>NQVE01000117.1:1642500-2194171 GCA_003260385.1 Cuscuta australis | reverse complement strand
TTATTTTACAATGCCGAAAATAAGTGTCCAAAAACACACCCAGCATGGTCCCCATTATGTTCCCCAATACACTCAAATTATAAACCAAGATGCCCAGGGATATTTTCCTTCACAATAATACATCCAATCCCCACAACAAACCTACAACAAAACTCCAAATGACACACCCCACACACACCCCTTTGTCTCCCAACCTGACCAAATTCAAATTCCCCCAAAACCTCCACAAATACCCAGCCAAATGTACCACTTCATCTTACCCCACTCCTTGGCCCTCAACCTCAGCCCTCCCCACATTCATCCCTCCTTCCCCCAACATTTCCTGCAACTCAGAAACAGCCAAAACCCCACCAAACAACCCATATCCCTGATTTCATTCCACTTAAAAAACATAAGCACATGGGCATTATTTTGAGTGAGTTGTATTTTCCCTCATTACCTCCAATGTAATCCTATATATTCAGCAATAGGCCCTGGGTGTAGAAACACATTGTATTCCCCTTTTAATCAAAGTGATTCACTTGTGTGTTTCATTCCAAATTCCTAATCCTATATCTTAAGAGTGGTTCTCTTGAGTGTGAGTTTTAGGTTCTAGTTATTTAAATAAGTGTGTTATATCTTATTTGAATGCTAGATTCAACCTCAAGTTAAGATAAGGGTGAGTAACATCCCTTAACACCAACTTGGCTTGTTCCCCTTCCCAAAGAAACACCTCTTTTTCTGTCTCGAGCTGTCCAATAATCGATTATCGGTAGTAGAAGTCGATTATCTATCCTTCGTAAAACATCTGCAGTCTTCAATAGTCGATTATCACTTTCAGATAATCGATTATCAGCTTTTCCCAGAAACCTGCAACTCACAATAATCGATTGTCACTCCCCCATCAATCGATTATCGCCCTTTTCAGAGGATTCCCAGAAAACTACCCAAAACCTGAAGCCTTCAATAATCGATTATCCACTTAGGACAATCGATTATTAGCTTTTCCCCAGAAACCTGTAATTCTCAATAATCGATTGTCACTCCCCCATCAATCGATTGTCTCCCTCTCAGAGGATTCCCAGAAAACTATCCAGAACCTGAAGCCTTCAATAATCGATTATCCACTTAGGAAAATCGATTATCTCCCTCTCCTGCAAATAAAGAGTCTGAGACTATAAAACCCTGAGCTTAGATATAACATTTGGTATCAAAGCCCAGTTGTTAAGCATTTCCTGAGGCCATACAACACACTTCCCCTTTTCTTTCCTTTCCATTTCCTTTACTCTCTCTCCTTACTATCATCATGTCAAACACTTCCAACAACCTGTCCAACGAAGAACTCCTAGCCTCCAATGCTGCTCTCAAGGCCCAAGTCGAGTACTTGGCCAAGCAAGTTGCCCAACTCACTAAGCTCAAGATGAGCATGGTGAATACCCCGGAGGAAAGTGAAGAAGACGAAGAAGTTCACCCCGAAGCTAACTCCAGTAACACCACTAGAGAGGAGAATCATGAACGAGGAGCTACCGATTTCAAGGTGGACATACCAACCTTTGAAGGGAAGAACGATCCGGATGACTTTCTAGAGTGGCTAGAAACTGTTGAGCGTGTCTTTGACTTCAAAGATGTGCCCGAAGAAAAAAAGGTCAAGATCGTGGCATTGAAGTTTTGAAAGTATGCCTCCACTTGGTGGTCCAACCTATCCACCAAAAGAAGGCGAGAGAATAAGGCCCCTGTGAAGACCTGGCTCAAGATGAGGAGCTTGTTGAAGAAAAAGTTCCTACCCGAACAATATGTACGGGACAACTTTTCCAAACTTCAACACCTAAGGCAAGGTCCCCGCTCAGTTGAGGACTATACTCGGGAGTTTGAAGAACTTTTGATGAGATGTGATCTTCACGAAAACGATTCACAAACATTGGTACGTTACCTATTTGGATTAAACACTCAAATAGCTAATGTAGTAGAATTGCAACCTTATGAAACCTTTGAAGAGCTCTCTAAGCTGGTTCTCAAAGTTGAGTCCCAACTTAAGAGAAACAAAACCTCATTTGTCCGTACTTCACCCTTTTCCAAAACCCCTCCAACTACGTCAAAGATAACTCCAAACACCCCTGCTCAAAATACGCACTCAAAACCCAACTCTATCCCGTCTACGTCCACCAATCCACCCCCATTCAAAACATCCCAAACAAACACCCGGACTCCCAAATGTTTTCGTTGCCAAGGCATAGGGCATTTTGCCAATGAATGTCCCAACAAGAAGATAATGGCCATTGTTGAATGCGAAGAAGAAGAGATCAGTCCTTCGTGGGCTGAAGAAGAGCTTGAAGAAGAAGAGTGTGTTGGAGCGGACGAAGGAGAACTCTTGGTCATCCGAAGGGCCTTGAGTAACATAGCTAGTCCCGATGACCAACTACAGCGGGAAAACATTTTCCATACCCGTTGTACTATTCAAAAGAAGGTATGTACTTTGATCGTGGATAGCGGAAGTTGCACCAACGTCGCTTCAAAAACGTTGGTAGATAAGCTGAAGTTGAAGACCTCACCACACCCGAGGCCATACACGATTCAGTGGTTGAACCATGGCAAGGGATTACATGTGGATTCCCGGAGTTTGGTATCATTAAGCATTGGACGAAGTTATTCCGACGAGATATGGTGTGATATCATCCCAATGGATGCCTGCCATGTGCTATTGGGACGACCTTGGTTATTTGATCGGAAGGTGTTCCATGATGGATATGCCAACACATATTCATTTCTCATCAACAAGAAGAAGGTTACCCTCACATCCTTGCCCCCCTCTAACCCACAGCTACCCCCCATCCGAAGAAGAAACCCCCGTTCTCATTTCCACTATATTGCAAGCCGAACACCATGAATATGAACCCCAAAAAGAACTGATTCTCTTTGAAAATGAAGCCTCCGATTCTGCAACAACCTCAGCACCACCTCACCCGTTAGCCAAGCCTATCGTTGAGCAATTCTCCCATGTCTTTCCCGAAGATGTGCCTCACGGCCTACCGCCAAAACGAGACATTCAACACAAGATTGATCTCATTCCTGGAGCTACCCTACTAAACAAGCCTGCGTACCGAATGAACCCTGAGGAAACCAAGGAGGTCCAACGGCAAGTTGATGAATAACTAGCCAAAGGCTTCGTGAGAGAAAGCCTGAGCCCCTGTGCTGTTCCGGCTCTCTTGGTGCCAAAGAAAAATGGTACTTGGCGTATGTGTTGTGATAGCCGAGCCCTTAACAAGATTACCATCAAGTATAGGTACCCCATACCTAGGCTTGAGGACATGTTGGACGAACTTCATGGATCCAATATCTTCTCAAAGATTGATCTCCGAAGTGGTTATCATCAAATTCGAATCTTTGAGGGAGATGAATGGAAAACAGCATTCAAGACAAAGTTCGGGTTATACGAGTGGCTAGTTATGCCATTTGGGTTAACCAATGCACCAAGCACATTCATGAGGCTAATGAATCAAGTGTTGAAGCCATTTATAGGTCACTTTGTCGTAGTGTACTTTGACGACATTTTGATCTACAGCCGGAATGAGGAAGATCATGCTAATCACCTCACTTTGGTGATTAAGAAATTGGAAGAAGAGAAGTTATATGGAAACCTTGAGAAGAGTCAATTCTTTTCTCAAGAAACCGAGTTTTTGGGATACTTTATCTCCAGTGAAGGGATCAAAGTCGATGAGAAGAAAACACACGCCATACGAGATTGGCCCGTTCCCACAACAATGCAGCAAGTTAGGAGCTTCCATGGCCTTGCATCCTTCTATCGGCGATTTGTGAAGGACTTTAGTACTATCACTGCCCCCTCACGGACTTGACAAAGAATCCGAAGTTTGAGTGGAACTCGAGAGCCCAACAAGCCTTCGAAGCAATCAAGGATCGCTTAACGCATGCCCCCGTATTGGCCCTGCCCAGTTTCGAGAAGTTGTTCGAGGTGGAGTGTGATGCATCGGGAGTTGGCATTGGGGCTGTCCTAACTCAAGAGGGACACCCGGTTTCCTACTTCAGTGAGAAGCTCAATGACACACGAAGACGCTATTCTACCTACGACAAAGAATTCTATGCGTTGGTACGGTCTCTTGAGCATTGGCGACACTATCTCGTGAGTAAGGAATTCATCCTTCACTCCGACCATGAGGCGTTGAAGTACATTCAAGGGCAGCACAAGCTTCGACCCCGTCATGCCAAATGGGTTGAATACATTCAAACCTTTACATTCACCATCAGGCACAAGAACGGGTCCATGAACAAAGGCGCGGATGCGTTGTCTCGGAGACACTTATTACTAACGGTACTTAGTACCAAACTTCTTGGTTTTGAATTTTTGCAGGAACTCTACAAGGATGATGAAGATTTCAAGGAAATGTATGCCCAATGCTTATCTCGGCCTCATGGAGATTACCTAATCAAAGATGGTTACCTCTTTCGTGGTAATCAACTGTGCATCCCGAGGAGCAGTGTTCGTGAAACCCTAATAGACGAGGTCCATGGTGGTGGACTAGCCGGTCACTTCGGGATCAACAAGACTTATTTGATGATGAAAGAGCATTACTTCTGGCCCAAAATGGAGAGAGACGTCGAGCACTTCATCAAGAGATGTCACACTTGTCAACTTGCAAAGTCCCAAGCCCTACCCCAAGGAATGCACTTACCCTTACCCGTCCCGTACGCCCCGTGGGAAGATGTTAGCCTAGATTTCATTACTGGGCTGCCCCGAACTCAGCGAAGCAAGGATTCCATAATGGTGGTTGTGGATAGATTCTCAAAGATGGCCCATTTCATTCCCTGTGTTACTACATACGATGCTTCCCAAGTAGCCGATCTCTACTTCCGAGAGGTCGTTAAACTCCATGGCATACCTCGCAGCATGGTCTCTGATAGGGATCCCAAATTCCTTAGCCATTTTTGGATGACATTGTGGAGAAAGCTAGGCACAAAGCTCAAATTCAGCACTACTAGCCATCCGCAAACTGACGGACAAACCGAGGTCACCAACAGAACGCTTGGAACTCTCCTTCGAGTTCTAATCAAACGAAACATCAAGCAATGGGAAGAGCTACTGCCGCACGCCGAGTTTGCCTATAACCGAACCCCAAACAAGACCACGGGGCTATCCCCGTTCATGGTGGTCTATGGTTCGAACCCCTCACCCCACTTGAGCTTGATCCCATCGTAGGAAAAGAGCAATACAGTTGGGCAGCTGATCAACGGTCCAAGGAAATTCAAGAACTCCATGAAAAGGTTCGAGAGAAGATTGAAGCGGTAAATGAGAAAGTTAGTAACAGGATCAACAAAGGAAGAAAATTCACAAGTTTTCAGCCCGGTGACTTGGTTTGGCTTCACCTAAGGAAAGAGCGTTTTCCCGCCAAACGTAAGTCCAAGTTACTACCAAGAGCCGACGGTCCATTTGAGATTCTAGAGAAGATCAACGACAACGCCTACAAAGTCAATTTGCCAGGAGATTACAGAGTCTCTGCTACATTCAATGTCAAGGATCTCAGTCCATATTTTGACTCTGAAGAACTTCCAAGTTTGAGGACAAACTTTTCTGAAGACGGGGAGGATGATATATCCCAGAGCACCATAAATCACCCTCAAGTCCTTAAGGAAATCAGTGGAATAATGTCCAAGTGTTATGACCCCCTCTGGAATGAAATCATCATCAAACCATGCACCCTAACCATACTTTCCCTCAACCCATCACCACATTAATAACCACTCCCAGCACTTCACAATCCATTCCCAGGAATCCAAAGAAAACCAAGCCACAATTTCCCTTTCTTCTTATTTTACAATGCCGAAAATAAGTGTCCAAAAACACACCCAGCATGGTCCCCATTATGTTCCCCAATACACTCAAATTATAAACCAAGATGCCCAGGGATATTTTCCTTCACAATAATACATCCAATCCCCACAACAAACCTACAACAAAACTCCAAATGACACACCCCACACACACCCCTTTGTCTCCCAACCCTGACAAAATTCAAATTCCCCCAAAACCTCCACAAATACCCAGCCAAATGTACCACTTCATCTTACCCCCACTCCTTGGCCCTCAACCTCAGCCCTCCCCACATTCATCCCTCCTTCCCCCCAACATTTCCTGCAACTCAGAAACAGCCCAAAACCCCACCAAACAACCCATATCCCTGATTTCATTCCACTTAAGAAACATAAGCACATGGGCATTATTTTGAGTGAGTTGTATTTTCCCTCATTACCTCCAATGTAATCCTATATATTCAGCAATAGGCCTGGGTGTAGAAACACATTGTATTCCCCTTTTAATCAAAGTGATTCACTTGTGTGTTTCATTCCAAATTCCTAATCCTATATCTTAAGAGTGGTTCTCTTGAGTGTGAGTTTTAGGTTCTAGTTATTTAAATAAGTGTGTTATATCTTATTTGAATGCTAGATTCAACCTCAAGTTAAGATAAGGGTGAGTAACATCCCTTAACACCAACTTGGCTTGTTCCCCTTCCCAAAGAAACACCTCTTTTTCTGTCTCGAGCTATCCAATAATCGATTATCGGTAGTAGAAGTCGATTATCTATCCTTCGTAAAACATCTGCAGTCTTCAATAGTCGATTATCACTTTCAGATAATCGATTATCAGCTTTTCCCAGAAACCCGCAACTCACAATAATCGATTGTCACTCCCCCATCAATCGATTATCGCCCTTTTCAGAGGATTCCCAGAAAACTACCCAGAACCTGAAGCCTTCAATAATCGATTATCCACTTAGGACAATCGATTATTAGCTTTTCCCCAGAAACCTGTAATTCTCAATAATCGATTGTCACTCCCCCATCAATCGATTGTCTCCCTTCTCAGAGGATTCCCAGAAAACTATCCAGAACCTGAAGCCTTCAATAATCGATTATCCACTTAGGACAATCGATTATCTCCCTCTCCTGCAAATAAAGAGTCTGAGACTATAAAACCCTGAGCTTAGATATAACACTTCTCTTCTCAAGGCTTTCACGAGTCTTGTAATAAAACTCGGATGTTTCTTGTATTCCTTCCTTACTTGGAACCTGCAAAAATTTAACAAACTTGGTACGAGGTACCGTTAGTGAAGATAACCTTCGGGGCAAGGCTCTTGCATTTCGGCTCATGACTCCACTTTGGGTCTTCTCATAACACTTTTGGGGAATTAAATGAGTAAGAGAGTGGGCCAGATTACTCAATGGCCTACGAATGACCACGTGTTCTTCTTCACATTGGCCTTGTGATTTCACATCTTCTTGTGCTTCCTTAAGTCGCAAAGGTTCTGATTTTTCTTCTTCTTCAACCAAGGACTTAAGATTCTTATTTGGACATTGAATTGCATAATGACCAATATGATGGAAGCAATGGGAATTCTTGGGAATAGATGGGCAGATTTTTGGTGGGGGTATGACCATGGCTTTTGGTGGAGGGCCTATGGTTTTAACAGGGTTCTGAACTGTGGGGATGGGAGAGGTTTTGAGGGTGCTTTGGACAGTGTTTTGGGAGGGTAAAGGGATGGTTTCAATTGGTTTTTGAAGTGGGGGTGTAGGGGTAGGTGTGGGAATGGTTACGGCCATTTGAGGGAGAATTATAGGCATGGTTGTAGGCAAGTTTGGAGGCAGGGGCATGAAGAGGGTTTTGGGGCTTGTTTGGACAGTGGCCAGGGATGAAACATAAATGGGTTTTGAGGTATTTTGGGGCAGGGTTGTGGTAAGGGGTGTTGGCTTAGTTTGGGCAGTGGCTAAGGAAGGTAAAGAGGTTGTTTGAGTAGGAATTTTGGGTAGGTGTGAGGGAGTTGGGTGAGAGATGTTTTGGATAGCATGGATGCAAGGTAAAGAGGGAACTTTAGAGGGAGTTTGAGTTTTGAAGATGGTGGTGGCTTCGGGAATGATTTGGGCAGCGTGAGAAGTCTGTGAAGATCGGGATTTAGAGGAGGTTAAGGTTGTGGGAGAGAGGGTGATATGTAGTGGCTTTTGTTGTGGGGAAGGTGGTACGACTTTAGAAAGAGTATTGGGTGAAAAAGGGAGAGTATTTTCAAGTACCTTGTGGAGAAAATCTTTGGAAGAAAATCTCTTAATTAAGAGTTTTCTTAACTTTTCCCAAGTTCTCACCTTCGCTTTTCCTTGGAGCTTTCGTTTTGAAGCAACGCTGGCCCACCAAGTAGAGGCATGTCTTTGAAACTTTGCCACCACTAGCTTGACCTTCTTGTCTTCGGGTATGTCTTTGATTGTAAAGACATCTTCAACTTTTGCTAACCACTTTGAGAACTTCTCCGGGTCGTTTCTTCCTTCAAACGTGGGAATCTCCACTGAATTAGTGAGCTCCTTGATTTGTTTCATCATAAGCTCAACTTCCATCTTTAGTTTCTCCTGGGATTCACCTTGAAACATGTTTTGAGAAGAGCTTGGCATGGTGGATATATGGCTTAAAGAGTGTATGGTTGACAGTAACAAAAGAGACGAGGGAGGCGTGTAAATATGATCCCGTAGGGATGTTCAACACAAAGCTTTGATACCAAATGTTATATCTAAGCTCCGGTTTTGTCGGTATTAAGCTCGGATTTAAGGAACAAGCTCCCCGTTTTGCAGGAAGGGTGGATAATCGATTGTCCAAGTAGGATAATCGATTGTCAAGTGATTCAGTTTCTCAGGAGGAGCTTCAAAAGTTTAGGAGAAGTAAACAGTCGACTTACAAGAAGTGACAATCGATTATGGAAGGCTGCAGATTTTCTGGGAATGAGTGATAGTCGATTATCTTAAAGGGATAATCGATTATTACTACCTGCAGATGTTTCCAATGGAACTGATAATCGATTGTGGGGAATGATAATCGATTATTTGGCAGTGATTCTGGACAGGAAGAAAGGCGTTTTTGTGGGGAATGGGTTGGAAATATATGGGGCTGATGAGGGAGTTCTTTTGGGTATTTTAATGGAAGAAAAGAGTGAGATTAAGAGGAGAAATGGGGAGGTATGAAATGGGAGAAAATCAGGGATGGATAAACCAAGTTGGTGTTTAGGAGATATTACACACTCTTAGCCTAACTTGGGGTTTGAATCTAGAATTCAAATAAGATATTACACACTTATTTAAATATCTAGAATCTAAAACTCACACATAAGATAACCACTCTTAAGATATAGAATTAGGGATTTGGCTAAAATAGCATCACACTCTTTTATAATTACTCAAAGAGTAAAAGAAGTTTTTAATATTCAAAGATTGGTTTTACAATGGTCATATGGCCTGATTATATAGGTAGGGGGAAGGGGGATAACACACACTATACATTGAATGTGAACATGAGGAAGTTTCCTAGCAACATCGGGTTATTTTGGCCTTTCGGGCTAAAGGACATTGAATTCTCACTAAAATGGATCATAATGTTTGAACCTAAGTCCTTTGGTTTCCATGAGGGTGTGGGATATGGGGGAGGGTATGATAGGCTCGGGCCCAGATATATCACCACCCTTCCTGCAAAACAAAGGAGCTTGTTCCTTAAATCCGAGCTTAATACCGACAAACCCGGAGCTTAAATATAACACACACACACACACACACACACACACACACACACACACACATATAAGTCAAGAAGCATTATATGATCATCTTACTCTCATTATTAATATTACTCTTGAAGTATTCACTGAATTGGTGTGAAGCTAGTTCAATCCATTTCCTAATAAATATCTCCAAAGTTGGCTACTTTTGAGTGTGGCTACTTTTGAGTGTGTGTTAAGAGTCTATTTAATACTTTAACAGTGATTATTATTGTATGAAATAGATAATAGCCCCAAAAATATATTAAGAGTGTGTTTATCTCTTACATATTATTTGGTTTATCCTTATACAAAAATATACAAAATAATTCCGTCTTTCTTTCTCAATCCTAATCTGGCCTGCCCGAATAATCGATTATCCAGAATTTATAATAGACTATTCTAGTTCTCTGATTCCACATCACAAAGTCATCATCCTCCAACAATCGATTGTCATTCACAATATAATCGATTAACCTTATGTTGTACCCGAGACCTGGGGTTGTCAAGGATATCAACTTAAGAAGAGGAAGAAGGAGAGAAGGAGGTAGAAATATAGGGGGAGGCTGAATTCAAGAGGAAACAAAGTAGAGGGAAAGAAGCATTTATCAAGTGAATAATAAGAGGAATCACACACACTTATCTTCACTCGGGTTAAACTCTAGTATTTAAATAAGGAATCACTCAACTTATTTAATATATCTAGAACCTAAAACTCCCATTTAAGAGAACCACTCTTAAGATATAGAATTAGGATTTAATATAGAGAACTTAGAGAGAGAACTGAGCAGGAAACTTATATTATCACAATATATTTTAGAAGCTGATTAATACAATGAACCAGGGTTGAAATATATAGGCCATGGAATGGAGAAACAATACAACAAACATGATTACTTGATAAATAAAATACAACAAAGGAAACTTCCCACTTCTTTCCTACAAAATAAAACCAATGCTGTGCATGTGTTAATATCCCAAATGAGTTGAATTCAAGGCTAATGATCAGGGATTTGGCATGTATTTTGGGTGGTCTTAATGTATGATTTTCGTCCTTAAGGTGGGAGAATAAAGGAAACAACATGGCTTGACTTTTAGTGAGTAATAGGACAAGAGATTACTATTCAATCAAAGACTTTTTGGGCAGGCACATGGATGAGGGATTAAGCTTTGTTTTGTATTGTAAAAGTCTTTGATTTTGTTGAATACTAATATGGGAATTTCGTCCATATATAGTGGGAATGGTATGTAGAAAAGTGTGTTCCTAAATGACAAAACCTTTACTCTTAATTCAAAGACCACTTTACTGATTTCTGAGTTCAGAGCAGTGTGATAATCGACTATCGCCTACTGATAATCGATTAATAAGTTATGTCTTCTAACCCAGAACTTTCAGAGTTGTCCAATAGTCGATTAACATTTTAGAAACAATCGATTATCAAAGACTGGCTTCCAAACTGGATATTTTCAGAGATGAATAATAATCGATTATTAGTTGGTAGATAATCGATTACCGAGCATTGCTGGACTATGTTAGGAGAAATCAGAGGGAAGCAATAGTCGATTATCTATATTGGATAATCGATTATCAAGACTTTAACAGAAGAAAAAGGCCCAGCCATTCTCATCCAATCCAAACCCCAAAATATCCAAAATAATAAACCCAAAACTACATTTATTTTTCCTTCATCCCTGGCCAAAAACCTCATGCCACAACCCTACCAATACCACTCCTTTACACCTTAACTTGGCTAAACAAACAGCCATAAAATCCAAGACACCTTGACCCACACCCACACCCTTCAATTCCCCATGTTTTTACCCCATATCCAGCCCAGGAAATACCTCCAAATAACCTGCTACCCCACCCTTTTTCTCATGCCCAAAACAACCCCACCTAAGCCAATCAATTGTGAATTATATTCACATATTCCCTCCCACCACTAATAGCCAAAATCTTGCCCTACAAGTACAATAATCCCTGTGTTTTTCCCACTAAAGGAACATCAACAAGTGGCCATTAATTTCTTTAATTTGTGTGAATAAGAGACTTGGTAGTCTCCCTTTTCTATGCCTATATAAGCTCATCCCTGAGCATTGTAAACACACATTGTATTCTGTTGTACCCGAGACCCGGGGTGGTCTAGGATATCAATTTAAGAAGTGAAAGAAGAAGAGAAGGTGTAGAAATATAGGGAAGGCTGAATTCAGGAGAAAACAAGGGAGAGGGAAAGAAACATTTATCAAGTGAATAATAAGAGGAATCACACACACTTATCTTCACTCGGGTTAAACTCTAGTATTTAAATAAGGAATCACTCAACTTATTTAATATATCTAGAACCTAAAACTCCCACTTAAGAGAACCACTCTTAAGATATAGAATTAGGATTTAATATAGAGAACTCAGAGAGAGAACTGAGCAGGAAACTTATATTATCACAATATATTTTACAAGCTGATTAATACAATGAACCAGGGCTGAAATATATAGGCCATGGAATGGAGAAAACAATACAACAAACATGATTAAATAAAATACAACAAAGGAAACTTCTCACTTCTTTCCTACAAAATAAAACAAATGTTGTGCATGTGTTAATATCCCAAATGAGTTGAATTCAAGGCTAATGATCAGGGGTTTGGCATGTATTTTGGGTGGTCTTAATGTATGATTTTCGTCCTTAAGGTGGGAGAATAAAGAAAACAACATGGCTTGACTTTTAGTGAGTAATAGGACAAGATATTACTATTCAATCAAAGACTTTTTGGGCAGGCACATGGATGAGGGATTAAGCTTTGTTTTGTATTGTAAAAGTCTTTGATTTTGTTGAATAATAACATGGGAATTTCGTCCATATATAGTGGGAATGGTATGTAGCCAAGTGTGTTCCTAAACGACAAAACCTTTACTGTTAAATCAAAGACCACCTTGGTTTCTAAGTTCAGAGACAGGTGATAATCGATTATCTCTTACTGATAATCGATTAACAAGGTGTGTCTGCTAAACCAAGAATTTTCAGAGGTATCCAGTAGTCGATTGACACTACAAGATTAATCGATTAACAAGGACTGGCTTCCAAACTGGATATCTTCAGAGATGAGTGATAATCGATTTTCTATTAGGAGATAATCGATTATGGAGCATTGCAGGAATATGTTAGGAGAATTAAGAGGGAAGCAATAGTCGATTATCTATGTTGGATAATCGATTATCATGTCTAAGAAAAACAAACAAAGTTTTTATTTTGTCTTTTGTTGTTCACCTTCGGCCTAGGCTTAGTAATGAATAACAATATTTTGGGCAGAGGAAATGAGTTTGGATGTTGTGGGAGAGGGTTTGTGGGTTGTGAATTGGTTAGGGGGGGATTTTGGGAAACAAGGGCTAAGGGTTGGGCTTTTTGATGGGAAAAAGGAATAAATTCAACCCAATTAGGATTATAACACTCAAGCATTAACCCCTGATTTTTCTTACCCTTTTGTGATGCATAGTGGGGTACAACACCTTACCCTCTGAAAGTACCCTGTTTTGAGCCAACTCCAATAATCGATTGTCACCATAACAATAATCGATTATCTCTACCCTTTGATGATATCCAGCTCGTATCAGTCTTTATTAATCAATTGTCTTCCTGTGTTAATCAACTGTTAAGCACCTCTGGACAATCGCAGTCTGAACCAAACCTTGTTAATCGATTGATTAAAGTTGTTAATCGTTTATCCTACACCTCTGAATCTCGAAGTTCCTGAGTGGTTCAATTTCTGTTTGCTTATCCTAAGTTTGAGTACAACATTTGGTATCAGAGCTTGTTGTTAACATCTCTAAAGGAGCAAACACACTTCCCTCACCTTTCTTACCCTTCCTTGATACTTTACCCAAGATACATCACACAAAGTCCACAAATCAGCTCCACTAAACACCATGTCAAATACCAATCAAAACATGACCCATGAAGAACTTGTGGCTTCGAACGCAACCCTGCAAGCTCAAGTTGATTATCTAGCCAAGCAAATAGCCAAGCTCACTAAACAAAAGCTAGCTATGTTGCAATCCCGTGATGATGAAGAAGAAGCTAGTTCTAGTGCCACCATAAGAACTAGAGCTCAAGATAAGTCCGGTTCTGATTTCAAAGTGGATATTCCCATCTTTGAAGGAAAGAACGACCCGGATGAGTTTCTTGAATGGCTAGAAACAGTGGAAAGAGTATTTGATTTCAAAGAAGTATCCGACGAGAAAAATGTCAAGATTGTAGCCTTGACGTTTTGGAAATATGCATCTACCTGGTGGTCCAACATCAAAACCAAGAGGAATCGAGATGAGAACCCCCGGTTGATACCTGGCAAAAGATGAAGACTCTCTTGAAAAAGTTCCTACCTACTGAATACGTACGTGAGAATTTTGCTAGGCTTCAAATGCTTAGACAAGGTTCAAAATCTGTCGAAGATTACACCAGGGAATTTGAAGAACTCTTGATGAGGTGCAATCTGCAGGAGAATGAAGAACAAACCTTCGTAAGGTATCTTTTTGGCTTAAATACTCAAATAGCCAACACGGTTGAATTACAAGGTTTCAACACTTTTGAAGAGCTCACTAAATTAGCTCTTAAAGTGGAATCCAAAATCAGGAAGTCCAAAGCCATTTTCTCCTGAACCACTTCCTCTTACTCAAAACCAACCCACACTCCACCAAAATCCACCTCTACTACCCAGGGACTACCCTAAAATTCCAAAACCATACCTCCTTCCAAATCATCTTCCACCCCTTTTCAACCTAAAACAGCCCTTCCAACCAACAAGAGAGCTCCCATTTGTTATCGTTGTCAAGGTACCGGTCACTATGCCAATGAGTGCCCGAACAAAAAGGTGATGGCCCTTGTTGAATATGATGATGAAGACTTTGACCACTCTTTGGTTGAAGAAGAGATATCCAAAGAGGAAGAAGAATGTGTTGTCCTAGAAGATGGTGAGCTTTTGGTCATCCGAAGGACCTTAAGTGCCATTCCCTGCCCCCAAGGAACAACTACAATGAGAGAACATATTTCACACTCGTTGTACAATTCAAAAGAAGGTATGCTCCCTAATCATTGATAGTGGGAATTGTTCTAATGTTGCTGCCAAGACCATGGTGGAAAAGCTTAAATTAAGCTTGTTTCCTCATCCTAAACCTTACACGATTGAATGGTTGAATCAAAGTAAAGGTTTACGAGTTGATACCCGCAGCTTAATTTCCTTGAGCATTGGCAAAACCTACAAATATGATATTTGGTGAGATATCATACCCATGGATGCGTGCATATGTCCTTTTGGGACGTCCTTGGTTGTTTGATAACAAAGTGCAGCACGATGGTTATCTAAACACTAATTCATTCCTAATGAATAAGAAGAAGATCACCCTCACACCCTTACTTCCTTCCTCATCATCCACTGTCCAAAACAGCCAAGAAAGTCACCCCACTCTTATTTCCACCATACTCCAATCTGAACACCATGAGTTCAATGAATTCAAAAACCTCATCCTCCTTGATCTTGAAGAAGCCGAACCCAATATTGATCCAAAACAGCCCCACCCTTTAGCCAAGCCAATCCTTGAAAAATATGCCTATGTATTCTCTGAAGATGTACGACATGGTCTTCCTCCCAAAAGAGATATCCAACACAAGATAGATCTTATTCCCGGAGCTGCTTTACCCAACAAACCGGCATATAGAATGAATCCTGAAGAAACAAATGAGATCCAATGTCAAGTGGATGAATTGCTAGAAAAAGGATTCATTAGGGAGAGCCTAAGTCCTTGTGCTGTCCCGGCCTTGTTAGTACCAAAGAAGAATGGTACGTGGAGGATGTGTTGTGCTAGCCGTGCCATCAACAAAATTACCATAAAGTATAGGTACCCCATACCTAGACTTGAGGACATGCTGGACGAGCTACACGGTTCTAAGATCTTCTCAAAAAACGATCTTAGAAGTGGATATCATCAAATCAGGATTTTTGAAGGAGATGAATGGAAAACCACTTTCAAGACTAAGTTTGGTCTTTACGAGTGGTTGGTTATGCCTTTCGGCTTAACTAACGCCCCGAGTACGTTCATGAGGTTGATGAACCAGGTCTTGAAGCCATTTATAGGTCATTTTGTCGTTGTCTACTTTGACGCCATCTTGATTTATAGAAAGAGTGAAGAAGAACATATCAATCACCTCACTTTGGTGATTAAGAAGCTTGATGAAGAACAATTGTATGGCAACCTTGAGAAAAGCCAATTCTTCTCTCAAGGAACTGAATTTTTGGGATATTTTATCTCAAATGAAGGGATCAAAGTTGATGAAAGAAAAACGTAGGCCATACGGGATTGGCCCACGCCAACCACTATGCAACAAGTCCGGAGTTTTCATGGCCTTGCTTCTTTCTATAGAAGATTTGTCAAGGATTTCAGTACTATCACAGCTCCTCTCACGGATTTAACCAAACATCAAAAGTTTGACTGGAATCCAAGTGCACAACAAGCCTTCCAAACTATCAAACTTAAACTAACACATGCATTGGTGTTAGCTTTGCCTAGTTTTGTTAAGTTGTTTTAAGTTGAATGCGACGCTTCCGGCGTTGTCATAGGAGCCGTATTATCCCAAGGACACCCCGTGTCATTGTTGCAGGGATTATACAAAGATGATGAAGATTTCAAAGAGGAATACCATAAGTGCCTCACACGGTCCTTTGGTAACTTCCACATTAAAGACGGTTTTCTGTTTCGTGGCAACCAACTATGTATTCCGAAAAGCCACTCCAAAGACACACAAGGAATGCATATGCCGCTGCCCGTCCCACAAGCTCCCTGGGAAGACGTGAGTCTAGATTTCATCACCGGTTTGCCACGAACGCAGCGAGGAATGGATTCAATCATGGTGGTGGTTGATCGATTTTCAAAGATGGCACACTTTGTTCCGTGCCTAACAACTCATGATGCTTCACAAATTGCAGATTTGTACTTTAGGGATATTGTCAAACTTCATGGCATTCCCCGAAGTATGGTTTCCGATCGAGACAGCAAATTTTTAAGTGATTTTTGGATGACTTTGTGGAGAAAGATGGGTACTAAACTCAAGTTTAGTACATCAAGCCACCTGCAAACCGATGGCCAGACGAAAGTCACAAACTGAACACTTGGTACCATCCTTCGTGCCATCATCAAGAAGAACATCAAACAGTGGGAGGAATTACTTCCTCATGCCGAATTTTCTTACAACCGCACCCCAAGCAAAACAATGGGCGTGTCACCATTTGTTACTGTTTATGGTGTTAATCCCCTTACCCCACTTGATCTTAATCCAATCTTAAAAGATACAAAGTATAGTTGGGAAGCGGAGAAACGAGCACAGGAGATACAAGCTATTCACAACAAGGTCCGAGCAAAAATAGAGAAGATGAATGAGTGTGTCAGTGAAAAGATCAACAAGGGACGCAAGAAAATGGATTTCCAGCCCAGAGATCTTGTGGGGATCCACCTTAGAAAAGAGCGTTTTCCCTCAAAACGCAAGTCCAAACTACTACCCCGAGGAGATGGTCCGTTCGAAGTATTAGCTAAGGTCAACTACAACGCCTACAAGATAGACCTGCCCGGAGACTATGGAGTTTCAGCCACTTTCAATGTCACGGATCTCAACCCGTACTTTGAACCCGAAGATATTCCGAGTTTGAGGTCAAACTCTCCTGAAGAAGGGGAGGATGATGTACCCCAGGATGCTCCTACCAACATTGGGACTACACCGCACACCATAAAACAAATCAAAGGGTTAATATCTAAGTGTTATGATCCTTATGGGCTGAACTCATTAATCTTTCTTATCCTAAAACCCAAACCATAACCCTTCTTTTCCAAAGCCTTTCTTGATGCCAAACCATTTCATGATCAAATCAAAGTCTTTTCCCTCCCTTTTAGCCCTGGGCAAAAATCAGGTCCAAAAGATAAACCTTGTGTATTGTTTCTACTTCTATTATTCCTTTTTCATTAAATAAGTCCTTCCTTTCATTTCCCTACATCAAACCCACCAAATGACCAACTCTTTTGTCCAAAATTCAGGCCAAAATACGTTTTAACCAAGACAAAACTGAATTCACAAAACAAAACAAAACAAAATCAGGAAAAGGTTTTCCTTGATTGAATAGTGTGATTTTGTCTTGATGTTCAAAAATCAATCCCCTTCATATCCTTCTGCATATGACAAAATTTCCCACTCCAAATATCCATAAAAACAACCCCATTCACCCAGGATAAGGATTCAAACAACAAGGGACCAAAAATCATTGATTAAATAGTGATAACTTTGTCATATTATCATTAATTGTCAAAGTTATCTTTCTCCTTGATTCCCTTCTCACATGGCCAGAAATAATGAACCAAAATAAACCAAAAACACAACCATTTAATCCCATTCTAATGATCAATGAGTGCTGCCCACTAATGATAATCACACATGGATATTAATCAAATGATTTGTGGGAAAGTGTAGTGTAGTTTCCTTTATTTTGCCTTATATATATATATATATTAGCCATGAAGCATTGTATGATCATCTTACTCTCATTATTAATATTACTCATGAAGTATTCCCTGAATTGATGTGAAGCTAGTTCAATCCATTTCCTAATGAAATATCTCCAAAGTTGGCTACTTTTGAGTGTGTTAGGAGTCTATTTAATACTTTAATAGTGATTATTATTGTATGAAATAGATAATAGCCCCAAAAATATATTAAGAGTGTGTTTATCTCTTACATATTATTTGGTTTATCCTTATACAAAAATATACAAATAATTCCGTCTTTCTTTCTCAATCCTGATCTGGCCTATCTGAATAATCGATTATCCAGAATTGATAATCGACTATTCTAGTTCTTTGGTTCCACATCACAAAGTGAGCATCCTCCAACAATCGATTGTCATTCACAATATAATCGATTAACCTTACCCTCTGAAAGTACCCAGTTTTGAGCCAACTCCAATAATCGATTGTCACCGTAACAATAATCGATTATCTCTACCCTCTAATGATATCCAGCTCGTATCAGTCTTTATTAATCGATTGTCTTCCTGTGTTAATCGACTATTAAGCACCTCTGGACAATCGCAGTCTGAACAAAACCTTGTTAATCGATTGATTAAAGTTGTTAATCGATTATCCTACACCTCTGAATCTCGAAGTTCCTGAGTGGTTCAATTTCTGTTTGCTTATCCTAAGTTTGGGTACAACATAAGGGTATTGAAGAAATTTTCAATCAATTCTGTTAACCAATGACGTACAAACGAGACTAGTGACTGAACGAAGTTATGTACAAATATGTCAAGTATGCAATACTATACACTATGAAGGAACTTTTGTCATCAATACCAAAGGATTGTTAATCTCTCAAATGTTGAACGAGTTTGGTGACATCAACAGTTTGAGAATATGTATTTGTAGGATAACGATGTAACCAAGTGAACAAGACGCTATCATGACTAAATATGAATACAACAAGATGTTGATTGTGGACCTTAGAAGAATTTCGAGGACGAAATTCCGTTAAGGGGGAAGAAATGTAACGCCCCAAAACATACCCTAGAATTATTAATGAATAATTCTTCTATTAATCAAATTTGTTTTGATTAAAATAAATTGTTGTTGGGCTTTGGGCCGTTACGAAATATGTTTTGATATCCATTATTACAATCTGGACAAATCTTATAGAGATAAATCCAATATGTCGACTTATTGTGTGACCTTGATTGGGGTCTTGATAACAAACCTAGATCAAGAATAAATGAAGAAATTAATTATGATGTGAATTTTGAAATGATTTATTGAAATAATATGAGAACAAATGATATGAATTAAATGTGAGAACGTGTTTGAATAAAGATCAACTAAATGAATTTTGACTCTGTCAAAGTCAAACATCCAAAAATATGATGTCGGAAAAAGTATTACAAATAAATATATAAATTATATCTTTGGATAGAGGTTGTCTGTCTGATCAGAGCGGTGCAAACGGGGTTCAATTCGGAGAAAGTTAGAACAAAAGAGTACCCCGAGTAGGGCTAAAATTAGTCCCAATAAGGGAAGAATCGTGTAAATCTCTAATCGGCGCAGCCCCCTCCACTACGTGATTTTCAGACGTAGAAATGAGTCAGCTACTAGTGTCTTCTTCCTTTTCCTTCTACTGTATAACGATACTCAATCCTTACCATATTTTGCACCAATTTTCTTGAAGTTAATATCACTGTGTTCATAAGAGTGATTGGAGCAGTCTGGTGTTGTTAGTTGCCGCCGAAGTCGCCGGAGTTAGGAGTAATCGTCGCCGGAAGTTTCGCCCGAAAATTCTCAAAATCTTCGATAAGCTTCAAGGTAATCCCGTAGATATATCTAGTTACTTGAATGTTTGTATAGATTGTTTCTACGTTCATAAATGGTCGTTTGGTTGAGTTTTGTGTTTGACATGCTTGAAGAAACAAGAATCATAAACCATGAAATTGATGTTAAAACTATGAATTAATGATGCCAAAATGATCTATGAACCTTGGAGATCATCTCTATATAGTTTCGATGATGTTCGGTAACTAAAAAAGGTATTTTCAAAATTGGACTCGACAGGTAGAAGAAGATGAACAGTGGCTGAAAAACCACTGTCTGTATCGATCCAGGGGCTTGGATCGATTCCCTGGGAGTTTTTTTCCATAGTATGGATCGATCCAGAGGGCTGACCCTCTGGATCAATCCCCCGAAGTTCTGATTCGAAAATTTGCCCGAAATTGCTATTTTTGAGCTCTAAAATCCTATTTTTAAAACCAATTGATTATGATCATTATAATAATGATTTTCACAATAAAAATAATGTTCTTAACAAATAAAAATGTTATGTGATGCATGACGGTAAATTCAAGTATTAACACTCGAAGCTAGGCCTCTAATTGTTATCGATTGTTATGTTAATTGATGATTACGATAAATAACTATTATGGATGAATATGAATAATGAGCTTACTGATTAAAATGATTATGGATGATTGAACCATGAGTAAAATGAATACATTGATAATTATGAAATGACGTGTAATGTTAAGGGTGTCTAGCAGAACTCTAAGATATACCCGTTTAGATAATTGATGTAAAGGCTATCTAGAAGACCTCAAGAATAGATCTCATATTAGTATGGATTTGTGAAACATGAAAAATTGGTGATTGGATAGAAAATGTAATAACATAATTCGTAGACCAAACTGGAGAATCACTCGTTTGGAAGTACTTTGACTCAATGATGATTAATCACTGTATTGTTGTTGCATTAAACTAATTATAGTTTAAGTGTCGGAGAACTACTTCCTTAAACTGATTATAGTTTAAGCATCGGAGAGCTATTGCCTTAAACTGATCATGGTTTAAGCGTCTTAGAAATGTTGCCTTCAACTAATTATAGTTTAAGCGCCTGAGAATGAAATTATTATCTGGCCTTAGACTAAGAATATCTAAGAGCGTTGTTATTAATTGGCCTTAGACTAAGAATAGCTAAGAGCATTGTTATGATTTGGGCTTAGACTAAGAATAGCTAAGTGCATGGTTATGATCTGGCCTTAGACTAAGAGTAGCTAAGAGCGTTGTTATTATTTGGCCTTAGATTAAGAAAAATATAAGAGCACTTTTGAAATAATATCTGAATTGAATAAAATGTGTTAAATGAACTGAACGATATCAAAACTATGAATGTATAAAATGAACATTGTGTGCATGATATCAAATGATTTGATTATGAATTGAGATTCAATTTATATTGAAGTTCGACGCCTTAGATATGCTTACTCAGTTTTACCGTTGAGCATGTAATGTGTTTTATTTGCTACACGCAGGTAAACAAAAAGAACAATGTGATCCTGGTGGCAAATGGGGCGAGATTGTCGGGATTAATGTGACAAGTTTTGAAATGAATTATGATATGTTAATGATATACCCCGGGCGACTACCAACGACTCTAAAGTCGTTAAACAAATTAACGGAATAATGGCTAAGTGTTATGATTCCTTTTGGACCGAACTTATCAATCCTAAAACCCGCCACATAGCCATAATTTCCCTGAGCCCAACTCCAACTTAAAAGGCCCAGCCATTCTCATCCAATCCAAACCCCAAAATATCCAAAATAATAAACCCAAAACTACATTTATTTTTCCTTCATCCCTGGCCAAAAACCTCATGCCACAACCCTACCAATACCACTCCTTTACACCTTAACTTGGCTAAACAAACAGCCATAAAATCCAAGACACCTTGACCCACACCCACACCCTTCAATTCCCCATGTTTTTACCCCATATCCAGCCCAGGAAATACCTCCAAATAACCTGCTACCCCACCCTTTTCTCCTGCCCAAAACAACCCCACCTAAGCCAATCAATTGTGAATTATATTCACATATTCCCTCCCACCACTAATAGCCAAAATCCTGCCCTACAAGTACAATAATCCCTGTGTTTTTCCCACTAAAGGAACATCAACAAGTGGCCATTAATTTCTTTAATTTGTGTGAATAAGAGACTTGGTAGTCTCCCTTTTCTATGCCTATATAAGCTCATCCCTGAGCATTGTAAACACACATTGTATTCCCAATTTCCAACTTAGTAATACACTTGTTTGTGTGTGCTATCTTAAATTCCTAAATCTATATCTTAAGAGTGGTTCTCTTGAGTGTGAGTTTTAGGTTCTAGTTATTTAGATAAGTGTGTCATATCTTATTTAAATACTAGACTCAACCCCAAGTTAAGATAAGAGTGTGTAATATCTCTTAACCCCAACTTGGTAATATCTATCCCTGATTTCCTTCCACCCCATATCCCTCCATTTCTCATTCTGAAATCCCCTTCTTTTCTTCCCTTAACATATAAAACACCCTATCATTCCTTCCCATAACTTTCCTACATAGCCCAGCCACTTTCCTTCCATATTGAAACCTCGGGTAACCCTGATAATCGATTATCTTTCACTGACAATCGACTATCCAACACCCCTGAACTTCCTTGGCAGAATCCGAAGCCCCAAATAATCGATTATCAACTATTGATAATCGACTATCCCACCCTTCTGATCCTTCTTGTCTCAAACTACACAATCCCACAATCGATTGTTGCTAAAGTGACAATCGACTATTTCCCTTCCCTGAACTACCAAATTTCCTTCCCAAGAAACTGAACCTCTTGTTAGTCGATTATCATAAATTGATAATCGATTATTCCTTGCTCCTGCCGTTTAAGAAGCTTTGTCCCAAACTTAAAGCTTATTCCCGGAGTTCGGGTATAACATTTGGTATCGGAGCCAAGTGTTGAACATCCCCAAGGGCCACTCACCATCACTCCTTTTCCTCTTCCCTAGAAACCCCCAAAGCCAAGCTAAACTACCTTCCTTACCTTTTCCCACTCCAACCATGTCGAATGAATCCCGAACTATGTCCCATGAAGAGCTCATTGCCACAAATACAGCCTTGAAAGCACAAGTGGAGTACTTGTCTAAAGAGGTAGCCAAGCTCACGAAGATGAAACTCAACGAGCTCCAAGGAAGTGACCGTGAAGAAGACGTTAGTTCTAGTGGAACTATGAAGCCTAAAGCCACTGAAGGTTCTGACTTCAAAGTTGACATTCCAACTTTTGAAGGGAAGAACGACCCGGACGAGTTCCTCGAGTGGCTAGAAACAGTGGAACGCGTCTTTGACTTCAAAGATGTTTCCGATGAAAAGAAGGTCAAGATAGTGGCCTTAAAGTTCCGGAAGTATGCATCAACTTGGTGGACTAATACGTGCACCAAGAGGAGAAGAAATGACAAAGAACCGGTGTCCACGTGGGCAAAAATGAGGTCCCTTCTAAAAAAGAAGTTTTTACCTGCCGAATATGTTCGTGAGAATTTTGCTAAGCTTCAAACGCTTAGGCAAGGTTCTAAGTCCGTTGAAGAATACAACCGGGAGTTTGAAGAGCTCTTGCTGCGATGTGACTTGCAAAAAGATGACGAACAAACCTTTGTTCGTTACCTATTTGGCTTAAACCTGCAAATAGCCAACACGGTGGAGTTGCAAAGTTACGACTCTCTTGAAGAACTCATGAAGTTGGCCCTCAAAGTTGAAGCTCAACATAAGAAATCCAAAGCCCTTCACTCCAAAAATACTACCCCTTTCCCACGACCCTTCTCCTCGACATCCAAACCACCTTACCCCTCACCAAAATTACCTTACACAACCCCCAAAAACCCCACTACTTCCCACGGCACAAACCCCTCCTCCTCCTCCCCATCTACCTCAAGAAACCCCTCCTCCTCTTTCACACCCCAGACTGATCCCACCAAGAAAGCACCTGTTTGCTTTCGGTGCCAAGGACGAGGTCATTATGCCAATGAATGTCCTAACAAGAAGGTGATGGCCATTGTCGAGTGTGATGAAGAAGACTTTGACCCAACTTGGGTTGAAGAAGAAGTTGAAGAGGTCGAAGAACTAGACGAGTTTGTTGGCCCCGATGAAGGAGAACTCTTGGTCATCCGAAGGACCTTGAGTGCTATAACATGCCCCGAAGAACAAGTGCAGCGTGAAAACATCTTTCACACACGTTGTACGGTCCAAAAGAAGGTGTGTTCGCTTATCATTGATAGTGGAAGTTGCACCAATGTGGCGTCCAAAACCATGATAGACAAGCTGCGTTTGAAGACCTCTCCACATCCTAAGCCTTACACGATTCAATGGTTGAATCATGGCAAGGGCTTACGTGTTGATACCCAAAGTCTCATCTCTTTGAGTATCGGCAAATCATACAAGGACGACGTATGGTGCGATATCATCCCTATGGATGCATGCCACATACTTTTGGGACGCCCGTGGCTCTTTGATCACCGTGTGCAACATGATGGCTACACCAACACTTATTCGTTCTTGATGAATAAAAGGAAGATCACCTTGACACCTCTCCCTCCCCCACTTCACCTACGGCCAAACAGCCACAAGAACCCCCTCCCGTCCTTATCTCCACCATCCTACAAGCTGAGCAACATGAATTCCATGAAGTTAAAGACCTCATTCTCCTTGAAGATGGAGAAGCCGAGCCCACTGTCCGCCCAAAACAGCCCCACCCTCTAGCCCAACCGATCCTTGAAGAATATGCTCAAGTGTTCCCCGAAGATGTCCCCCACGGTCTCCCCCCTAAACGAGACATCCAACACAAAATTGACCTCATTCCGGGGGATGCCCTACCCAACAAACCAGCATACCGAATGAACCCCGAAGAAACGAAGGAAATTCAACGTCAAGTTGATGAGTTATTGGCTAAGGGCTTCGTGAGAGAAAGCCTTAGCCCGTGTGCTGTCCCGGCACTTTTGGTGCCCAAGAAGAATGGAACGTGGCGTATGTGCTGCGATAGTCGGTCTCTCAACAAGATCACTATCAAGTACCGGTACCCGATTCCCCGTTTGGAAGACATGTTGGACGAGTTGCATGGCTCTAAGATCTTTTCAAAAATTGATCTTAGGAGTGGATATCATCAAATTCGAATCTTTTAAGGAGACGAGTGGAAGACAGCGTTCAAGACGAAGTTTGGGTTATACGAATGGTTGGTTATGCCATTTGGATTAACCAATGCCCCGAGCACGTTCATGCGGCTTATGAATCAGGTCTTGAAGCCGTTTATAGGTCATTTTGTCATTGTCTACTTTGACGACATTCTGATTTATAGCAAAAATGAAGAAGATCATGCTAATCACCTCACTCTGGTGATTAAGAAGTTGGACAAGGAGAAACTCTACGGCAACCTCGAAAAGAGCCAATTCTTTTCGCAAGAAACGGAGTTCTTGGGATACTTTATCTCAAGTGAAGGCATACGGGTGGACGAAAAGAAGACACAAGCCATTAGAGAATGGCCGACCCCCACCACTATGCAACAAGTTCGGAGTTTTCATGGTCTTGCCTCTTTCTACCGGAGATTTGTGAAGGATTTTAGCACCATCACGGCACCTATCACGGATTTGACGAAAAATCAGAAATTTGAGTGGAACTCCAAGGCTCAACAGGCCTTTGAAACAATCAAGGAGCGATTAACACATGCCCCCGTGTTAGCCCTTCCTAGTTTTGACAAACTATTCGAGGTCGAGTGTGATGCCTCAGGAGTTGGAATCGGAGCTGTCCTATCCCAAGAAGGACACCCGGTGTCGTACTTTAGCGAGAAGCTAAACGACACAAGAAGGAGGTATTCCACATACGACAAGGAGTTCTACGCATTGGTGCGGTCACTTGAGCATTGGCGCCATTATCTCGTGAGCAAGGAATTCATCTTACATTCCGACCATGAGGCTCTAAAGTACATCCAAGGGCAACATAAACTCCGACCCCGACATGCTAAATGGGTCGAGTATATCCAAACCTTCACCTTCACCATCAAACACAAAAACGGAACCATGAACAAGGGCACCGATGCCTTGTCCCGGAGGCATTTATTACTAACGGTACTTAGTACCAAACTTGTTGGTTTTGAGTTTTTGCGGGAGCTGTACAAGGGAGATGAAGACTTCAAGGACACTTATTCTAAGTGTCTCATTTGGCCATATGGAGATTTTCTTATCAAAGACGGTTATCTCTTCCGTGGTAACCAACTGTGCGTCCCGAAAAGCAGTATGCGCGAAACCCTCATTAAAGAAGTCCACGGAGGAGGCCTAGCTGGTCATTATGGAGTCGACAAGACTCACATGATGATGAAGGAGCATTACCACTGGCCAAAGATGGAACGAGACGTCGAGCATTTTATCAAGCGTTGCAACACATGCCACCTAGCAAAGAGTCACTCACTGCCCCAGGGAAAGCACATGCCGCTACCCGTTCCTTGTGCACCATGGGAAGATATTAGCTTGGATTTCATCACCGGGCTACCGAGGACGCAGCGGGGCAAAGATTCAATCATGGTTGTCGTGGACCGTTTCTCAAAGATGGCCCATTTCGTGCCATATGTTACCACTTATGATGCTTCACAAGTTGCGGATATCTACTTTCGAGAGATAGTCAAACTCCATGGCGTTCCTCGAAGCATGGTATCAGACAGAGACACCAAATTCCTTAGTCATTTTTGGATGACTCTTTGGAGAAAATTGGGTACTAAACTGAAGTTTAGTATGTCAAGCCACCCACAAACCGATGGCCAAACCGAGGTCACCAACCGCACCCTGGGAACACTCTTACGAGCCCTCATCAAGAAGAACATCAAGCAATGGGAGGAGCTCCTTCCACACGCCGAGTTTGCCTACAACCGAACCCCGAACAAGACTACCGGACTATCCCCATTCATGGTGGTCTATGGTTCGAACCCCTTGACCCCACTTGAACTTGATCCGATCATCACGGAAACCAAATACAGTTGGGAAGCGGACAAGCGGTCAAAGGAAATCCAAGACCTTCACGCCAGGGTTCGAGAGAAGATTGAAGCTATAAACGAGAAGGTAAGTGCGCGCATCAACAGAGGAAGGAAGAACGTCCACTTCCAACCAGGAGACCTAGTTTGGATTCACCTTCGGAAAGAGCGTTTCCCCACGAAACGCAAGTCAAAGTTGCTGCCAAGAGCCGATGGCCCGTTTGAAATCATAGAGAAAATCAATGACAATGCCTACAAGATTAACCTTCCGGGAGATTATGGAGTATCGGCTACTTTCAATATCAAGGACATCAGCCCGTACTTTGAGCCTGAAGGAATTCCGAGTTTGAGGACAAACTCTTTTGAAGAAGGGGAGGATGATATACCCCGGGCGACTACCAACGACTCTAAAGTCGTTAAACAAATTAACGGAATAATGGCTAAGTGTTATGATTCCTTTTGGACCGAACTTATCAATCCTAAAACCCGCCACATAGCCATAATTTCCCTGAGCCCAACTCCAACTTAAAAGGCCCAGCCATTCTCATCCAATCCAAACCCCAAAATATCCAAAATAATAAACCCAAAACTACATTTATTTTTCCTTCATCCCTGGCCAAAAACCTCATGCCACAACCCTACCAATACCACTCCTTTACACCTTAACTTGGCTAAACAAACAGCCATAAAATCCAAGACACCTTGACCCACACCCACACCCTTCAATTCCCCATGTTTTTACCCCATATCCAGCCCAGGAAATACCTCCAAATAACCTGCTACCCCACCCTTTTCTCCTGCCCAAAACAACCCCACCTAAGCCAATCAATTGTGAATATTCACATATTCCCTCCCACCACTAATAGCCAAAATCCTGCCCTACAAGTACAATAATCCCTGTGTTTTTCCCACTAAAGGAACATCAACAAGTGGCCATTAATTTCTTTAATTTGTGTGAATAAGAGACTTGGTAGTCTCCCTTTTCTATGCCTATATAAGCTCATCCCTGAGCATTGTAAACACACATTGTATTCCCAATTTCCAACTTAGTAATACACTTGTTTGTGTGTGCTATCTTAAATTCCTAAATCTATATCTTAAGAGTGGTTCTCTTGAGTGTGAGTTTTAGGTTCTAGTTATTTAGATAAGTGTGTCATATCTTATTTAAATACTAGACTCAACCCCAAGTTAAGATAAGAGTGTGTAATATCTCTTAACCCCAACTTGGTAATATCTATCCCTGATTTCCTTCCACCCCATATCCCTCCATTTCTCATTCTGAAATCCCCTTCTTTTCTTCCCTTAACATATAAAACACCCTATCATTCCTTCCCATAACTTTCCTACATAGCCCAGCCACTTTCCTTCCATACTGAAACCTCGGGTAACCCTGATAATCGATTATCTTTCACTGACAATCGACTATCCAACACCCCTGAACTTCCTTGGCAGAATCCGAAGCCCCAAATAATCGATTATCAACTATTGATAATCGACTATCCCACCCTTCTGATCCTTCTTGTCTCAAACTACACAATCCCACAATCGATTGTTGCTAAAGTGACAATCGACTATTTCCCTTCCCTGAACTACCAAATTTCCTTCTCAAGAAACTGAACCTCTTGTTAGTCGATTATCATAAATTGATAATCGATTATTCCTTGCTCCTGCCGTTTAAGAAGCTTTGTCCCAAACTTAAAGCTTATTCCCGGAGTTCGGGTATAACAGTTAATATTAAATTCGCTTCCCCAATATTGTTAAATACTTATATGTTACGAAAATATTATTGTGATAAATAAAAGTGTTTGAAAAGTTTTAAATTTTTAAAATTACCACATTAATAGTTTAGTCCGAAAGGGGATGCAGACTTGGACGGATTAGGGTGTTACACACGCACACACATAATTAACATATACCCATTTAAACAAATAAAGTGAACTAAGTTTGACTCTGTGAATAGTTCCTGGGAAGATCTATGGTGGACAGAGGGTGTATATTATAAGAAGGCTTTTATTAATAGAAAAAAGGGACCAGGAAAAGTACAAAGAGTAGAAAACAAACTAAATAATACAACGCAAATTTCTTCCAGACCTCCAAAAGTGATCAAGCCCCCCATCCATTGAAATCTTTATCATGGATCAACCATTTCTTGCTCTTGTTCACCCAACACCAGCATTGAAGTTGTTTGAAGCATTGTTGGATCACCCCCTCCTTGGTGCTGCTCTATTCTTCAAAAATGTGTAGGTTCTGAGCCTTCCAGATGGTCCAGGTAATGATGCCGAGGATAATAAGTCTGACATTGCCCTTGAAGGTTTTAGCTTCGCCTGATATCCACCAAGTGATTAGGTGTTGCCTGAGGGATAGAACATTTGAATGCAAGGGACCAAATGCCAAGTCCCTAAAGTAATTCCAGATGCCTTTACTGAATTCGCAGTTGAGGAGAGTATGGTCTAGTACATTTTCATGGGAAAGGCAAAAGGGACATCTACTTGGGCCCAATAGGTGGAACCTCAAGTTGACAGGGAAGGGAAGATTTCTATCAAGATAGTGCCACATGAACATTTGGATTTTAGGAATTTGAGATTTGTGCCAAATGAACCAGGAGGTAAATGGCTTCGTGATCCCTTCAATCCTAGCAGTAAAAGCTTGTTTGAGAGAGAAGAAGCCATTATCCCACTACATATTTCCTGTCTCTCCAGTAGTATGCAAGGCACAATGGGCATGAATCCTGCAAATTCTCTTCCAAGTAGGGGAATCAGCCACCCTTTCTCTAACCAGCCCGTCCTTCAAATATTTTGCTCTCATGTATTCTGGCCACAAGCCATCTTCATTGTGGATTTTCAACCACAGTTTAGATGAATATGCTTCTTCCAAAGTAGCATGATTCTTGATGCCAAGGCCACCAGCTTCCTTCAGCAGGCAATGCCTAGACCACTCTCTCAAGTGGTATTTAGGCCAACCATTTTGTTGTCCCCAAAGGAAATTAGCCATCCTACCATTCAGAGATTTGTGAATTCCTTTGGGGAGGGTATTAACTTCCAGAATGTGCATAGGAATGGAGGAAAGGACGTGTTTGATTAGGATAAGACGCCCCATTTGGTTGAGTGTTTTGCTGTACCAGGAAGAGAGGTGTTTGTCAAAGTGGTCCAGCAGTTCTTGACAGTGCTCCTTTCTAAGAATCCCTTTACTCAAAGTGCCCCCCAAATAGGTGAAGGGGAAAGTACCACATTTCATGCCAAGAGCCTTCTCTATATTCAGGATTTGAGAGTGAGTGGTGTTCTTACCAGCATAGAACCTACTCTTGGACAAGTTAACCTCTTGTCCAGAAGCTTGGAGATATTGGCTTAGGATATGCTTGAGTTTGAGAAGGTTCCTTGAATCACCTTTTGTGAAGATCATGAGGTCATCTTTATAGGCAAGTTGCCCAACCCACTTTATGGATCCAACATTGAATCTGCTGATGAAATTGTGGCCCAAGTGGTGATTGAGGAGTCTGCTAAAGCCTTCACCCCCAATGATAAAGAGAAGTGAGGAAAGGGGATCACCTTGCTTCACCCGTCTTGTCATTTAGAAAAAACCAGTAGGTTCTCCATTAAGGAGAATGGAGAAAAAGGATTATCTAAGACGGGCCATGAGAAGAGTGACTGATTTGCTGGAGAAACCAAAGCCATCCAGAATTGCCTCCAAGTATTTCTAATCCATCATTTCAAAAGCTTTGGCCATGTCATTTTTGATGATAGTGTTGCCCCCAAAAACTTTTTTATCCATTTGGTGAATGGCCTCCTTTTCCATGAGAATATGGTCTTCCAAAGATTTGCCTTTCTGAAAGGCGCTTTGTTCCTCAGATATGATTTTGGGAAGAAGGGTTTTCAACCTGTTGGCAAGGATTTTGGTATTGATTTTGCTCATGAAAGTAGAGAGGGATATTGGCCGGAAGTCATTATTAAAGGATCTTGGGTCATCCTTCTTGGGTATAAGGGTGAGGAAAGTGCTCCCATAAGCCTTGGGGATGGGTAGGCCCATGAAGAATTCCAGGCTTGCTTTAAGAACATCTTCCTTGATGATATCCCAACAGGCCTTAAAAAGTTCCCATTGAAGCCATCCGGTCCACTAGCACTGTCACCATCCATATGTCAAATGGTGCTTCTAACTTCTTCCATATCAGGGAGAGCAGTGAGTAAATCATTATCCAGGTCAGTGATAGATTGAGGGATGTAAGGCAAAATGAGGTTTGGAGATGAAGAGTGGTCTACTGAGAATTGATCCTTGAAGAGATTGATGGCTTCCTCACTGATTACCTCTTTTGTATGAAGGCCTTTCCCTTTCCTGGAAATAATGTGATTGATGGCTAGCTTCTTCTGTTTCTCTTAGGAAAAAGCTTGAAATAATTTTTGAGTTGGAATTACCTTTATCTAGCCATTTGATGTGTGCTTTTTGTTTCCAAAATTCTACCTCAATATTGGTTGCATGAATAAGCTGTGCGTTGGCTAGTTAAGCATCTACTCTCTTGGCATCTGTGGGAGAATTCTCATAGGTAGTCTGAGCAATGATAGCTTCTTTCTCAGCTGATTTCAACCTCACAGAAATATTCCCGAACTCCTTTATGTTCCATTCTCTAAGGGCTTTCTTTAGGTCTTTAAGTTTGGACACTAGCCCTCTCATCCCACCAAAAGTAGGGCTCTTTGTCCAAGCATCCTTTACCACCTTTAGGAAATGGTCATGATGGATCCAGGAGTTAATAAATCTGAGTGGCCTTGCTCCTTGAATATCATGATGTTTGCACTAAAGTATAAGGGCTTTATGGTCAGAGTTGGCTTTAGGGAGATGAGCCAGCTCCACCTCTAAGTAAAAAGCCAGCATGCCCAGGTTAATCAAAACTCTATCAAGACGTCTCCAAGTCCTACCTTGGCTTCTGACTCCTGTCCAGGTGAATAAACCCCATGTGGGATCCGGGGTGGTGAATTTGCAATTTGTGATACAGGCTTGGAATTCCTCCATGCTTTGGGAGGTGGGTGTGCATTTCCCTTTACATTCCAGTGGTGAGGTGATGCCATTAAAATCACCTCCAACAATCCACCTTTTATCAGGGCAGAAAGATTGAAGCTGGCTCCAAAATTCTCTTCGGGCATCAAAGGTGTGAGCACCATATACACATGAAATAGCCAACAGGGAGTTGTCTTGGGGGAGGACAAATTCACAGTGGGTGACCTGTGGCTCATCAAAATTGTTAATGAGAGAAAAGGTTGCATTATTCCAGAAGATCTGGCGCTTGTTGTTAGTGGAGGAGATATAATTAGAAAAGCCCAGCTTGATTCTATAGCTATCCAGGTTGCAGATTTTAATAATAGGTTCAATAATACAAATGAAATCCAAATGGTGAGTCCTCTTCAAGTGAATAAGTCTGTTGAGTAAAGAGGCCACTCCACAAACATTCCAGAAAAGAAGCTCCATAAAAAAGAGTTGGGGGGAACTCCCTTATGTTTCATACCTCTCATCGTCACACCTGGGGGTGGCAGTGGTTTTTTGGCTTTAGAGTATTTTGGGTAAGGGCATGGATTGACAAGGAAGGTTGCCAATCATATCCATAGAGGGGGTTTGCCAATACGATGTTTGTGTATCTAATCATATTGTGATGGTCCTTGAAGTGGTGAGATACAAAGTCTAGAGGGGGGTGAATAGACTTTGTTACAAATTTAAAATCTTTTTCGTTTCTTTTTTAAAGCGTTGAACAATTATTAATCTTAAGTCCTTGAGAACTTAGATTATGTGTGCGGAAGTTGGTGGATTGTTGGAGCATTAATCAATATGGATTGGTCAGTTTCACAGTTAATATAATAAAAAATAAGTTGGGATAAAGAGAGAGAGACACACAAACTTTAATGAGGTTCAAACGTCGGGTAGTCCTTCTACGTCCTCAAAGTCCACTTTGTAGTTAGTTGTTGAATATGAACCAACAATTACACTTGTGAATTTGCACGGTATATCTTTGCAAGGCCAATATTGCTACTGCACTCGTTTTGGCTTTGTTGTTCCTTCGAAGGTCACGCTTCTTTAACAACTACAAGGTCCGAACAATAGGACTTGCAAGATCAGCTTGTAAGAAAGATGATGTGCCTTGTTTTTAATCAAGATGTTTGATTAAAGTATATCCTTCAACGTGGTGTTGTACTTGAGGCAAGGAAACCTTCAAGTATTTTCACTTATAGCTCTTTGGAAGAAGGAGTTTGCTTCTGGATAAGGAGTTTTGAATTCTCTCTTTATCAAACTTTTGGTTAACTGTGAATGATGGTAGATTGCTTCGTAATTGTGTTGTTTGGTATATTCTTCAATCTTCTATAGGAGCTATATATAGGCTGGATGGTTTAATCTATCCGTTGAAGGGAATAGATTAACTGTTGCATTTGTTGGCTTCAATTAGAACGAAGGGGGGATTAGGGATTGTCCTTGGAATAGTTTTCTCTTGGACATAAACTTTTGTTTGAACAGGGATTCCTTTGTCATGGAATTCATCCTCTAGCTGTTGTTCAAGAATTCTAGACTGTAGCTCTTTATTGAGTGGCTTTCTCATTTTGTTTTCTTGTGCTTGTTCACGAACTCTGACCGAGCTCTTCAATTTGGGGAGTCCACATTTTGTCTTCTTGTCATTTGTTCTTGAATTTGTTAAGTTATCCCCAATTTATCCGTTTGAAAATCAAGAGTCTGATTTTTCCTTGCCAACGTGTAGTATTCCTCCATTCATTACTTAGATAAATTTCTAAGTCTTTCCTCACATGTATGAGAATTTCGGTCCTCCTTGAGAAATCCGGTTCTTGGCTTTGACATTTCCGAATTAGTCATCCTGAGCCTTCCGGGTGAGAAAGAATCTGATAGAGCGATCCGTGCTAGTTTTCCTATCCGGATGACTTAGCCTTCATACGGATGGCTGCGAGACTTCCAGGTATAATTGAGTATTCCGGATTTGAGAATTTCAAAGTAATTTGACTTCATTGAGAATTCCTTTCTTGTCTCTGATATTTCTGAGCGAGAGTTCCATTTTCCACATCTTTGATTTTTTATAAGTCTTCAAAGTATGAATGCTCAAAACTCAAAATATTACAAGTTTTATTTGACATCTCAAGAACTTGGTTTTAACAATATTTCAAATAAAAAGAAAATTACATTGAAATATGGGGGAGACCTAGAGTCCCTATTACAATCTAAATACATCATCATCAAAATCTATAATATTTTTCCCGACATATTGTCACACAATATAATATACACAATATAAAATGCAACTTTACTCCACTTAAATATTCTACACTTTTCATATGTTCTGTGTGTGTGACCCTATTCTAGGTACTTATAAAATTGTCCATAGTATAGATTAAATACTACAAGTGATAAGCGGTATCTAGCAACACATTATCATCCCCAAATTATAGATATAGGTTTATTCTCTTAAAAATCCTCAAGGAAAATGTCATTCCCGTTCTTAACAAGGACAAACAAGTCGAGATTTATGAATGCACACTCCTCTACTTCCTCCTCACCCACAAGAAAATTAATCTCCCTTCTTATATTATTCAACACATGTACGACAGTTCGGGTCACCTCAATAAACCCTACGGCATGCTCCTTACCCATATCTTTGCCAAACGAGGAATTCTTGAGGTTCGCCCTTCCCACGTTCGCTTTCTTGACGCGGAATGCCTAGAATATTGTTGCCTCGTGAAGATTGGAGAGTATTACTACATGAAGCGGGAATTCCAAAATCTTGATGCGGAGACACGAGCGGAGTATGGGCCTCGGCAATCTATGTCGTCCTTGCCCTCCACTTCTCAAGCACCCGAAGCCGAAGCAAATGAAAACACGAAGGTCCCCATTCGTGCTCCACGGGTCAAAATGCTCAAAGTCCTCCTCTCATGCTTCCTCGGCCTCCCTCTTGCATCGTCATTCACACTTGGCTTCCACTTCCAAAAATCTTTTCAAGAGGTTTAAGAAGTTCATCCTCAAGAGTGTGGTTGCACCAATAAAGAAACTTCAAGAAAGTCTCGATGACCTCTCGGACCGCATGAAGAAAATGGAAGACTGTGAGGAACGCTGAAAGCAAAAAGAGGATCGTGCTTCTAGACGCACCTATGATATATATCCGGGAGCATGCCCGAAGACTCTCCGTAGCCCGCCAAGGGATAGACGGATCAGGGGAATAAAGCCCAAGTGTGGTGACATTAATTGGGTTGAAACTCCTCCATTTTCCTGCCTTAGAACCCAACCCAACACCATGGTTGTCCTACACCCACCCTAGGCTGAGCCCACACTTCCCATACCTTCCCTAAACATCCAAAATATTTCTTTTTCAAAATAAAGTTTTCCCTACTCTTATTTTAGCCATGGCCGAAAATAAGAGTGTGTAAACCAAAACCTTTTTGTTTGTTGTTATTTTCCTTCTTTTAAGCCTTTTAATAAACCAGTAAAACCCTCTCTTCCTTCCTTTCATTCCCTGCCCAAATAAACCTCACAATCCCAACACAACATCCACAAAGAGCCAAAACCATGACCCACCTCCATCCCCTACTTCCTGCCCATGTTTTCCCTCACAATAACCCAAAGTCATAACTCCAAAATACCCACAAATAATACCCAGCCATGTCCCCTTTTAATGACCAAAAACAACCCTCCATTCTTACCCAAATAATACCCACAAAACCCAGGAAAACAACCACTACAATCCTAAAACCCAAAACCCCACAATCCCCAGCCCCATCCCTGATTTTATTCCACTAAGGAGACAGGAATGAGTGGCCAATACCCCATGCCTTGGAAGAGATAGTTGCAAGGAAGCTTCCCTAAGCTTACATTCAATGTATTGTGAATTATCTCCCCCTTCCCCTGCCTATATAACTCAGGCCTTATGGCCATTGTAACACAACCTTTTGAATATTAAAACCTTTTACTCTTTGAGTATTCATAAAATAGTGTGATGCTATTTTAGCCAAATTCCTAATTCTATATCTTAAGTGTGGTTATTTTAAGTGTGAGTTCTAGGTTCTAGATATTTGATTAAGTGTGTCATATCTTAATTAAATTCTAGATTCAAACCCCAAGTGCGGATAAGAGTGTGTAATATCTCTTAAACACCAACTTGGTTTATCCATCCCTGATTTTCTTCCATTTCATACCTCCCCATTTCTCCTCTTAATCTTACTCTTTTCTTCCATTAAAAATACCCAAAAGAACTCCTTCATCATCCCCATATTTTTCCAGCCATTCCCCACACAAACACCATCATTTCGTTCCCAGAAATCTTTCAAAATAATCGATTATCCTTGTTAACAATCGATTATCAGTCCTCTTTTGAAACACCCGCAGGGATCAATAATCGATTATCCTTTCCAGATAATCGACTATCACTCTTCCCCAGAAATCTGCAGCCCTCTATAATCGATTATCACCATACCAATAATCGATTGCCAGTCCCTCCTAAAAAATCCAAGAAGCTGCACCATCTGACAATCGATTCTCTAAGATAGACAATCGATTATCCTCTTATCCTGAAAACAAAAGGCTTTGTTTCTTGAGTTTGAACTTAATACCGTCAAAACCCGGAGCTGAGATATAACAACCTAAGTATTGAGCATTTGACAAACATGTTCAAACATCGTCTTCTTTGTGTCTAAAAACTATTATGTTTTGCTTTACGTTTCAAAACTATTTGTTATGTCTTATGCTTCAAACTCGTATCTATGCACTTTTATGATTCAAACTCTCTTATTATGTTATGCTTATGGTATGATTGCGTTGAACATTGGATATTGTATCATTGTCGCGCTTTGGTGAATGCCTATGAAATTGCATGTGTGTTGAAACTTGTGTTTTCCTACCCCGCCTTTTGAATGTTGCCAAAAGGGGAGAAATATTAGGCTTCCATATGCATACTTTTAGGGGGAGTTTTACAAAAATCTTTAGTGCATCAAATTAGGGGGAATCTTTGGAAATCAACAATGTTGTCATGATGTGTTTGTGCGTTTGTTTATCATTTTCGAAAGCCTTATTTGTCAACATCAAAAAGCGGGAGATTGTTGGCCTTGAGTTCCATAACTCGTAACCGTTTTGATGTGCCAAATAAGTCTTCAAACCATCATTTACAGGAAGAAATCAAACGCCAAACCTCCATTAACTTGATTAGCATCACTGAGACGTGCTCCTACGAGTTTAGAAATAATTGTGTAAAGGTAATGATATATTTAATGATTTACTTATGCCCTTTCACTCAAAATATTATTTCTAAAATGTCTAATATATTCTTAGTTGGGGTTATTTTGAAAACGGAACATAAAAACCAAGTTTTGGAAAATATCACAGGTCCTACGGTACTTGGCTACCGTGTTCACGGTATCAGGGTACCGCCGGTAGCCAAGTGAACGTACCGCTGTATGTTTCACTTGGTTGGTACACGGTAACCCCCCACCGTGGTCACGGTACCAGGGTACTGGAAACGGTAGGCCTGACCGTTTGACCCTAGGTTCCGCCAGAGCCAAAGAGATTTCATGGCCTACATGGTACCCCTGGCGGTAGGCTGTACCGTGGTCATGGTACCTAGGTAACGAACGGTACTGCCCCTACCCTAAAGGGTACCGGATCTGTTGTAATCACTATAGCAAATCTCCCATTTAAATTCAAATCAACCCAAATCCCTCCCCAACGGTCTTCAACGTTAAAAACCCAATTTTTAATCTTCCAAACTCCTATATAAACCCCCTCTAAGTCTCATTTATAATACAACAACTTCCAAACTATATCTAAAGCCTATTTCTTTATTCTTGAGTGCTTCTTAAAGCTTTGTTAATATTTTTCTCACTCTTTTGAGTATGAAGCTTTCCTTATTTTTATACACTCACACACAAGGGCATTTTTTATTAATTATTTTATATCTTGCCTATCGGCTTTTGTTGTTGTTGATTTAATACCTTGTTCTTCTCCTACCCAACTCATTTTGATTATTATTTGGTAGAGAAGAAACAATCATTTTTCATTGCTTTGTAAAAGTTGTGGATAGCCTTTAAATCCTCATTGTAAGGTTGAAGATAGCCTCTAAATCTTTGGTTGTAAATGGTTGAGATAGCCGTGGTAAAATCTCATTTGCTTGTTGGCAAGGGTTGTTTGCCAAACCTCGTTGAGTCTTCTTAGTAATGCCAAACAATTAGTGGAGGTTAAATCCTTGAGGAGGAGCCTCGAGGTTCTGGAGTAGGAAGTTCCCGAACCAATATAAAATCGATTGTGTCGTATTTCTTTCTTTTATACTTTTCTTGCTCTTTTTCTGCTACTACTTTGCGCCTAAGTTTTTGATTTTACGAAAAAATTTTAAACACCCTAATTCATCCCCCCTCTTAGGGTGTAACCAACTTTCAGAACATATTAGAGAATTGAAGTTACATACTTTAAGTACGTATTTCAGTTCAGAGATTTCTTTTCGCATATCATATGAATAAACTTAACACTTTTTTGGTTGAGACCCTTTTGCGTATATATTCGAGATGAACTCGGTCAGTTTAGAAATAAGCTTTTCTTTCACCCCTATGAGGTTACCATCATCGGTCTTCAGTTGAAGAATTCTTCATCACAAGTTGTCAACAACAACGACGTTCAGTTAGCCAATTTATACTAAGGATAATGTCAATTTCCTTGTATGGTATTTTAATGAGGTTTTGTCAAGTTTCCTTTGCGGATCCCGTACGTATGTTTATACCCAAGGCCACCGAATATTCATATTTATACCCGCAAGGCCTATTCTAATCTGAGGTCTATCTTAGAGGCCTTCTAGATAGCTTTAACAATACAATTCATTTCTCATCGTTCCATTTATTTTGAATCATAGTTCAACAATTCATAATCGTCATTTTATTTAGAATATTAATCAAAGCTTAATCATCATAGTCATTAATCAATAATATTCATCATAATCATCAATCGATGATAATTATAATAATATCCAATAACAAATAGAGGCCTAGCGTCGAGTGTTAACATCCTAGCTTACTGTCATGCATCAAACAAGGTTCTTGGATTTATTAAAACATCATTTTTACTTCGAGAAATCATTTCCATGTTGATTATAATAAATTGATATCAAAAATAGGATTTATTCAAAAATAGGATTTATTATTTCAAAAATCAAGTTTCTGAATACTTCTCAGTTCAGACGGTACCCTAAACAGTACCTGGGTATCGACGTACGGTACCTCGGTACCGCCCAAAAAGGTACGGGGTTCCGTTTGGCATCAGGTACTGCCAGAGGGGAATATTTTCTACGCGTAGTTTTGAATAGTGTCATCATCAACCTCGAGCCAATTTTCGAAAATGTCATTTTAAGTAGGGTTGTCAACGGATAGCCAAAAATCCAATTACCATCTGCATCCGTATACGTTTAAAGAAGAAATATCCGCATCCATTTTAAATGGATATTGTACGTATCTGATTAAAGATATTCGATTACTAAATGGATACGGATTTGGTAATTGTATACCTGAGCCATTTAAAATTCGATCTGAATATACATCTGTTTAAATAACCATATATCTAAATATATGATCCGTTATATATAGTTTTTTCTAATGTTTTTATGTTTATATTATGGATCTCTATTGATATTCCAAAGTATAAGACATTTTAATATACAAAACAAATGTCTAGACACATAAAAATATGTGCAGACAGATAAAAATATGTGTATATGTGTGTTGTGTGCCTGTGTATATCTTTTTATCATATGAAGTTATTGTAGAATATTATAAATCATGAAAACAAAGAAATAATTATCCAATAACAAATTATAGTTGATTTCATAATAGTTTGACTTTAATCTAATTTAAAATTAAAGTATTGTTTAATTTAATTTTAAAGATTTGGAAAACGATATGAATATATCTGATATCCGACCAATATCCGATGGATGCGGATACGGTTTTGATGTTCAGTATCCATCAAGATCCGTATCTTAATTCGATATCCGAAAAAAATAAACGGATATGAATTTGGTAATGACACATCCGATCCGATTAATATCCATTTACACCCCTAATTTTAAACCACCAAACTTCAATTAAACTATATAGAAATGTTCTCCAAGGATCATAGATCATTTTGGTATCATTAGTTCATAGTTTTAACAATAATTTCAAGGTTTATGATTCTTGGTTCTTCAAACATGTCAAACACAAAACTCAACCAAACGACTGTTTATGGACGTAGAAACGATCTATACGAACATTCTAGTCACTAGATGTATCTAAGGGCTTAACTCGAGCTTAAATGGAGGTTTTGGAAACTTTCCGGTGAAACTTCCGGCGACAATTACTCCCAACTCCGGTGACTTCTCACCAAATTACAGCACCACTACATTCTTCTCACTCAGAGCAACATAATAGGAATAAATATTATTAAGAATGAAGAAGAATTGAATGAGTTGGGTTCTTATATAGGAAGGTGATAAAGGATACTGCCAAGGTCTGCATCATTTTGATCGGCGAAAATCCTTAGTGGAGTTGGAGGCGCCAATTAGAGATTCACACGATTCTTCCCTGATTGGGACTAATTTTGGTCCCAATCAGGGTACACTTTTTTGTCCAACTTTCTCCGAATTGAAATCTGTTGGTACTGTTGCGATCGAACAGCCAAACTCTTTTAAATGATATAATTTTTATATTTATTTGTAATGTTTTTTCCGACATCATATTTTGGGAATTTGACTTTGACAGAGTCAAAATTGATTTCATCGACCTTTATTCAAAAAGGTTCTCACATTTAATTTATATTATTCATTCTCATGATTTATTTGAATAAATCATTTCAGAATAAATTCTTTATTTATTCTTAATTTGGATCCGTACTCAGGTTTCCAATCATGATTACATAAATAGTCAACATTTGAATTTATCTTCTATGAGATTTATTCAGAATGTGATATTGGATATCGAAACATATTTCATTTTGGCCCAAAGCCCAACAATAATTTATTTTAATAAAAACAAATTTGATTAATTGAATGATAATTCAATTATAATTTTAGGGTATGTTTTGAGACATTATAAGTGGAGAATCTCTTTCCTAGTAAGAGTCCCAAGAGAGCTGACTATGATGAGATTGGTCCTCATTTTATATGCATTGGTAAATACGCAGTGCAACTGGATGTCGGTCCTGCGCATGATCTCTCATATTACTCTGTATATTATTATCATTGCCAGCAACCTAAATATTCAAGACTTCATCATATATAGAGACTAACATGAAGGATATCATATATTGATGCTTGAATAACCGAGAGGAAACTCTGGCTAGCTACTTGAAGAGGGATATTGATAACATCAGAGCCCTATCGTCTAATACGGGGATGAGATTTGGCTACATTCCAGCTGGCGGTGCTAATATGGTGGCTTTCCATATATTATGACCTGCTCCACGCCGCATCCGTTGAGTATATTTCTTGCAGGGGAGATGCAAGGGGTACACCAAAAGGTGTACCCCATTTGTACACCACCCCTCTATAACCACTCATTTATTTTTTATTTTTATTTACCTAATTTTTTTTAAACTTCTGGCATATTTAAGTGGTAATGGAGGGGGTGGGGGACACCAAAGGTGTACCCCTAGCATTTTCCTTCTTGCCGGCTACCTTAAATTTGATGTAATTTATTAATTATCCTTATATTTTTCGTTCGTAATCATAGGGAGGGCCCTGTACCCATTTTCTCAAACTAATAAAACTGATAGTTTAAAAAGAGCAGTTCGTGAATCACTTAATTTTTCTCTTTTAAATGAATTTCAATCAAAAAGTCTTTATTATCTTCAACATTGTTCCTTGTCAAACCCAAAATTAGAAAGGAATAGAGGGAGTAATAACAGATCTTTTTTTTATTTTTTTCTTTAATGAGAAAAAAAATCCTTTCAAGGAGAAGCCATCCTTCAGCAAGCGAATCAAGCATTTTAAATAACAAAAGGGTTACTTGTTGCTCTTCAAGAAGGTTTCGTCACTCAGCCATTGAAAGTCAGTGACTGAGATTAAAAATGCCACCCTTTAGCACGCCAGTATCTCTGAGCATTTTCACCGCAGCGTGCAGTTTTTATCTTGAGGGAGAGCTTGTAAGCAGTCTCTGTTTTGTTGGATGCCAGCAGTTTGTTGTTCAACTTGCTACAAATAAGCTTGCTAGGGTAAAATCCTCTATGGCACAATGCTTCCTCCATCACAAGGACAGCGTTCTCGAGCTGCCCCGCGTTGCAAAGCCCATTGATGACGTACTCATACACTTGCACATCTGATGAATAACCACTTTCCTGCATCTCATTCCATATGTTCAGTAGCATCCCACATTTACCAAACCTAGAAATCCTCATAAGCAACAACTTGTATGCGTTAAACGATATAATGCAACCGGCTTCTCTAGCTTTTTTATAAATAACCAGAGCAGCATGAGGTGGGCCATAGCTACATAAAGGTTCAAGAAAAGAAGTTATTGTTCCAGTGCTGGGAAGTATTCCTCGACTTACCATTTCATCAAACATCTCAATTGCATCGGCCACTCTTCTGGCCTTGAGAAAAGAAGAAATGAGCCGTACATAGGTCTCAACATTTGGCTCACAACACGTAGTCCTCATCTTTTTATAATACTTCAACCCTTCATCAATATGACTGACCAACAGAAAATTAGAAATCATGGCATTGTAAACCTCAGCATGTTGAATGCACCCCTTCTCATCTAGACCCTCAAATATTTCGATGGCAGCATGAATCTGACCAGCCCTTCCTAAACATTCAAGAACATAAGCATAAGTCACGTGATCCGGAGCAAAACCATCTTCAAGCATTTTCTTCAAAGTCCTCTCAACTTCACTAACTCTACCAAATCTTGCCCACCCACCGATGACAATATTGTAGGTTGTAAGATCAAAGGGAACCCTCTCCTTCATTTTGACAAGCAAGGAGCTTGCAGCACCCACGTGTGATCGCGTGCATAGAGACTGCAAAAGGGAATTCAGTGCCTCAGCATCACATTTTAAGCCGTAGTCATCTAACTTCCCAAACAGTCGGATAGCTTTCGAGATTTGGCCAGCTCGAATGAAACTATTAAAAACAATGGACATTGTACTTGATGTGGGAACAAGTCCTTCAGCTCTCATCCCCTCAAACAATGCCATCATATGAGTGAAAAATTTCCTTCTTCCTAATGCTCTAAGAACTACATTGTAAGCATTCACGTCTTTTGCAATGCTTTTCTGTTTGATTGCCCACCCGAAAAAAGTAACCATGGCCTCACCTCCTAAATTTCCTCTGTTCACTACTTTAGCTACCAAATCAAGCGTTGGATCTACGCCAACAGAAGCTAAGGCCCTCTCAATTGCAGGCATCCCATGGAGTTTCTGAAGAAAAACGCCTCGGAATTTATCTTCGGGCGGTAAAAAAAAATCAAAGGCCTTAGTCTCCGATTGCTTAAGTGCATCAGATGGATTTAACGCATTGGAGTTTTTAGTAAAAGAGATGAGAGAAATTGGAAAAAGATCGGACAACTGACACTGGATATGAGATTCGCTGGTCTGATAGTCATTTTGAGTGGGTGCCTCGGGTTGTGGTATGTTCTTGAGGTGAATAACGGGGATATCCAGTGTATTGTAGGTTGAAAATGGAATTAGCGAAAATAGCGAGCAGAGATACCCGCGAGAATCCCTAGCGGAGAAGAAGGTGACCGTGAAAACTCTTGGGATGAACATCTTTCTTGATTTTGGGCAAGAGACCGTCAAAGAATGCCTTATAATCGGGTCAATCGGTTCGGTTCCGATTCGGGTCTCATTCAGATATATATTATAATCGCTTCGGGTCAATTCGGTTTCGAGTTTATTTCAGTTTGACTGATTTTCGGTTTCGGTTCGGATTTGTATCAGATCGGGTTTATATCGATTCGGGTTTGTATCGGTTCGGGTTTTTATCGGTTCGAATTTATATTGATTCGGGTTTGTATTGATTTAGATTTATATTAGTTCAGATATATTTTAAATATTTACTAATAAATCAATAATATCACATAATAAATTTAATCAATTTATGATATACTCTGTAGTTATTTTATTATTTAACATGGGCATACATAAAATTCAATCAATTTCGGGCCTAATTGGTTTAGGGTTTAACTAGGTTCGGGTTTTATCGGTTCGGGTTAAATCGGATTCGGATTTGAATCAGGTCTAAATACATTCGGTTCAGGTTCGGATCACTTCGGGTGTTCGGTTTTTCAGTTTTCGGGTCAAATCGAGTTCGGTTCCGGGTTATTCGGTTCGGCTTATCGGGTTCGGGTCTGATGGTGTAAATTACTTGACCGGTCAAACTATACTAGACCGGGTCTAGAATAGTTTGCTTGATTTGGTAAAGCAAGAAAGGTAAAAACACGCAGATTGACCATAGGACTTTAGGTGGAACACCTGTAGCCCAATTTATATTATAACGGAGAATGCACGGGTGCTTTTACAAAGGAGTTTAGAGAGAGTGAATTCGGATCCCTCTTTCTGAGCTTTACATGAGTATTTATCTAGGCTAAGGGGGACAGGACCACGTGGGGGCACGCTGCTGATGTGGTGCGAGGTGACTAGTTTTGTCCTCGAGCAGCCTTGTCGCCTTGTGAGGGGAATTACTTCCCTTGTCGCGTTCTGGCTTGGAAACATCCCTTCAGCATCTCTAGTTGTCCTCCACTGACATGGGTCGCTACACGCCAAGCCCTTTTAGATTCTCTTCTGCCGACACTTTCCAACCCTAGAAACTACACCGGGTAATCTCCGAGGGATGAATTCATCGAAGTTAGGGAATAAATAGGGTGACAAAGTAGTTTGACCGGTATACTTTTTCGTGAAGTATACCGGTCATCTCTGGGCCAATGACATATCAATTTGCCGATGATTTAAGTCTCCCTTCCAAAACTTTCGAGATTGACCGGTCAACTAATTGGTCTTCTCCTTTGACCGGCCGTGGGTGGAATACACCCATCAATAAGCCCTCCACTTCCCGGTCATGCAATTTGTCATGAGCGGGAAGTAAAAAGTCTGAAACGGGATCTCAAATTCGAATTTCAGGCTTTTTCCCGCCCGAAAATCTCAAAATTTGAACTTGAACTCTGAACTTTGACACGTGTTGGACACCTTTCGTTGCAACGGTCGGCTGCCCACCCGTTGTTTCGCCTGCCAGTGGGTCATCATTGCGCCGCCTGACGCGGCGCAACCTGAAGAGGCCACGTCGTCTGATTCGGCTTCCCTCCTCCTATATAAAGGCCTCCACCCCTCTTCTTTGTTCACTTTCCGCGATCAAGTCTCAGAGCTTTCACCGGTCAAGTTCTTCTCTCTCGCTATTCAGCCCTCCGAGTCAAGTAAGTTTCCCCTTCTTTCTCTAATTAGTTTCCCGGTCATGTCTTCTTTGGATAGCCATAGGACTTCTTCCTCAGAGGACTGCTCCTCAGAGGACTCCAACTCCTCCTCTTCGACCGGGTCTTCTTCTCGTGACTCAATGCTCAGTCAAACTCCTGACTCCCCCATACCTGAGCTGCAGCCTGTAAATCAGATGCCCGGTGAAGTTTTTATGGGGAGGGACGAGCCGGTTGATGACGAACTGGGTCCCTATGACCCTGAAAACGAAACTCGGGACGCGTGGGAGGAGCGGCTTCATGCCGCCGGTTACTTTCCGCTCCCCACCTTCTACGTTCTTGACATTACTTCCCATGTATCTAAAATTGCTCTGAATAAAATTCGTAGGAGGCTCCCGGATGGGTATACCCTTTTGTATGAACACGACTGGCCCAACATTGTTGAACCCCACTGGGAGGACAGGATAGGGTTTCACACAATTTCCCTAGACGCAGGCATCGTTTTTCCTCTTCGCCCCCTCCTAACTGAAGTATGGCATGCGTTTAGGATTTTGTCCGGCCAGATAACTCCTAACGCCCACCGGTACCTCCATTCCTTTGTAAATATTTGCTCTCATCTGAAAATCGATCCCTCTTTGTGTCTTTTCCTTTTTTGTTTCGAAGTCCTACCGGGCGGGTCTGGCTGCGAAGGTTTTGTATTCTTCAAAGCCCGTACCGGTAGGAAGTTCATTTCCGAAGTCCCCCAAAGTAACCGGGGATGGAAGGAAAAATTTGTTTTCATCGAGTTTCCCCCCTTTGTCACTCCTTTGGCCGGTCTGAAATGGAACGACCATCTCCTCGACCAAGAGTACGCTGCACCGGCTTCCTCCCGTGACTTGGAAGCGAATCTCGAGGTCCTCATGCGCGGGGATCCTTTAACCGCGAGGATCTTCCATTATGGCAGCTGGGTTTGGAGGGTGGAGTCGGGTGGTGAGGGTACCTCCCAGGCCCATGAAGCAGCGGGGCGCGGGGTACCCTCCCCGGGCAACACTGCAGAGGCTGAGGGCCAGAACCACCCAGGTATTTTTCATTCTTCTTGCGATTTGGGCTTTGACCGGTACCGTTGCTTATACTTAATGATTTTAGTTTCTTCTGCAGATATGGAGTTCGAGGAGTTTGCCATCCCCGATGACCAACCAGCGGGAGAGGCCGGGGGTTCCAAAGCCGGGGCTGCCAAAACTTTCACGGTCCAACAAGAGACCGTGGAAGTCCATGATCTGGATGAGCCAGAAGATGACCGGTCGAAGGGCAAAGAGAAGACCGGCCGGCGGATAAAGAAGGTGGCCACCACACACCCTTCTTTCGCCAAGAAGAGGCAAAGGGTTGACTCTGACATGGGCTCACAAACCATCGAGGAGGCCTTCGTCAACCTTGGGCTGAGGCTGAGGGAGGTAAGTTGAATTCCCTTCCCAGTATGTTAGGTCCCTACTTTTCTCGGAAGTTTAACCGTGTGGTTCGCGCTTGCTGCAGGTTGGAGAAATCGGACCCCTTACAGCTGACCGGATGGGGTTAGGCTCTCCTTCGGAACTTGCCCGGCTGAAAAAGGAGAAAGAGGAGATGGCTCTCATCTTGAAGAGCCAAGCTGACGAGCTGACCAGGCTGTCTTGGCTAGTCAGATCTATGAAGGTGGAGATCTCCCAGCTGAAGGAAGAAAACTGCTGGTTACTCGATTAAGTTTCTGGGGCGAAGCAGGAGATGGCCCAGAAGGAAAAAGACTTCCCCGGTCGTGCTGCCGCATGGGTGGGAGAGAACAAGGCTAAGGCTGCTCGGGTACTTACAGCAACTCCGGAGACGACCATGGAATCTTTCAGGTTTCTCTACCGGGAGCCTGAGGGGAGGAAGATGATCACCGCGATTGGATCCTTTGGTTTCAAGAGCGGTCAGAAGAAAGACCGGATTGCCTCCCACCGGGTTTTGCTGAGAAGGGACCCGGAGTTCAGCGCTGCCTCTTATGGCCTGGCCCCGATACCGGAGGAAGAGCCTTCTCCCCCCTTCCCCCTCGACTAATCTCCCCGGCTGCGCCTGGTTATTTTTGTAAAACTTTGACTTGGAATTTCCCTGGGTATGCCCGGTGTATCCGTTGATCGATATTTTCATTTTGCTCCTTAGAATGTCTTCGTAAAAACTCTGACCGGTTGAACTCCACCTTTTACTTTTGAATGTCTTCATCTTTGATGGTCAACTTGAAAAAAGTTCGACCGGCTGAACTTCATTTTGGCCTTTTGGATAGCTTCACGAATTCTTCGACAAAGTTCAGTTTGACCGGTGGATTCCCACTCCATGGTTTCACCGGTCAACTGCTTCGTGGTAGAACTTTTGAATTTCCGCTGTATCAATACCCAACCGGGGTATTCTTTTTTTTGACCAGTAGGTTGTAGATGGAAGCACCTGTAACCTAGTAATTCTTAAAGTCTCCTTAACCGGTAAGAATACTGGAGATTTAACCATGTCGAATGGTTTCGAATCCTCTCCAAGGTTCAAATGCACCCTTCTTCTAGGGACCCCTCTTCTGGGTGATTAAGTCTTTTAATGGCCCTTTAATTTCTACTATCCTGGGAAGGCCTTAGCTCACCCCCCGTTCAAGTCTTACCTGAGAAGGGGGAAACAGGATGCACCACGGTGGACGATCCCCTTCTATTTCTTTTAATGGGCATCTTTTAGTCCCCAATCAATTCGACGGTACCGGCTGATTCCCCGATACTGGTCAAACCTCATGGGCCCGTGTAAGTACGGTTCGAACCTTCTTCCAGGTCCAGCCTTCTTGCAGGCATACCCTCTTCCGGGCCCCTCTTCCGGGTTTTAATACTTTTTCTATTATACTAAGCCAGACCGGTGTAGTAACCAGCGTGCCAGGTCCGGGCCTGTGTCTCAGTTGGCTTATCCAAGTGGATTCGATCCACCCGGGAAGCCCTCCTAGGGTAGGTTCGACCTATCCCTTCTGCTGCTACCATGTAGAGTATTGAACATCATTTTGATTGATAAGGTAATTAGGCCTCGCCTAGTATTACAACCATTTGTAGAATTTGCGAAGATGATGGGAATTCCAAGTTCTTTCTATCGGTACCCCGTCTAGAGTTTCTAACCGGTAGGTTCCTGGGCGAATGATGGCTCTCACCCGGTATGGCCCTTCCCAGTTTTTGGCCAGCTTTCCCCCATCGCCTGGTCTACTTGCTTCTCTTTTTCGTAGGACTTCATCTCCAACTGTGAAGTATCGCGGCCCAACCTTGTTGTCATGGTACTTCTTCACAACTTGTTGGTATGTACTCATTCTCACCTCTGCCGCCATCCTTTGTTCCTCGACCAAGTTGAGCTCGGCTAGATGGTCTTCTTCATTTTGCTGGGGTTGATAATTTGATTCCTGGAACGTTGGGAATTCAGCTTTGATGGGCAGCCTTGCTTCACACCCATAGGTTAGGGAGAATGGAGTTTCCCCATGAGCCCTCCTGGGTGTTACTCGGAATGCCCATATGATGTGTGGGAGCTCTTCCAGCCACTTGTTTCCTGCCTTTCCCAGCCGTTTCTTTAGACCATCCACGATCGTTCGGTTGGCGTTCTCAACTTGGCCATTTCCTTGGGGGTACGCCACCGAAGAGCGATTGTGCTTGATCCCGAAGCCCTCCAAGTATTCGGTGAATCTTGGATTTCGGAATTGTGGGCCGTTGTCGGTGATGAGGTTCATGGGCGCTCCAAACCTCGTGATGATGTTCTTTCAAATGAATTTCTTGCATTGTTGCGTGGTAATGTTGGCCAATGCTTCGGCCTCGATCCATTTGGTGAAGTAATCGATGGCCACGATTACGAACTTCTTCCCTCCTTGGGCGACTGGGAACGCTCCAATAATATCAACCCCGAACCTAGCGAATGGGATGACATTCGATACGGGGTGATAGTAGGTTGCCGGTCTACCGGGATACTTGTAGATTACTTGGCATGTCCTGCATTTCTGAACATACCTTTCACAATCCTAGACAATTGTCGGCCAGTAATACCCCAATAAGATGATGCGCTGGGAAAGCGTACGGGACATTTGATGCGCCGCGCATACGCCTTCGTGGACCTCCGCTATGACTCGCTCAGCCTCCCGGTTGGTTAGACATCTCAGGAGTGGCCCCCCAAATGCCCTTTTATACAGCTTTCCATCAAGAACCTGGAATCGGGGTGCCCTGAGCTTCACTTTTCTTGCCCGGTCATCTTGTTCTGGCAAGCTCCCATCCATCAAATATTCCATTAGATCATACATCCAATGGTCGTCCGCCCCGACCAGGTTTGACCGGTCAGATTGGCTTCCAGCTGTTATAGCGGCGACTTCTAATTTTTCAATGCTGGCTTGATCCAGGATTTCCACCCGGGCAAGTTTTGAAACATGCTCGGGAGCATACTGTGTCAACTTGGAGAGAAGGTCCGCATCCACGTTATCCGCCTGGGGAATTTGGGCGATCTTGAATTCCTCGAAGCCTTTTAACAGGGCGAGCACGAGCTCCTTGTATTGTGCCATGCGTCCTTCCCTTGCTTCCATGTTACCGGTCACTTGCCCAACAATCAGGCTAGAGTCAGATTTGATACTGACCCGGCTGATTTTCAGGGCTTGGGCAAGCCTGAGCCCTCCAGCCAGAGCTTCATATTCTGCCTCATTGTTCGTCAGCTTGAAGTTGAAGACGATTGCATGGTAGATCTTGAACCCTTCTGGGGTGGTGAACACGATACCACCCCCGTATCCTCTAGGATCAGATGCCCCATCAACTGCCATCTCCCACCATTGCTCAGTGGGCTTGTTGACCGGTAGGTCTGGAGTTAGACCGGTCATTTCTACCAGGAAGTCAGCAAGGGCTTGTCCCTTGATTGCTGACCTTGGCTGGTACTCAATGTTGAATTGAGTTAACATCATCGCCCACTTCACCATCCTCCTGGAGGATGTTGAATTTTGCAACACTGCACCCAGCGGTTGGTCAGTCAAGACTTCCACCGGGTGAGCTTGGAAGTAGGATGTTAACTTTTTTGCGGAGATGAAAAGCGCATAGGCTGTCTTTTCCATCGCCGTATACCTACTCTCAGCTCCGTTTAGTGCTTTGCTCACATAATAAATGGGCTTCTGTGCCCCTTCATCTCTTATTAAAACGGAGCTTACAGCATTTGGGGAAATTCCGAGGTACAGATACAGAGTTTCACCCGATTCGGGTTTAGACAATACAATATCGGACGCTAGGTACTCCTTCAGCTCCTCAAATGCCCTCTGGCATTGTTCGTCCCATGCAAATGTGTTGGCCTTCTTCAGAACTTTGAAGAAGGGCAGGGATCTCTCAGCTGACCGGGAGATGAACCGGCTGAGGGCAGCTAGACGACCGGTCAACTTTTGAACATCCCTAACGGAGATAGGGGCTTGCATTTCAGTGATGGCCCGTATTTTTTCTGGGTTGGGCTCTATTCCTCTCTTGGTCACCATGAATCCCAAGAACTTCCCAGTACGAACCGCGAAGACGCATTTCTTAGGGTTCAGCCAGAGGTTGTATTTTGCCATGATATTGAACGTGACTTGCAGCCGGGTGGTTGAGAGATACCTGGCTTTTGATCAGCATGTCGTCGACGTATGCCTCCATGGTCTTTCCCAGTAGCGGCTTGAAGAGTTTGTTCACCATGCGCTGGTAGGTTGCTCCCGAGTTCTTCAAGCCAAACGCCATTACCCGGTAACAGTAGGTTCCTTCGGGTGTGAGGAATGACGTCTTTTCTTCATCTTCCTTGGCCATGTAGATTTGGTGGTAACCCTTGAAGGCATCCATGAAACTTAGGAGTTCACACCCCGCAGTTTCATCCACCATTTGATCTGGACTGGGAAGGGGGTATGAATCCATCGGACAAGCCTTGTTCAGGTCCGTATAATCCACACACATTCTCCACGTGTCGCCCTTGGGGGCAAGGACAACGTTGGCCAGCCAATCCGGGTATTTGACTTCCCGAATGTGACCAACACTGAGGAGGTCTTTCACTTCCTTCTTGACGAAGTCTCGCTGGTCACTGGCCAGGTATCGCTTCTTCTGGCGTACCGGTCGACTTCCTTCCCTCACGGCCAACCGGTGGCAGATAACAGAGCGATCTATTTCGGGCATATCCGCCACGCTCCATGCGAATATGCCCGCGTATTCTTGGAGGACCCGTGTAATCTCTGCCTTGAGATCTTCGAGGAGATTTGCTCCAATTCTGACCATCCTCGAAGAATCACCCGGGTGAAGTTCGATTTCCACCGTCTCGGCCTCGGGCTCCAATTTCTCCTGGGTCTCTCCCTTTGTGATCTCTTGGGAGATGACATTGACCCCCTTGGTCATCTTCTTGACTGCCCGGGCATAGCATTCCCGGGCATTCCTCCGGTCGCCTTTCACTTCACCCACACCACCTGGAGTGTGGAACTTCATGCACAGGTGAGGCATGGAAATCACCGCCCCGACCTTATTGATGCCCGGTCTTCCAAGGATTGCGTTGTGGACGCATTTGATATCCACAACTATGAACCGCATCTTCTTCCATACGATTTTTTCACCCGATCCTAGTTCGACCGGTAGAACTATGGATCCTTCAGCTTCAACGGTGTCTCCCGTGAAGCCTGAGAGAGGAGTCTTCAGGGGTTCAAGTTGTGTCCGACACAACTTGAGTTTTTGGAAAGTCTCCAGGTATAAGATGTTGACACTGCTGCCGGTGTCAACAAGTACCAGGGCGACATCCACCCCATTAATGTCCATGGTGATGACCAATGGATCATTGTGATCTTCACTGGTAGAAGGGAGATCCCGGTCAGTAAAGACGATCGGCTCCCTCCTAGTATGCTTATGCCTGGGCGGTTCAGCGCTTACCTCACCAACGTAAATGTTTCGGACCCAGTTCTTCCGTTGCGCGGCTGAATCTCCACCCTCAGGTCCGCCGAAGATCATGCCCATGTGTTCTTTTTCAGGAGCAGGTTGCCGCTCCCTTGGTCGGTTATTCCTCCGCCGGTCGTTGTCCCGGTCATCTCCTGGGGTAGCTGGCCTAACCCATTGATGACTCTTCTCCTGGGCTTTCTGCAAGTAATCCCTGCCCAGCTCTCCACTGTCTATCATCTGCCGGATTACTCCCTTAACACTCTTACATTCGGAGGTGTTATGGGGATCTGACCTGTGGTACGAACAATAGGTGCCCGACCACTGCCGCACTGTTTGACCGGTAGGGTTTTCCAGAGGAATGACCGGTGCTTTCCGGATTTCTTGGCATTCTTCCGTATTGACCACACGGACGATCGGGTCATAGTGGTGTCTTGGCCGGTTAGGTCCCGGTGCTTCTTCCTTCTTGACTTGCACCGGCTTGGGCTTGTAAAGCTTCTTTCTTCGCCCGAAGTTGAGTTTCAGCCTCAGCAAACTCACATGCAGTGTGGTAGGCCTCTTGGTACGTGGCCGGGGGTTTCCGGTAGAACTCCTTGTATAGTTCACCGGCACGTAGGCCATTCAAGAGAAGGGACAAGACGGTCTTGTCATCCATCTCTTCCACCTTGTCCACCTCTTCCTTCCACCGGGTGAGGAACTGAGTTAGGTTCTCCGACTCCCTCTGCCCGGCTGTACTAAGATAGGTGAATTTCTTCCTCTTAGTACAATTCTCCTGGAACTTGGCCTTGAATTTTGAGGCCAAATCACTGAGCGAATCAATGCTTCCCGGGCGAAGCGTATTGAACCATTCAATGGCTCGGTTCCGCAAGGTCTAGAAGAAAAGAAGGCACTTCTCTTCATCGGTGCAACCGTTCATGGTTGCACTCTGGTTGAAGGAGTCCAGATGGATCTCCGGATCTTCCTTCCCGGTAAATCTAGGGGCGTCGATCTTGACCTTTCGCGGGAAAGGTGTCAGATGGACCCTTGTGGTGAACGGGGATCCCGCCAGGGGTTTGTCCCGGTCATTCTTCTCCCCGACCTTCTTCTCCAGCCTTTCCAGTTTTGCCTCCATCTGTTGGACGCGGTCATTTGGGATGGTCAACCGGTTCGCCACCGGTAACCTGGGCTGGCTCTCTGCTTCCTCTTCCTGACGAGAGGCTCTCGTCCTCGCTGGCTCCTGTCGGTTAGACCGGGAGCGCTGGGTGCGGGCAGGCTCGGCCTCCCGCACCTCGCCTAACCGGGCGAACGCGCTGACATGGGCGACGCTCTACCCAAGCCTCTGTTTGGCTGACTTTCTCTGGCCCTCTTCCCTGTCACCTAGCCTTTCGAAGGCGGAGTTTCGGGAAGTTGCTGGGCGAATAGTTTTTCCCTTCTTCTTATGGGCCCTCGGAATGTCCCACTCGCCGTCATCACTCTCAACTGAGACGCAATAACCATCAGGGGTGACTTGCAGATTCGTACCTTGCGGGGGACGCGACGGCCCTGCAGCGTTAAGCGCGCCAGTCAAGTTGACAGGGGCTATAGTGCTGACCAGCTGCGGCTGGAAAGGTGATGGCTGCGGCATCGGCATCTGGAACGACGCCGCCGCCATTGGAGCTTGTAGAGGCATGGTTCCCGCGCCTGGAAGAGCGAACGAGAACATACCAGGGAGAAAGGGCATCCCTCCGTTCTATTGGAACATGGCCATGACCTGGCCAAAGCCCTGGATGGCTTGTAGGTTGGCTGGGTCATTCATGAACTGAGTCATGCTTGGTGGGAACGTGACCCTCAGTCCAGCGGAAGGGACGGGGGTCGTGAATGGGCTGATCACGCTAGGCGTTGGGACATAACTCAGACCCAAAGGCAACACTGGGGCAGAAATGACCGGCAGGGTAGCAGCCACAGGGATGCCGGTGCCCTCATTGGTGGCTTGCACCTGAGTGGAAGTAGCGTTGATTTGCTGACTGGAAGACATTTTGAGTGGTGTTTTTGTGGGTAGGTTTGTGTTTAGAAGAAACCTTAACGGTCTCATGGGTGGCGCCAAAAATGATGGTGTAAATTACTTGACCGGTCAAACTATACTAGACCGGGTCAAGAATAGTTTGCTTGATTTGGTAAAGCAAGAAAGGTAAAAACACGCAGATTGACCGGTAGGACTTTAGGTGGAACACCTGTAGCCCAATTTATATTATAACGGAGAATGCACGGGTGCTTTTACAAAGGAGTTTAGAGAGAGTGAATTCAGATCCCTCTTTCTGAGGTTTACATGAGTATTTATACTAGGCTAAGGGGGACAGGACCACGTGCGCCCACGTGGGGGCACGCTGCTGATGTGGTGCAAGGTGACTGGTTTTGTCCTCGAGCAGCCTTGTCGCCTTGTGAGGGGAATTACTTCCCTTGTCGCGTTCTGGCTTGGAAACATCCCTTCAGCATCTCCAGTTGTCCTCCACTGACATGGGTCGCTACACGCCAAGCCCTTTTAGATTCTCTTCTGCCGACACTTTCCAACTCTAGAAACTACACCGGGTAATCTCCGAGGGATGAATTCATCGAAGTTAGGGAATAAATAGGGTGACAAAGTAGTTTGACCGGTATACTTTTTCGTGAAGTATACCGGTCATCTCTGGGCCAATGACATATCAATTTGCCGATGATTTAAGTCTCCCTTCCAAAACTTTCGAGATTGACCGGTCAACTAATTGGTCTTCTCCTTTGACCGGTCGTGGGTGGAATACACCCATCAGGGTCAGTTTTTCCAGATCTAATTAGGAGGGGTAGATTATGTTTGATTAGTTCTTTTTTGGGCCATGCTACACTTAGACCAAAAATTATACCCCATTTGTACACCGCAGTTATACACAAATATTTTGATGGTTTACACTGACACAAGTGTTGGCGCGTTAACAAAAATTTACAAGGATACAGAGTATTGGTGCGTTAACAAAATTTAATTTTACACCAACACAAAATGTTTTTAACCTTCTTTTTTAATCCAAAACTAAAGATTGAACCCAAGATGAACTTGTAGTTTGGTTGGGTTTGATTTTACACAATAAAAAATATAAACTATTGGTTATGCGGTTCGATTTATTACAATTTAAGATTTAATTTTTATTTTATTTTTTTGAGATTTTTAAAAGTATTAATTTTATTTTTAAAAAATATTAAATTTTAGAGTAAATATAATCAATAGAAAGTATAAAGATGCAACATTAGATTCTTTTTAATGGCATGAGGAAAACTATCTCTGGACTAGTGACTTTTAGTGGTGATGGTGTAAATTAAGTACCGGGCAACTGTACTAGACCGGGTCTAGAATAGTTTGCTAAGTCTAGACAATGAAAGGTGCACGCAAATAGCGAATGACCGATAGGACTGTAGGTGAAAACACATGTAGACCAATTGTTATTGAGTATGTAGGAGTGTGCTAGGAGCTATTACAATATGAACTCTAAAGAGATAAAATTCGGATCCCTCCATTTGAGGGATACACAGGTATTTATAACGAAATGAAGATGACAAAGCGTCGCGCGTCCACATCTACCCACGTTCTCAGATGGCGCGAGGTGGCTTCCTTGTGTCTTGTAGCATATTGACCTTTTCTCTTGTCATCTTGTGTTGATGACTCCTTTGGCGCGTAGAGCCCAGCTGAGATTGGGGAAATATTTTCTCAATCTTTCGCTGAAATCAGTCACTACCATCCAACCGGTTTTGGACTTATTCGTGCCAACACTTTTACACCGTAGTAACTTACCCGGTAGGTTTACATTCTGTGCTCTGAAGGGGTAGAAGACCACCAGCTCGAAGTCATGTACTCTGACCGGTGAGTTTATGTAACGCCCTAATCCATCCAGGTCTGCAGCCCCTTTCGGACAAAAGTATTAACTTGGTAATCGTAGAAATTTAAAATATTTCAAACACTTTTATTTATCATAATATTTTTTATAACATATAGAATACGGAGTATTCAGCAATATTACGGAAGGGAATTTAAATATTGTCATATCATAATAAATCATTCAGACTTGTCACATCCATCTCGACAATCTCGCCCATCTACCACCAGGATCACATTGTTCTTTCAATTTACCTACGTGTAGAAAATAAAACATACTACACGCTTAGCGTTGAAGTTGAGTAAGCATATCTAATGCATCGAACATCCATATAAACTGAATCTAAATTCATACTCAGATCATTTGATATCATGCACCTAATATTCAATTCAGACATTCACAATTTTGATATTGTTCAGTTCATATCAACATTTTTTTATTCGATTCAAATGTTTAATATTATTTTGAGAGTGCCCTTAAATTATTCTTAATCTAAGGCCAGATCATAACAATGCTCTTAGCTATTCTTAGTCTAAGCCAGATCATAATTTCATACTCAAACACTTAAACTATAATTAGTTTAAGGTAAACAATTTTCAGACGCTTAAACTATAATCAGTTTAAGGCAACAGTTCTTCGACGCTTAAACTATAATTAGTTTAAGGCAAACAATTATTTTCAGACGCTTAAACTATAATTAGTTTAAGCTAACAATTCTCAGACGCTTAAATTATAATTAGTTTAAGGCAACATCAAGATAGTTATTAATCATCATTGAGTCAGGATAATTCTAAATGAGTGATCCTCTAGTTTGGTCTATGAATCCATTTTACATATTTTTATTTATATTACCGAATATACATATTTTCATGAGTCCATTCTAATATGAGGTCTATCCTAGAAATTTTCTAGATGGCCTTAACATCAATTATCTAAATGGATATATCTTAGAGTTTTTTTTAGATATCCTTAACAATACACATCATTTTACTCTTCATCAATTTATTCATTTTGAATCATGGTTCATTAATTTATAATCATCATTTAATTCAAGATAGTCAAACAAACAAATCTATTCACAATTTCATTCTTACAGTTTATTCATTCATTACGATACTTTATTATTTTGTCATAATACGATCGTTATCGTTATGCAGTCATAATTACTCGGGTCGTCCATTTGATCGTTATAATTAATATTTATTATCAATGACATTTCATTATGGTTTACCCATTATAATAATCATTTAATCAGAATATTACCAAGGTTTGATCATTTCAAATATTCAATAATAATCATCATAACATTAACAAATAGCAGCCTAGCGTTGAGTATTAACACCCTAGCTAACCGTCATGCATCAAACAAAACTTTTGAATCTGTTAAAACATCATTATAATTTCCAGAAATCATACTCATACCGATCATAATTGATTTGTGTCAAAAATAGGATTTAATAGTTCAAAAATCGGATTTTCTAGAAAAATATCGGATCAGACGGTACCCTTCACAGTACCTTGGTACCAGCTAACGGTACCTCGGTACCATGCCGACGGTACAGGGTACCACCGGTCGATAGATACCGCCAAAGAGGCTGGTGACAACGGTAACATCCCTACCGTCCCGGCAGTAGGTGGGTACCGTTTGGACGGTACCTAGTAACTGTACCGGTGGTAATGTGTTATCGTGCACTATTCATCATCTTTTTCATCAGGTCCATTTTTAGAAATATCAATTTTAGTCATCCAAACTTCAATTAAACTATATAGAAATGTTCTCCAATTTTCATTGATCGTTTGGGTATCATTAGTTTGTAGTTTTACATCAATTTCAAGGTTTGTGATTCTTTGTTCTCCAAACATGTCAAACACAAAACTTAACCAAATGCTCGTTTATGAACGTAGAAACGATCAATACAATCATTCTAGTCACTAGATATATCTAGGCTCTTACCTTGAGCTTAAATGGAGGTCTTGAAATTTTTTCGCCGAAACTTCCAGCGACGATCACTCAGAGCAACACGATAGGAAGAAATATTTTAAGAAGTGGTGAAGAAATGGGAGAGATGTGTCTCCCTTATATAGTGAGAAGGAAGATGTTATACCCCTGGATGGCTCCACCAAAATCCCAACCCCTCCCAAATATCCAAAAGTATTTTATTTCCTTTTGATATCCAAAATAAAGTTTTTCCTACTCTTATTTGCCTAGGGCCAAAAATAAGAATGTGTAAAATACAACCTTTTGTTTGTTGTTATTTTCCTTCTTTTAAACCTTTTAATGAACAAATAAAACCTTCTCTCCCTTCCTCTAAATCCCTGGCCAAATATCCCTCACAATCCCAACACAACATCAACAAAGAGCCAAAAACCATGACCCACGACCAGCCATATATCCTGCCCATATTCCCCTTACAATATCCCAAACCCATAAATCCAAAATCACATTATTCCCTTCCCCTTCCCCTTCACCCTTGGCCAAAAATCCCTGCCCACAATCCATGTCACAGCCCCTACAATTGTTCCCCATTATACTCTCCATTATGTGTAAGGAAACAAGCTGCAAACAAACAAAACATATTGGCCCCACCTTGGCAGCCACCCAACTCACCTTTGCTCCCCACAAACTACCTATTACATCCCTCCAAAATAGCCAACCCACTCACCCCTTTGTACCCCCTGCCTGGCCGAATCAACCCACCCAATACCCTCCAAAATGGCAGCCCACTCCACCATAACTTGCCCACAATAATAAGCCAACAACAGCCCCACAAACCAGCCCCCATCTCTGATTTCTTTCATTAAGGAGACAAGAATAAATGGGTATTATCACATGTGTGTGAAATAGTTGCTTCAGGAAGTTCCTCATGTTTTGTACTATGTATTTCCCCCTTCCCTCTCCCTATATAAATCAGGCCTATGGCCAAATGTAACACATCTCTGATTATTGAAAACATTTTACTCTTTGAGTATTATTAAAATAGTGTGATGCTATTTTAGCCAAATCCCTAATTCTATATCTTAAGAGTGGTTATCTTAAGTGTGAGTTTTAGGTTCTAGATATTTAAATAAGTGTGTAATATCTTATTTGAATTCTAGATTCAAACCCAAGTTAGGCTAAGAGTGTGTAATATCTCTTAAACACCAACTTGGTTTATCCATCCCTGATTTCTTCCATTTCATATCCCCAATTTCTCCTTAATCTTACTCTTTCTTCCATTAAAATACCAAAAGAACTCCTCATCATCTCCATATATTTCCAGTCCATTCCCTACAAAACACCTTCTTCCTGCCAGAATTCTGCAAATAATCGATTATCATTCCCACAATCGGTTATCAGTCCATTGAACCTGCAGGATCAATAATCGATTATCCTTTCCAGATAATCGACTATCAGCTTCCTAGAATTCTGCAGCTTCAATAATCGATTGTCACTTTGTGTAAGTCGATTATCTCCTGCTCCAGAACCTGAACTCAAAGCTGAATCATTCCTTGATCCCTAAATAGCAACTCGTTTAGACCCCCGGTTCGGGCCTAACATTTGGTATCAAAGCTCAGCTTCGAGGCTTTCTTAAGTCTCGACGATAACCTTGAGGACCGGCTTCGCAAATGCTGCCCAAAAGAACGTTGCTGAAATTTCTTCCCCAGAAACTTTCAGTTCCATGGCGTTGAGCACGGAGGATGCTACACGACGTATTTGAAGGTGAAACTTTCCAATTCAGTAGTTTAACTTTTTATCTACATCTGGCCGCTGATTTCACTCAATTCCGAATTACGGTTTGAGAGATACGCCCTCCCGAAGTTGATAACACAGTCCTGGCCGGATTCTGTCTACCTTGCTGAGTTTGTCTCCAAAGAGGTAGAAAACATTTTTCAATGGCTCTGAAATTTTGATATGTCTTTAAAGACTTCAATAACTAACTCCGGGAGTTGAAATTACATCTTTCCAATATCTGGTTGTTAAGATATGGATGTCCAAAGATACCTCAAAAATCTGGAGATCATCTACGCCAATGAGGCTATATTACAAGGGCCAACTCAACGGTGCTACAAGTGTTGTGGCTATGGTCATATCTACTGGATATGCCCAAATGAACATGCCGTACCGTATGAAGAATGGGCCAAGATTAATGAAGAAGCTTCACGTGCAGAAGTTTTGATTGAAGAAATAATTTGTGAAGAGGAAAAGAAAAGCTTCAACGACCAGCTTGTCATTGTTGAAGACGTCTCTGATTTTCAAGTCAAAGATGAAAATGACGTCTTCGTTGAAGAACCAGATTCCGAGGTTGTTGTGGAGGAAACTACACCGGATGTTATATATTCTAAGGAATTAAATTCCACAGAGTATTATCGTCCAATTGGTGAAGAAGAAACTTATTTCATCTTTGAAGGACATGTGAAGCAGGTACTAACCAAGGTGGCCATCATATTCCGGAAATTACACTACGAGGTGCCAACTAAGTCCGGAGTGAACTTCAATATTGGTGGTTCATTAAGTTTCCCATTTGATCCGGGAATACTTTTATGAAACCATCAATCTCCCACGGTGGTGCGAAAGTTTGAGGACAAACTTTTTTGAAGAAGGGGAGTATGTTATACCCCTGGATGGCTCCACCAAAATCCCAACCCCTCCCAAATATCCAAAAGTATTTTATTTCCTTTTGATATCCAAAATAAAGTTTTTCCTACTCTTATTTTAGCCTAGGGCCAAAAATAAGAATGTGTAAAATACAACCTTTTGTTTGTTGTTATTTTCCTTCTTTTAAACCTTTTAATAAACAAATAAAACCTTCTCTCCCTTCCTCTAAATCCCTGGCCAAATATCCCTCACAATCCAAACACAACATCAACAAAGAGCCAAAAACCATGACCCACGACCAGCCATATATCCTGCCCATATTCCCCTTACAATATCCCAAACCCATAAATCCAAAAACACATTATTCCCTTCCCCTTCCCCTTCACCCTTGGCCAAAAATCCCTGCCCACAATCCATGTCACAGCCCCTACAATTGTTCCCCATTATACTCTCCATTATGTGTAAGGAAACAAGCTGCAAACAAACAAAACATATTGGCCCCACCTTGGCAGCCACCCAACTCACCTTTGCTCCCCACAAACTACCTATTACATCCCTCCAAAATAGCCAACCCACTCACCCCTTTGTACCCCCTGCCTGGCCGAATCAACCCACCCAATACCCTCCAAAATGGCAGCCCACTCCACCATAACTTGCCCACAATAATAAGCCAACAACAGCCCCACAAACCAGCCCCCATCTCTGATTTCTTTCCATTAAGGAGACAAGAATAAATGGGTATTATCACATGTGTGTGACATAGTTTCTTCCACGAAGTTTCCTCATGTTTTGTACTATGTATTTCCCCCTTCCCCTCCCTATATAAATCAGGCCCTATGGCCAAATGTAACACATCTCTGATTATTGAAAACATTTTACTCTTTGAGTATTATTAAAATAGTGTGATGCTATTTTAGCTAAATCCCTAATTCTATATCTTAAGAGTGGTTATCTTAAGTGTGAGTTTTAGGTTCTAGATATTTAAATAAGTGTGTAATATCTTATTTGAATTCTAGATTCAAACCCCAAGTTAGGCTAAGAGTGTGTAATATCTCTTAACACCAACTTGGTTTATCCATCCCTGATTTCTTCCATTTCATATCCCCCCATTTCTCCTCTTAATCTTACTCTTTTCTTCCATTAAAATACCCAAAATAACTCCCTCATCATCTCCATATATTTCCAGTCCATTCCCCCACAAAACACCCTTCTTCCTGCCCAGAATTCTGCCAAATAATCGATTATCATTCCCCACAATCGGTTATCAGTCCCATTGGAAACACCTGCAGGGATCAATAATCGATTATCCTTTCCAGATAATCGACTATCAGCTTCCCTAGAAATTCTGCAGCCTTCAATAATCGATTGTCACTTTGTGTAAGTTGATTATCTCCTGCTCCAGAACCCTGAACTCAAAGCTGAATCATTCCTTGATTCCTCCTCAAAATAGCAACTCGTTTAGACCCCCGGTTCGGGCCTAACAGAAGAGGAAACAGCCAAGGTTGTCACCGCAAGATCCTCATTTGGCGATACTTAGTGCGCTGGGAGGCACAGTCTCCACAGTGTCCCTAATTGGGACTAATTTTGGTTCTAGTCGGGGTGCACTTTTTTGTCCAACTTTTTCCGAATTGAATTCCATTTGCACCGTTGCGATCAAAGAGTCGAATTCTATTCAACAATATAGTTTTCATAATTATTTGTAGTACTTTTTCAAACATCATATTTTTAGATGTTTGACTTTGACAGAGTCAAAATTGATTTTATTGACCTTTATCATAAAAGGTTCTCATATTTAATTTAAATTACTTATTCTCATGATTTATTTTGATAAATCATTGATGATTAAGTTTTTCGGTAAGCCAACCTTTCCAATGAAGGGTTAGTTTTCTCCGAGTGTCGTGTCTCTCGAGGAGTGGACGATAGAAATTAGCTAATTTTTATAACTAGACGACGGTTAGGACGGGTCTGAAAGTCTTTTCGATTTGATTTGAAAATAAAATAAAGTACTAGGTGCTTTTTGAGAAAAGAAAATAAATAATACAGGTAGAGGACTAGACTTCGGCCAAGGCATCTTCTGAGTTAACTACTGTTGTCACATATTTAATCAATAATTGGAATAATAATATTTCTGTCACAAATATTTCATTAACTTATCCTCTCTCAAGGCAACATTAATGTGTTCTAAAAAGTTTGACTTATTTAATTTTATATCCTCATAGACAAGGCAAAAACTAATTTCCAATTATCAAAAACAAACAAATAAGATCGAAAAATATGAAAAATGACACTATATGTCTTATTTAGTTTGATCTTTTTGTTTAATTAAGATGTAGTTTGATCTTTTTGTTTACATAAATTTATTAAATGTAAAATAAAAAAGTTATTAACAAAAAAGATAAAAGATAAAGGAGAAAATAACGAAACAGATAAATAAAGGAAGAAAGAAAGAAAAACAAAATGGAAAACAAAAAAAGTAAGAAATGAGAAAAGGAAAAAGGAATAAATAATAAATAAATATGTCAAGAAACAATTTTTTTTCTTGATATTTTTAAATTGTTTGTTTGTTTAGAATTTTTTTGTGAACTTTTTTGTAAGTTTTTTAAATCTATTCTTTTAAGAATTGTCTTATTTCTTTTGTTTGTTTTACTTTTTTTATGTTGTTTTATCTTATTTTTTTTGTTTTTGATCATTTTTTGTTTTTTTATTGTTATGCTATATTATATTTTTTCATCAAATGAAGTAAAAAAACTAATTGACGTTTAGATTCGTTTTTTGTGTGTTGTTCTCTTTTTATGTTGCACTTACTCTTAGTTTGACTTATTTTATTTTTTAAATTAATTTTTTTTTTATTGATCATTTTAGTTAAACAAAAAAATCGTACCATATGTCTTCTTTTTTGTTTGTTTTATTTGATATTTTTTGTTTGTTAACTTTTTTTGTCTGTTTTCAAATAAAACAAACAAAAACACTAAATGCATGGTATGCTATTTTTGTTTAACTAAAATGTTTAATAAAATAAAACTCATCAATTAATAAAATAAAATAAGTCAAACTAACAATAAGCGAAACATAAAAAGAGAACAACCCATAAAAAAGAACGAATCGAAATGCTAATTAATTTTTTTCTTCATTTATATGAAAAAATAAAATATAAAAAAATAACAAACAAAAAATGATAAAGAAACAAAAAAATAAGACAAGATAAAATTCTCCACACTTAAGCGTTGCTTGCCCTCAAGCCACAGAGTACAACAACAAATCAAATTCTAGATCAAACACTTATCGACAAAAGATTTTAGAAAAACTTTTGACCATAGTTTTAAATAATTTCTTACACAAAATTCTTTTACATTATTTAATTCTTACAAAAATAGAACGACTAGAAATAGCACCCTTTTTACAAAAAAACTAGCAAAATATTATTTTTTGTTTTTCTGAAAGATGCAAATAAATTAATGTTATTGGCTAAATGTAAACGTTTTCCATTTACAAACTTAGATATTAATGTCTAAAACAAAATACTTGTAAGTGTTTTATAATAACTGCAACATAATTTAAGGTCAAAAATATGTACGTTGTAAAACAAAATTGAAAATAACTTTTTAGAAATTATCATTTATTCCTATGCAAAGAGTAAGTTTGGATTTTTTTGTAGAACTTCACTTTGTCATGTTGACACGAGAAAATGTTGATCCTCATCCCATGACATAGAACCACAAGCTTTTTGAATTTTTATTCACTCAAAAGCCTCATCACATGACATAGAACCGCATGCTTTTGGCACTCGCTCATTATAAGTCTCATCATTTGACATAGAACGAAACGTTTTTTGACTTTGAATTCACTCTAGAACTCTATCTCACCAAAGTGTGTTCTTTGAATTTTTAAACTTGTTTGTTCCAAAACTTACAATGCAATCATCAAAATATCAAATGTTCAGAAACGTATACTGCTCATACTCAATTTGAAGTAGAGGAACATCGTCATTTTAGACTTTTAAATAAATGACAAGTAACAAATGTTTGACCTTAACGTATTTTACAAGTTAATGTTTATTCACTAAAACAATGATTTTATTTTCAACACATTAGTATCCAAATTTATTTATTAAGAAAACTTATTAAAGTTAGCCAATAAAAAGACTATTTGTGCCATTTAAAGAAAAAAATTTAAAATTTTGGCTAATTTTTGCATAAGCGGGCTATTAAAAATAATTCTACCTATGAAAAGAGTAAAAAGTGTAAAACAAATTTTAAATATATATTAAAAGTAGTAACTGGACCGATTCAGAGTATTCGGGATCAGGCACATCCCATGGCCTTCCCCCGAGTCTTCGGTGTCGCTCATCAAAAGTTTGTCCGAGCTCATTTGACTATAACTTTCCTTCGGGTAAGAATGGTCATACCCGTCAAGTAGGGAGTCAAAGAAAGCTTCGTCCGGATCTTCCGATGACACTTCAACATTAAGAACTTCTATAGACGGGATGGATTCAGCATCATAGGGTAGTTCCTCATCTATAGATTCGTCAAACTCATCAGTATCACAATCAAGGGGGTCGGTGGTGGGCTCAGATTTCTTCAGAAAAGGTTCCTCTGGAGATGTGTCTTCGACACATTATTGGAATTTTTGGCATTTTTAATAGGCATTAAATTAAACGAACCAACTTGGGTATATTTGTCAATAGGTCCACTAACGGTTCTAACCGTTAATTAATGGACGTGTACTCTCTTAAATGAGATAAATATTTTGATAATTTATACGCCAAAAAATGGTAGAAGGTGAATGAGAAATTGATTCTCACAGTTAACCTGCTAATAAAAGAATATGGTAAGGATTGCAATTTTTGCAATTTTACTCAACCAATCTTCTATTATTAATTTTATGTATTGTTTAAAATTAGTCCATTTTTACGGAGTTAACTCGCCATTAATCTCCAATTATTTGGGACAAATTTTAAACGGAGCGTAGCGTAACGGACGTGTTAATGGCTAATTAATCATCATTAACACGCCATTAGTGTGCCACAAATGCCATGATTTAATACTAAGGATTAATGATGTAGGAGTTACATATTTTAAATTCCCTAGTTATATAAACAAATCAAGGCGGACTCTCCATGAGTGGGTATTTTCCATGCGTGAGGAAGGAAAAAGAAAGGAAAAATACTTCCTTGTTTTTTTAGAGAGAGCTCTTGGTTTTCCGGCAATCCCCTTCAAAGTTTTTGGGCGCCAATATTCCTACGTTGTTCTTGTTCGTTGGTGTGTGGTTGGTCCGTACATTCTCCACACACGATAGCGGTTTATCCTGGGAGGAGAGTGCCCACGTTTTTCCGGCACGGTAGGCGGGCACTACTACCTTACGGACAGCTCAGCGACTTCGCTGTCCTTCCACGGTGTTTTATTTTGCAGGTTCAGTTCATAAAGACCTCGCTGCATTTTGCACTAGGACATAATGTCCTTGCTGTCCAGTGCATAATGTCCTCGCAGCCTAGTGCATAACATCCACGCTGTCCAGTGCATAATGTCCTCGCTGTCCAGTGCTTAATATCCTCATACAACAAGACCTTTTGAAGATATAGAAATTTATTTTCAATTCTGTTTATTTTATAATATTTTGGATAAGTTATAAATTTAGAATTTTATTCTTTTTCCGGGGCCGTTCATCTTCCCCGTCCGTTGTAATCCGTACAAAAATTGAAACAATCTTAAGGTAGTAGTCACATTCGTGCACGATGGCAGGTATGGACTAATTCAGTTTTGATGCTCACACCGAAAACGGGAGTAGTTCCGAGACTTTGGTTGTGAATGTTTCGGCTGGATTGGGTGACTCTGTTGGGCAGACCACTCCGATCAAGGTTCCTTTTAGATCGAGTGCGACCGTGGGGTCCACTCCAATCATCACCTTTGTTGGATCGAGCGCGACTATGGGGTCCGCTCCAGTCACCTCGTTTAATGGACCAACCGCGGCTACGGCCGCAATGGTCACCCCACTCGCACTGAATATGGCTTCGGCCATACCGGTCATTCCCTCACTTGCACCGAACACGGGTGTCTTCACATCCGCACCGGTCGGACAACTTTTTGTCATGCTGCCTGCGAACTCTGTCAAAGAACCAACAAAGTTCACAGGTGTTGGCTTTAAAATACTTGAGGGAGGATCCCCCTGTTGTGGGGGAGAACGCGGACGAGCCAATTGCTCAGACCAAGGAGGCATGGATAGCGAATAACTATACGTCCCTTAACCTTATATTGAATTGTTTGAGCGATGCCTTATATGCTGTTTATAGCACGGGTGCATCTGCAAAGGAGTTATGGAAGATGGTGGATTCCAAACCCGTGGTCAGTCAAGCTGAAGAATTGATCCTCATTTTTAATGAGTGCACTGACGAGGGAATGGGAGTCAGTGAGGCATTCCAAGTGGCGACGAATATTCATGTGCTCCCACCGGCTTGGGATGAGTTCCGGAGCTATATCAAGCTCAAAGGAAAGAGATGACTTTAGAACAATTGCTTGTTCGTCTCCGGATCCGTGAAGAGGGTCTCACTCGCGAGAAGAAAGTAGTTGTTGCTAAGGCCAATGTGGTGGAGCATCCACCAAAAGAAGGTTCTTCCAAAGGGCCCAAGCCAAACAAGGACAAGAAGGAAATTGGTCCTAAAGGAGGCTATTTTATCTAGCAATTATTTGTTAAATAAATATCCAAAAGAAACTCGTTAAGACTCCTTACGAGTTGTGGCACTACTACCTTAAGGATAGCTCCGGCGACTCCGCTGTCCTTCCACGGTGTTTTATTTTGCAGGTTCAGTTCATAAAGACCTCGCTGCATTCTGCCCTAGGACATAATGTCCTTGCTGTCAAGTGCATAATGTCCTCGCAGCCTAGTGCATAACGTCCTTGCTGTCCAGTGCATAATGTCCTCGCTGTCCAGTGCTTAATGTCCTCATACAACAAGGCCTTTTGAAGATATAGAAATTTATTTCCAAATCTGTTTATTTTGTAATATTCTTAATAAGTTATAAATTCAAAATTTTATTTATTTTTATTTTCCGGGGCCGTCCTCTGTTGATGCGTGCACTTAATCTCTTGTTCATGGCTTAAATTCTGTCCCGGACCTTGTTGTGTAGGTCTTGAATCTCCTTAGATCTCTTGTCCGCTTCCCAACTATACTTGGTATCCGTTATGATAGGATCAAGCTCTAGTGGGGTCAAGGGATTTGAACCATAGACAATGGTGAAGGAGGATAGTTCGGTAGTCTTGTTCGGGGTTCGGTTGTAAGCAAACTCAGCGTGTGGTAGTAGCTCCTCCCATTGCTTGATATTTTTCTTTATGAGGGATCGGAAGAGAGTTCCAAGGGTGCGGTTGGTGACCTCGATTTGTCCATCGGTTTGGGGATGGCTAGACCTACTAAACTTGAGTTTAGTACCCAACTTTCTCCAAAGAGTCATCCAAAAATGACTAAGGAATTTGGTGTGTCTATCCGATACCGTGCTTCGAGGAACACCATGGAGTTTGACTATCTCTCGGAAATAGATATCCGCAACTTTTGAAGCATCATAAGTGGTAACACATGGCACGAAATGGGCCATTTTTGAGAATCGGTCCACGACGACCATGATCGAATCTTTGCCTCGTTGTGTCCTAAGCAGCCCGGTGATGAAATCCAAGCTAATATCTTCCCATGGTGCGCAAGGAAGGGGCAGCGGCATGTGCTTTCCTTGGGGCAGCGAGTGACTCTTTGCTAGGTGGCATGTGTTGCAACGCTTGATAAAATTCTCTATGTCTCGCTCCATCTTCGGCCAAAAGTAGTGTTCTCTCATCATCATGTGAGTCTTATCGACCCCATAATGACCAGCTAGGCCTCCTCCATGGATCTTGTCAATAAGGGTCTCACGAAAGCTACATTTAGGAATGCAAAGCTGGTTGCCATGGAAGAGATATCCATCCTTGATGAGAAAGTCGCCATAGGGCCGAATGAGACACTTAGAATAAGTGTCTTTGAAGTCTTCATCCTCCTTGTACAGCTCCTGCAAAAACTCAAAACCAACAAGTTTGGTACTAAGTACCGTTAGCAATAAATGTCTCAGGGATAGGGCGTCGGCGCCCTTGTTCATGGTTCCCTTTTTGTGCTTGATGGTGAAGGTGAAGGTTTGGATATATTCAACCCACTTAGCATGGCGGGGTCGGAGTTTATGTTTCCCTTGGATATACTTTAGGGCCTCATGATCAGAATGTAGGATGAACTCCTTGCTAATGAGGTAATGACGCCAATGCTCAAGTGACCGCACCAACGCGTAGAACTCCTTGTCATAGGTAGAATACTGCCTCCTTGTGTCGTTTAGCTTTTCGCTAAAGTATGACACCAGGTGTCCTTCTTGGGTTAGCACAGCCCCTATGCCTACTCCGGAGGAATCGCATTCGACTTCGAATAACTTGTCGAAGCTAGGTAGAGCCAACACGGGGGCATGTGTTAGTCTCTCCTTAATCGCCTCGAATGCATGTTGTGCTTTGGGATTCCACTCGAACTTCTGATTTTTTGTCAAATCGGTGATGGGTGCCGTGATGGTGCTAAAGTCCTTTACAAATCTCCGGTAAAACGAGGCTAACCCATGGAAGCTTCAGACTTGCTGCATAGTAGTGGGGATCGGCCAATCCTTAATGGCTTGGGTTTTCTTTTCATCAACCTTGATTCCTTCACTTGAGATAAGATATCCCAAGAACTCCGTCTCTTGAGAAAATAATTGGCTCTTTTCGAGATTTTCGTACAGCTTCTCATCGTCTAACTTCTTAATCACCAAAGTGAGGTGATTTACATGCTCTTCTTCGCTTTTGCTATAGATCAAAATTTCGTCAAAGTAGACAACAACAAAATGACCTATAAATGGCTTCAAGACTTGATTCATAAGTCTCATGAATGTACTCGGGGCATTGGTTAACCCGAATGGCATAACCAACCATTCGTATAGCCCGAACATCGTCTTGAATGCCGTTTTCCACTCATCTCCTTCAAAGATGCGAATTTGATGGTAGCCACTCCTAAGATCAACTTTTGAGAAAATCTTAGACCCGTGTAGTTCATCAAGCATGTCTTCCAAACGTGGGATGGGGTACCGATACTTGATAGTGATCTTGTTAATAGACCGACTATCAACCCTTTGCTAATATACTTGATAGTGATCTTGATAGTGACAGTGATCTTGGTATCCAACCCTTTGCTAATAATTCATCAACTTGGAATTGAATTTCCTTCATCTCCTCGGGATTCATCCTATATGCTGGTTTGTTTGGTAGTACAGCCCCCAGGATGAGGTCAATCTTGTGTTGGATGTCCCGCTTAGGTGGGAGGCCATGTGGAACATCATCGGGGAAAACATGGGTATATTCTTTGAGGATGGGTTTGGCTAAAGGGTGGGACTGGTTTGGGTGGTTTGAGGGCTCGGTTTCTCCATCTTCCAATAGGATCAAGTCTTTAATCCCATTGAATTCATGTTGTTTGGCTTGTAGGATGGTGGAAATAAGAACGGGGGGGGGGGGGGGGGGGGGGTTGTTCTTTGGTTGGTTTGGCCGTGGCTGCAGGAGGGGGTAAAGGGGTGAGGGTGATCTTCTTCTTATTCATCAAAAATGAATAACTGTTGGCATAATGATAAGTTCATTTTATTCTTATTTTATTCTACATATTTTAAGCGTTATTGCACGAAAATAGTAATAAATTTACCCATTAAAGTGTCTACTAGTGACAAAACATATGTTTTGTCTCAAGAAGAATGAAATACGGGTTCCAAATTAAATTAAGTGAATTTGTCAATTTTATGTCCCAAATTAGAGAAAAAGTTTCAGATTTTTAAGATCACAATACTTTGGAGGTAGATTTGGAGGCAATTTGGGCGCTGGATTTGGGTCCTGGGCGTCCAAAGTTGACGTGGCTTTGCCACGCGCTCATCTCCTCAAAACCATCCCCGACCGTTCCTCCGTTCTCCGTTTTCACCATTAAGGTAAATTTCTTACTATATCTAGTAACTTACGTAAGTTGTTCTTGGGTGGAATCGAGTTTTGGACTATAAATTTTTGTTTTCCGCTGCGTTATCCAAGCCTCGTTTCCCAACATGGGGTTGGTTTTAAGGCCGAGAAAGAATGAGATAGTTGGTTTAGTATAGGGTTGGTTTTGGCATGGGTTTTGGGTACTATGAGCAAGGTGAGTTGGTTTGCTTTTGGGTCTGTTTGTTTTGGCTAGAGGAAGGAAAAGTTTTTTGTCTTATGGCTTTGGGTTTTTGGGGCAGGGCTTTTTGACCTGTGTAAGGGTTGGTTTGGGTGTTCTTCTTTTGGCCGAATAACCAAAAGGTGGCTAAGGTGTGTTGTTTAACCAAGGTGACCACAAGGCTGGTTTTTGGTTACCTTGGCCAAACAAGAAGAAGAAGAGCGAAAGAGGGAAGTGTTTGGTCCCAAAGAGATGTTAAACAACAAGCTTTGATATCAAATGTTATACCCAAGCTTGAGGTAAGCTGATAGGAGTAAGCTAACGGTTGAAGTGGGAATTATGATGGCCGAATACAAGGGAAGAGATGGTGGTGTAGTTTAGGTATTTTATGAGGAGGGAAGGAAGGAAAGTATGGTTGTGGAGTTTGTATGATGATGGCCGAATGGTGTAGGGGAAGGAAAAAGGATTGTGTTTTGTGATAAAGGAGGTAGGAAATATAGCCTTGGTGTGAGAATGTTTAAGGGCCGAAAAGGGGAAGAGGGAGGAAAAGAAAAGGGGGATAAAACCAAGTAGGGTTTAAAGAGATATAACACACTCTTATAGAAACTTTATTATTCACTGTGATTGGATTTCTCTCTGGACTATTGGGAAGAGCTGTGCGTTTTTCCTTTTCTGTTTGTGGACTATTATTTACAATAATAGTCTGGGTACTTTGTTTGGGCCTCCACTGGGATGCAAGTTGTATTTGTCTGCTTCCTTTTGGTAACAAGTAACCACCCATGATCCTTTGTGCAGGTATGTGATTCCGAGACTCCCACCATGCCTTTTCCGGCAGACTTCGCCGGCAAAGTGGTAGAATTAGGCAAGGTTTTAATGCAGCTTAAGGCACATGTCCAAGAGTGTAGCAGCAAGAACAGTAAGAAGGCACCTTCTCAAAAGTGCAAGGAAAGAGGAATTCTTTGTTGAGAAGCCTAACATGGATGAAAGTAGGAAGGGGTGTAGAGATATCCACTATAACACATGCTCTAGCTGAGTCAAATATGTGTTGATTGAGGGTACCAGAATCCAGCTCTAAAGGAGTACCAATCGTGAAGAAAAGCTGATATAGAGCTCCAGTGTCCAGAAGGTGAAGTGGGAGCCTATTTAAAGTAACCCACAAAGGGATGTTTGGGTTTTCCTTTTGAGTACAGTACTCTGGAGACCATTTGAAGATTTTGACAAAAGTTTCACTGAAATGCCAACCTCTTTTAAGAAAGAATCTTTGGAAATCCCATTCATTCTTAAAGACAAATAGGGCATCATGCTTATCTAGAGAACGAACCTGGAGAGTGTCCTTAAAGCCAATGTTGAGAAGAGTTTATCTAGCCTTCTCAATGTCTAATTTCTTGCAGCTTCTTCCTACCAAGGCGAATCTGAGCTTGAAGGCAAGATGATTTGATTCTTCATCATTGAAAGAGATGGATGGATGGCCGTTGTATCTCCCATTAATCTTTCCCAGGTGCATATCTGTTGGTTGTAGACTTTCTGAGAATAATTTTTTCCTGTCTTCATTTGTATTTGATTTGTGTAAAGTGGTAGAATTGTGTAATGAGGAAGATTTGTAAAATGAACTTTTGGATTGAACTATTATCCTTGCCGATGTCCTGACCAGAAACCGAGAGGATTCCATCTTCGAGTGTATTATATGGGGAGCAAGGATTGGATTATGGCTGGACATAATGGGAGCAAGGATTGGATTATGGCATGGGTTTTGTGATATATCCCAGAGCACCACAAATCACCCTCTCAAGTCCTTAAGGAAATCAATGGAATAATGTCCAAGTGTTATGACCCCCTCTGGAATGAAATCATCATCAAACCATGCACCCTAACCATACTTACCCTGAACCCATCACCACCTTAATAACCAATCCCAACATTTCACAATCCATTCCCAGGAATCCAAAGAAAACCAAGCCACAATTTCCCTTTCCACTTATTTTACAATGCCGAAAATAAGTGTCCAAAAACACACCCAGCATGGTCCCCATTATGTTCCCCAATACACTCAAATTATAACCCAAAATGCCCAGGGATATTTTCCTTTCACAATAATACATCCAATCCCCACAACAAACCTACAACAAAACTCCAAATGACACACCCCACACACACCCCTTAGTCTCCCAACCCTGACCAAATTCAAATTCCCCCCAAAACCTCCAGAAATACCCAGCCAAATGTACCACTTCATCTTACCCCCACTCCTTGGCCCTCAACCTCAGCCCTCCCCACATTCATCCCTCCTTCCCCCCCAACATTTCCTGCAACTCAGGAACAGCCCAAAACCCCCACCAAACAACCCATATCCCTGATTTCATTCCACTTAAGAAACATAAGCACATGGGCATTATTTTGAGTGAGTTGTATTTTCACTCATTCCCTCCAATGTAATCCTATATGTTCAGCAATAGGCCTGAGTGTAGAAACACATTGTATTCCATTTTTAAATCAAAGTGATTCACTTGTGTGTTTCATTCCAAATTCCTAATCCTATATCTTAAGAGTGGTTCTCTTGAGTGTGAGTTTTAGTTTCTAGTTATTTAAATAAGTGTGTTATATCTTATTTGAATGCTAGACTCAACCCCAAGTTAAGATAAGGGCGTGTAATATCCCTTAACACCAACTTGGCTTGTTCCCCTTCCCAAAGAAATACCTCTTTTCCTATCTCGAGCTGTCCAATAATCGATTACCGTTAGTAGAAATCGATTATCTATCCTTCGTGAAACATCTGCAGCCTTCAATAGTCGATTATCACTTTCTGACAATCGATTATCAGCTTTTCCCAGAAACCTGCAATTCTCAATAATCGATTGCCACTCCTCCGTCAATCGATTATCGTCCTTCTCAGAGAATTCCCAGAAAACTGCCAAGAACCTGAAGCCTTCAATAATCGATTATCCACTTAGGACAATCGATTATCTGCTTTTCCCAGAAACCTGCAATTCTCAATAATCGATTGCCACTCCTCCGTCAATCGATTATCGTCCTTCTCAGAGAATTCCCAGAAAACTGCCAAGAACCTGAAGCCTTCAATAATTGATTATCCACTTAGGACAATCGATTATCTTCCCCTCCCTGCAAATAAAGAGTTTGAGACTATAAAACCCCGAGCTTAGATATAACATTTGGTATCAAAGCTTGTTGTTAAGCATTCCCTTGAGGCCATACAACACACTTCCCCTTTTCCTTCCTTTCCATATCCTTTACTCTCTTTCCCTTATTATCATCATGTCAAACACTTCCAACAACCTATCCAACGAAGAACTCCTAGCCTCCAATGCTGCTCTCAAGGCCCAAGTTGAGTACTTGGCCAAGCAAGTTGCCCAACTCACTAAGCTCAAGATGAGCATGGTGAATACCCCAGAGGAAAGTGAAGAAGACGAAGAAGTTCACCCCGAAGCTAACTCTAGTACCACCACTATAGAGGAGAATCATGAACGAGGAGCTACCGATTTCAAGGTGGACATACCAACCTTTGAAGGGAAGAACTATCTGGATGACTTTCTAGAGTGGCTGGAAACTGTTGAGCGCGTCTTTGACTTCAAAGATGTGCCCGAAGAAAAAAAGGTCAAGATCGTGGCATTGAAGTTTCGGAAGTATGCCTCCACTTGGTGGTCCAACCTATCCACCAAAAGAAGGCGAGAGAATAAGGCCCCTGTGAAGACTTGGCTCAAGATGAGGAGCTTGTTGAAGAAGAAGTTCCTACCCGAACAATATGTACGGGACAACATTTCCAAACTTCAACACCTAAGGCAAGGCCCCCGCTCAGTTGAGGACTATACTCGGGAGTTTGAAGAACTTTTGATGGGATGTGATCTTCACGAAAACGATTCACAAACATTGGTACGTTACCTATTTGGATTAAACACTCAAATAGCTAATGTAGTAGAGCTACAACCTTATGATACCTTTGAAGAGCTCTCTAAGCTGGCTCTCAAAGTTGAGTCCCAACTTAAGAGAAACAAAACCTCATTTGTCCGTACTTCACCCTTTTCCAAAACCCCTCCAACTACCTCAAAGATAACTCCAAACACCCCTGCTCAAAATACCCACTCAAAACCCAACTCTATCCTGTCTACATCCACCAATCCACCCCCATTCAAAACAGCCCAAACAAACACCCGGACTCCCAAATGTTTTTGTTGCCAAGGCATAGGACATTTTGCCAATGAATGTCCCAACAAGAAGATAATGGCCATTGTTGAATGCGAAGAAGAAGAGATCAGTCCTTCATGGGCTGAAGAAGAGCTTGAAGAAGAAGAATGTGTTGGAGCGGACGAAGGAGAACTCTTGGTCATCCGAAGGGCGTTGAGTAACATAGATAGTCCCGATGACCAACTACAGCGGGAAAACATTTTCCATACCCGTTGTACTATTCAAAAGAAGGTATGTACTTTGATCGTGGATAGCGGAAGTTGCACCAACGTCGCTTCAAAAACGTTGGTAGATAAGCTGAAGTTGAAGACCTCACCACACCCGAGGCCATACACGATTCAGTGGTTGAACCATGGCAAGGGATTACGTGTGGATTCCCGGAGTTTGGTATCATTAAGCATTGGACGAAGTTATTCCGACGAGATATGGTGTGATATCATCCCAATGGATGCCTACCATGTGCTATTGGGACGACCTTGGTTATTTGATCGGAAGGTGTTCCATGATGGATATGCCAACACATATTCATTTCTCATCAACAAGAAGAAGGTTACCCTCACATCCTTGCCCCCCTCTAACCCCACAGCTACCCCCCCATCCGAAGAAGAAACCCCCGTTCTCATTTCCACTATATTGCAAGCCGAACACCATGAATATGAACCCCAAAAAGAATTGATTCTCTTTGAAAATGAAGCCTCCGATTCGGCCACAACCTCAGCACCACCTCACCCGTTAGCCAAGCCTATCGTTGAGCAATTCTCCCATGTCTTTCCCGAAGATGTGCCTCACGGCCTACCGCCAAAACGAGACACTCAACACAAGATTGATCTCATTCCTGGAGCTGCCCTACCAAACAAGCCTGTGTACCGAATGAACCCTGAGGAAACCAAGGAGGTCCAACGGCAAGTTGATGAGTTACTAGCCAAAGAATTCGTGAGAGAAAGCCTGAGCCCCTGTGCTGTTCCGGCTCTCTTGGGGCCAAAGAAAAATGGTACTTGGCGTATGTGTTGTGATAGCTGAGCCCTTAACAAGATTACCATCAAGTATAGGTACCCCATACCAAGGCTTGAGGACATGTTGGATGAACTTCATGGATCCAATATCTTCTCAAAGATTGATCTCCGAAGTGGTTATGTTATACCCGAACTCCGGGAATAAGCTTTAAGTTTGGGACAAAGCTTCTTAAACGGCAGGAGCAAGGAATAATCGATTATCAATTTATGATAATCGACTAACAAGAGGTTCAGTTTCTTGGGAAGGAAATTTGGGAGTTCAGGGAAGGGAAATAGTGGATTGTCACTTTAGCAACAATCGATTGTGGGATTGTGTAGTTTGAGACAAGAAGGTTCAGAAGGGTGGGATAGTCGATTATCAATAGTTGATAATCGATTATTTGGGGCTTCGGATTCTGCCAAGGAAGTTCAGGGGTGTTGGATAGTCGATTGTCAGTGAAAGATAATCGATTATCAGGGTTACCCGAGGTTTGAATATGGAAGGAAAGTGGCTGGGCTATGTAGGGAAGTTATGGGAAGGAATGATAGGGTGTTTTATATGTTAAGGGAAGAAAAGAGGGGGATTTCAGAATGAGAAACGGAGAGATATGGGGTGGAAGGAAATCAGGGATAGATATTACCAAGTTGGGGTTAAGAGATATTACACACTCTTATCTTAACTTGGGGTTGAGTCTAGTATTTAAATAAGATATGACACACTTATCTAAATAACTAGAACCTAAAACTCACACTCAAGAGAACCACTCTTAAGATATAGATTTAGGAATTTAAGATAGCACACACAAACAAGTGTATTACTAAGTTGGAAATTGGGAATACAATGTATGTTTACAATGCTCAGGGATGAGCTTATATAGGCATAGAAAAGGGAGACTACCAAGTCTCTTATTCACACAAATTAAAGAAATTAATGGCCACTTGTTGATGTTCCTTTAGTGGGAAAAACACAGGGATTATTGTACTTGTAGGGCAGGATTTTGGCTATTAGTGGTGGGAGGGAATATGTGAATATAATTCACAATTGATTGGCTTAGGTGGGGTTGTTTTGGGCATGAGAAAAAGGGTGGGGTAGGAGGTTATTTGGAGGTATTTCCTGGGCTGGATATGGGGTAAAAACATGGGGAATTGTAGGGTGTGGGTGTGGGTCAAGGTGTCTTGGATTTTATGGCTGTTTGTTTAGCCAAGTTAAGGTGTAAAGGAGTGGTATTGGTAGGGTTGTGGCATGAGGTTTTTGGCCAGGGATGAAGGAAAAATAAGTGTAGTTTTGGGTTTATTATTTTGGATATTTTGGGGTTTGGATTGGATGAGAATGGATGGGCCTTTTAAGTTGGAGTTGGGCTCAGGGAAATTATGGCTATGTGGCGGGTTTTAGGATTGATAAGTTCGGTCCAAAAGAAATCATAACACTTAGCCATTATTCCGTTAATTTGTTTAACGACTTTAGAGTCGTTGGTAGTCGCCCGGGGTATATCAGGTTATCATCAAATTCGAATCTTTGAGGGAGATGAATGGAAAACAGCATTCAAGACGAAGTTCGGGTTATACGAGTGGCTAGTTATGCCATTTGGATTAACCAATGCACCAAGCACATTCATGAGGCTAATGAATCAAGTGTTGAAGCCATTTATAGGTCACTTTGTCGTAGTATACTTTGATGACATTTTGGTCTACAGCCGGAACGAGGAAGATCATGCTAATCACCTCACTTTGGTGATTAAGAAATTGGAAGAAGAGAAGTTATATGGAAACCTTGAGAAGAGTCAATTCTTTTCTCAAGAAACCGAGTTTTTGGGATACTTTATCTCAAGTGAAGGGATCAAAGTCAATGAGAAGAAAACACACGCCATACGAGATTGGCCCGTTCCCACAACAATGCAGCAAGTTAGGAGCTTCCATGGCCTTGCATCCTTCTATCGGAGATTTGTGAAGGACTTTAGTACTATCACTGCCCCCCTCACGGACTTGACAAAGAATCCGAAGTTTGAGTGGAACTCGAGAGCCCAACAAGCCTTCGAAGCAATCACGGATCGCTTAACGCATGCCCCCGTATTGGCCCTGCCTAGTTTCAAGAAGTTGTTCGAGGTGGAGTGTGATGCATCGGGAGTTGGCATTGGGGTTGTCCTAACTCAAAAGGGACACCCGGTTTCCTACTTCAGTGAGAAGCTCAATGACACACGAAGACGCTATTCTACCTACAACAAAGAATTCTATGCGTTGGTACGGTCTCTTGAGCATTGGCGACACTATCTCGTGAGTAAGGAATTCATCCTTCACTCCGACCATGAGGCGTTGAAGTACATTCAAGGGCAGCACAAGCTTCGACCCCGTCATGCCAAATGGGTTGAATACATTCAAACCTTTACATTCACCATCAGGCACAAGAACGGGTCCATGAACAAAGGCGCGGATGCGTTGTCCCGGAGACACTTATTACTAACGGTACTTAGTACCAAACTTCTTGGTTTTGAATTTTTGCAGGGACTCTACAAGGATGATGAAGATTTCAAGGAGATGTATGCCCAATGCTTATCTCGGCCCCATGGAGATTACCTAATCAAAGATGGTTACCTCTTTCGTGGTAATCAACTGTGCATCCCGAGGAGCAGCGTTCGTGAAACCCTGATAGACGAGGTCCATGGTGGTGGACTAGCCGAACACTTCGGGATCAACAAGACTTATTTGATGATGAAAGAGCATTACTTCTGGCCAAAAATGGAGAGAGACGTCGAGCACTTCATCAAGAGATGTGACACTTGTCAACTTGCAAAGTCCTAAGCCTTACCCCAAGGAATGCACTTACCCTTACCCGTCCCCTACGCCCCGTGGGAAGATGTTAGCCTCGATTTCATTACCGGGCTGCCCCGAACTCAACGAAGCAAGGATTCCATAATGGTGGTTGTGGATAGATTCTTAAAGATGGCCCATTTCATTCCCTGCATTACTTGTTGTATCTTAGCTTTTGGGTGTAGTGGTTTAAAGATTGCAGGAGGGGTGATAGTCGATTATCCAAAAGAGATAACCGATTATTGATGGGTTCAGCTTCTCGAGGGATTTTGACGGATATTTTCAGAAAGGGGTAAAAGTCGATTTACAAGGATATGTAAATCGATTATTGCTGGCAATGTTGTTTCTTAGCTTTGGGTGTTTTGAGGGATACAATGATTTTAAGATTGCAGGAGGGGTGATAGTCGATTATCTAAAAGAGATAATCGATTATTGAATGGTTCGGCTTCTCGAGGGATTTTGACGGAGATTTTCAGAAAGGGGTGATAGTCGATTTACAAAAATATGTAAATCGATTATTGATGGATGCAGATGTTTCTCGTAAGTTGATAATTGATTTTACCAAGCTGGTAATCGATTATAGGGCAGTTTCCAGAAATGAGAAGGAAATGTTTTAGTAACGGGGGGATAAACCAAGGAGGTCTAAGAGATATAACACACTCTTATCCTTTCATGGGGTTGAAATCTAGACTTCAATTAAGATATAACACACTTAATGAAATACTAGAACCTAACACTCACACTTAAGGTAACCAACCTTAAGATATAGAAATTAGGGATTTTTGGAAACAACACAACAAGTTGTATTATCTTGAAAATGGGATTACAAAAGATGCATCCAAATGAGGCCCTTGGCCGATTTTAATACAAGCTCAAAAGAGGAAAGAACTAAGCAACTTCCTTAAACAAATATCTAGAATATTATCCAAATAATCAAATCATCTTATGGAATGAAAATCAAGTGTGATAGGTTTCTTGGGTTTGATATTTTTGGCCCTATTGGAAGACAAAGGAAATGTGAGAATATTATGATTTAGAATGAATAAAATAAAAGGGATTTGGGATGAGATGGGTTTGTCCATATTATGGGACAAAGGGAAGGTTTGATGTGAGAATGATTTGGTTTATTGTGTAGGGAAATATATGGTGGTTGGGGGGGAAGTGTATTCGGCCAGGCTTCAATGAAAAGAGGAAAAGGGTCAAACAATGAAAGGAAGATATTTGGATATTTATGAATGTTGAGAATGTGTGGGTCCATGGTGGGTGTAGGGTGGTTCGGCCAAAACAAAGGAAAGAAAGGGAAAGGGTTAGGGTGAAAAGATTTGTGATTGGTTTTAATGGGTTGGGTTTCGGATTTCATGGGCCAAAACATATCAAGGTTGGGTTGTATGGTTTTGGGGTGAGAAATTCATTCCAAAAAGGATTGTGACATTTGGACATTAATCCATTTATTTGTTTATGTTTTTGAGAATTAGTTGACGTAACCGGGGATACAACATCCTCCCCTTCTTCGGAAGAGTTTGCCTTCAAACTCGGAAGTTCTTCAGGATCAAAGTACGGGCTGAGATCTTTAACGTTGAAGGTTGCGGAAATGCCGTAGTCTCCTGGGAGATTGACCTTGTAGTCGTTCTCGTTGACCTTTTCAATGACTTTGAATGGACCGTCGGCTAGTGGTAATAGCTTTGATTTACGCTTCGTAGGGAAACGTTCCTTCCGAAGATGTATCCATACTAAATCACCGGGTTGAAAAGACACGCTCTTTCTCCTTTTGTTGATGTGTTCGCTCACTCGTTCATTCATTGCTTCTATCTTTTGTCGAACCTTTTGATGGAGATCTTGAATGTGCTTTGATCTTTGCTCTGCTGCCCAGCTATACCCTATACCTATCATGATAGGGTCAAGCTCAAGAGGGGTTAGGGGGTTCGAACCATAGATTACCATGAAGGGTGATAAACCGGTAACTCTGCTCGGCGTTCGGTTATATGCAAACTCGGCATGAGCCAAGAGTTCTTCCCACTACTTGACGTTCCTTTTGATCAAAACTTGGAGGAGTGTTCCGAGTGTTCTGTTTGTAACCTCAGTTTGGCCATCGGATTGTGGGTGGCTTGATGTGCTAAAATTGAGTTTAATTCCTAGCTTTCTCCACAATGTTAGCCAAAAATGGCTAAGGAATTTCGAATCTCTATCAGAGACCATGCTTCTAGGGATCCCGTGTAGTCTGACTATTTCGCGAAAGTAGAGATCCGCGACTTGTGATGCATCATACGTGGTGAGACAAGGAACAAAATGGGCCATTTTCGAGAAACGATCCACGACCACCATGATGGAATCTTTGTTCTTTTGTATCCTAGGCAGCCCGGTAATGAAGTCCAGGCTAATATCTTCCCATGGAGCATTCGGTACGGGCAATGGCATATGTACTCCTTGTGGCAGGATATGTGCTTTGGCGAGGTGGCAAGTGGAACACCTTTTGACAAAGTGTTCAACGTCTCTTTCCATTTTGGGCCAGAAGTAATGCTCCTTTATCATGAAGTATGTTTTGTTGATACCGAAATGACCTGCCAATCCGCCTCCATGTATTTCATCAATGATGGTTTCTCGAACGCTACTTCGGGGAATGCACAATTGGTTGCCGTGGAAGAGATAACCATCTTTGAGGAGGTAAAGCTCCTGCAAACAATCAAAACCAAGAAGTTTGGTACTAAGTACTGTTAGTAATAAATGCCTCCGCGACAACGCATCGGCGCCTTTGTTGAGGGTCCCATTCTTGTGTTTGATGGTAAAGGTGAACGTTTGAAGATATTCAACCCATTTGGCATGGCGGGGTCGAAGCTTATGTTGCCCTTGTATGTACTTCAATGTCTCGTGATCGGAGTGAAGAATGAACTCCTTGCTCACGAGATAGTGCCTCCAGTTCTCCAAGGATCTCACCAAGGCGTAAAACTCCTTGTCATAAGTAGAATATTTTCTCCTCGTCTCGTTCAGCTTCTCACTAAAGTATGAGATCGGGTGGCCTTCTTGGGTGAGAACCGCACCAATGCCTACGCCCGAGGCATCACACTCGACTTTGAACAGCTTCTCGAAGCTAGGTAGGGCTAACACGGGAGCTTGCGTTAGTCGTTCCTTGATAGTTCCAAAGGCTTGTTGGGCCTTCGAATTCCACTCAAACTTTTGGTGCTTCGTCAAGTCAGTGATAGGTGCGGTTATGGTACTGAAATCCTTTACAAATCGGCGGTAGAATGATGCTAGCCCATGAAAACTTCGAACTTGTTGCATGGATGTGGGAATGGGCCAATCCCAAATGGCCTGAGTTTTCCTCTCATCCACTCAAATTCCTTCTCCTGAAACATAGTATCCCAGAAACTCTGTTTCTTTACGGAAAAACTGACTTTTCTCCAAGTTTCCATACAAGTTTTCTTCATCCAACCTCTTAATCACCAAGGTAAGGTGATTCCTATGCTCTTCTACGCTCTTACTGTAGATCAAGATGTCGTCAAAGTAGACAATGACAAAATGACCAAGAAAGGGCTTCAGGACTTGATTCATCAATCTCATGAAGGTACTTGGTGCATTTGTAAGGCCGAATGGCATAACTAGCCATTCATATAGTCCAAATTTTGTTTTGAAAGCTGTCTTCCATTCATCTCCTTCGAAGATTCGAATTTGATGATACCCGCTTCGAAGATCTATTTTCGAAAAGATCTTGGAACCATGGAGCTCGTCCAACATGTCTTCAAGCGTAGGTATGGGATACCTATACTTTGATTTTAATCTTGTTGATGGATCGACTATCACAACACATGCGCCATGTACCATTTTTCTTAGGCACCAAGAGTGCTCGAACAGCACATGGACTTAGGCTCTCTCGAACAAACCCCTTAGCAAGTAGTTCATCCACTTGCCTTTGCACCTCTTTTGTTTCTTCTGAATTCATGCGGTAGGCAGCTTTGTTAGGTAGGGCAGCCCCTGGAATAAGGTCGATCTTGTGTTGTATGTCTCGTTTGGGGGGAAGGCCGTGAGGGACGTCCTCAGGAAAGACATGGGTGAAATGATCAAGAATAGTTTGGGCAAGAGGGTGAATGGGTTCGGTGGAGGGTAGGTTTTCGGCCTCCTCTTCTTCAAAGAGGATAAGTTCTTTTTGGGTACTAAGTTCATGGTGCTCAGCTTGTAGGATGGTGGAAAGGAGGATAGGTGGTTCTTCTTTTGGTGGAGTTGAGGTCGTGGGTTTTGAAGGGGGAAGAGGAGTAAGGGTGACTTTCTGATGATAAAAGAGTAGGTGTTGGCATATCCATCATGCATGACTCTTCGATCGAATAGCCATGGTCTTCCCAACAATATATGGCACGCATCCATCGGAATAATGTCGCACCATACTTCATCGGTATAGCTTTTCCCAATACTCAAGGAGACTAGAGTTCGGAATCTACTCGTAACCCCTTGCCATGGTTTAGCCATTGGATGGTATACGGTTTCGGGTGGGATGACGTCTTCAACCTTAGCTTGTCAACCAACGTTTTCGAGGCCACGTTGGTACAACTCCCACTGTCCACGATAAGCGAGCACACCTTCTTTTGTACCGTACAACGAGTATGAAAGATATTCTCTCGTTGTAATTGTTCATCGGGGACGGCTAAAGTACTTAGCGTCCTACGGATGACCAGTAGCTCTCCTTCATCCGCACCTATACATTCTTCATCTTCAGCTACTTCATCACTCCAGGTGGGGCTATCTTCTTCATCTTCATATTCAACGATTGCCATAATCTTCTTATTCGGACATTCATTGGCATAATGACCTATGCCTTGACAGCGAAAACATTTCGGAGCTCGGGTGTTGGTTGGATTGGCCTTGGGAGGTGGCGGGTTGGTAGAGGTGGAAGGGATGGAGTTGGGTTTTGATGATGGTGTTTGGGCAGAGGTGGTGGTTGGGTTTCGTGAATTTGGAGGAGTTTTGGTGTAGGGTGAGGGGCGGCCAAAGGGGGTTCTAGTTCTCTTGAGTTGAGCTTCAACCCGTAGGGCGAGCTTGGACAGTTCTTCGAAGGTGTCGTATGGTTTGAGCTCCACTACATTAGCTATTTGGGTGTTTAACCCAAATAAATAGCGAACAAGGGTTTGGGAATTACTTCTTGTAAGTCGCACCTCATCAAGAGTTCTTCAAACTCTCGAGTGTAATCTTCCACCGTCCGGGAGCCTTGTCTTAGTTGTTGAAGGCGAGCAAAGTTATCCCTTACATATTGTTCGGGGAGAAACTTCTTCTTCATCAAGGCTCTCATCTTGAGCCAAGATTTGACAGGAACCTTGCCTTCTCGTCTTCTCTTAGTGCATGTGTTCGTCCACCATGTAGAAGCGTACTTTCGTAGTTTCAACGCCACTATTTTGACCTTCTTGTCTTCGAGAATGTCTTTAAAGTCGAAGACGCGCTCAACAGTTTCCAACCACTCTAGGAATTCGTCGGGATCATTCTTCCCTTCAAAGGTGGGAAGGTCAACCTTGAAATCCGTGGTTCCTTTCTCATGAGAGTTGCCTCCGATGTTGGTGTTGGAGTCTTCCGTAGGGTGTGTTTCCATCTCTTGTTCTTCATCACTCTCCTCGGGGGTATCCGCCATTCTTAACTTCATCTTGGTGAGTTGAGCTACTTGCTTGGCTAAGTATTCAACTTGAGCTTTTAGGGCAGCATTGGAGGCTTGAAGTTCTTCATTGGTGAGGGCTTGAGATTGGTTTGACATGGTGATAATGAAGAAGATAATGGGCAGTAGGTTATGGTCAAATGGAAGGAAAACAAGTAAGAGGGAGGGAAGTGTGTTCTTGGTCCTTAAGGATTTAGAAACAAGAGGCTCTGATACCAAATGTTGTATCTTAGCTTTTGGGTGTAGTGGTTTAAAGATTGCAGGAGGGGTGATAGTCGATTATCCAAAAGAGATAATCGATTATTGATGTGTTCAGCTTCTCGAGGGATTTTGACGGATATTTTCAGAAAGGGGTAATAGTCGATTTACAAGGATATGTAAATCGATTATTGCTGGCAATGTTGTTTCTTAGCTTTGGGTGTTTTGAGGGATACAATGATTTTAAGATTGCAGGAGGGGTGATAGTCGATTATCTAAAAGAGATAATCGATTATTGAATGGTTCGGCTTCTCGAGGGATTTTGACGGAGATTTTCAGAAAGGGGTGATAGTCGATTTACAAAAATATGTAAATCGATTATTGATGGATGCAGATGTTTCTCGTAAGTTGATAATTGATTTTACCAAGCTGGTAATCGATTATAGGGCAGTTTCCGGAAATGAGAAGGAAATGTTTTAGTAACGGGGGATAAACCAAGGAGGTCTAAGAGATATAACACACTCTTATCCTTTCTTGGGGTTGAAATCTAGACTTCAATTAAGATATAACACACTTAATGAAATACTAGAACCTAACACTCGCACTTAAGGTAACCAACCTTAAGATATAGAAATTAGGGATTTTTGGAAACAACACAACAAGTTGTATTATCTTGAAAATGGGATTACAAAAGATGTATCCAAATGAGGCCCTTGGCCGATTTTAATACAAGCTCAAAAGAGGAAAGAACTAAGCAACTTCCTTAAACAAATATCTAGAATATTATCCAAATAATCAAATCATCTTATGGAATGAAATTCAAGTGTGATAGGTTTCTTGGGTTTGATATTTTTGGCCCTATTGGAAGACAAAGGAAATGTGAGAATATTATTATTTAGAATGAATAAAATAAAAGGGATTTGGGATGAGATGGGTTTGTCCATATAATGGGACAAAGGGAAGGTTTGATGTGAAAATGATTTGGTTTATTGTGTAGGGAAATATATGGTGGTTGGGGGGGAAGTGTATTCGGCCAGGCTTCAATGAAAAGAGGAAAAGGGTCAAACAATGAAAGGAAGATATTTGGATATTTATGAATGTTGAGAATGTGTGGGTCCATGGTGGGTGTAGGGTGGTTCGGCCAAAACAAAGGAAAGAAAGGGAAAGGGTTAGGGTGAAAAGATTTGTGATTGGTTTTAATGGGTTGGGTTTCGGATTTCATGGGCCAAAACATATCAAGGTTGGGTTGTATGGTTTTGGGGTGAGAAATTCATTCCAAAAAGGATTGTGACATTTGGACATTAATCCATTTATTTGTTTATGGTTTTGAGAATTAGTTGACGTAACCGGGGATACAACATTACTACATACGATGCTTCCCAAGTAGCCAATCTCTACTTCCGAGAGGTCGTTAAACTCCATGGCATACCCCACAGCATGGTCTTTGATAGGGATCCCAAATTCCTTGGCCATTTTTGGATGACATTGTGGAGAAAGCTAGGCACCAAGCTCAAATTCAGCACCGCTAGCCATCCGCAAACTGACGGTCAAACCGAGGTCACCAACAGAACGCTTGGAACTCTCCTTCGAGTTCTAATCAAACGAAACATCAAGCAATAGGAAGAGCTATTGCCGCACGCCGAGTTTGCCTATAACCGAACCCCAAACAAGACCACAGGGCTATCCCCGTTCATGGTGGTCTATGGTTCGAACACCCTCACCTCACTTGAGCTTGATCCCATCGTAGGAAAAGAGCAATACAGTTGGGCAGCTGATCAACGGTCCAAGGAAATTCAAGAACTCCATGAAAAGGTTCGAGAGAAGATTGAAGCGGTAAATGAGAAAGTTAGTAACAGAATCAACAAAGGAAGAAAATTCACAAGTTTTCAGCCCGGGGACTTGGTTTGGATTCACCTAAGGAAAGAGCGTTTTCCCGCTAAACGTAAGTCCAAGTTACTACCAAGAGCCGACGGCCCATTCGAGATTTTAGAGAAGATCAACGACAACGCCTACAAAGTCAATTTGCCTGGAGATTACGGAGTTTCTGCTACATTCAACGTTAAGGATCTCAGTCCATATTTTGACCCTGAAGAACTTCCGAGTTTGAGGACAAACTCTTCTGAAGACGGGGAGGATGATATATCCCAGAGCACCACAAATCACCCTCAAGTCCTTAAGGAAATTAATGGAATAATGTCCAAGTGTTATGACCCCCTCTGGAATGAAATCATCATCAAACCATGCACCCTAACCATACTTACCCTGAACCCATCACCACCTTAATAACAATTCCCAACATTTCACAATCCATTCCCAGGAATCCAAAGAAAACCAAGCCACAATTTCCCTTTCCTCTTATTTTACAATGCCGAAAATAAGTGTCCAAAAACACACCCAGCATGGTCCCCATTATGTTCCCCAATACACTCAAATTATAACCCAAAATGCCCAGGGATATTTTCCTTTCACAATAATACATCCAATCCCCACAACAAACCTACAACAAAACTCCAAATGACACACCCCACACACACCCCTTAGTCTCCCAACCCTGACCAAATTCAAATTCCCCCAAAACCTCCAGAAATACCCAGCCAAATGTACCACTTCATCTTACCCCCACTCCTTGGCCCTCAACCTCAGCCCTCCCCACATTCATCCCTCCTTCCCCCCAACATTTCCTGCAACTCAGGAACAGCCCAAAACCCCACCAAACAACCCATATCCCTGATTTCATTCAACTTAAGAAACAAAAGCACATGGGCATTATTTTGAGTGAGTTGTATTTTCCCTCATTCCCTCCAATGTAATCCTATATATTCAGAAATAGGCCTAGGTGTAGAAACACATTGTATTCCATTTTAAATCAAAGTGATTCACTTGTGTGTTTCATTCCAAATTCCCAATCCTATATCTTAAGAGTGGTTCTCTTGAGTGTGAGTTTTAGGTTCTAGTTATTTAAATAAGTGTGTTATATCTTATTTGAATGCTAGACTCAACCCCAAGTTAAGATAAGGGTGTGTAATATCCCTTAACACCAACTTGGCTTGTTCCCCTTCCCAAAGAAATACCTCTTTTCCTGCCTCGAGCTGTCCAATAATCGATTATCGTTAGTAGAAATTGATTATCTATCCTTCGTGAAACATCTGCAGCCTTCAATAGTCGATTATCACTTTCAGACAATCGATTATCAGCTTTTCCCAGAAACCTGTAATTCTCAATAATCGATTGCCACTCCTCCGTCAATCGATTATCGTCCTTCTTAGAGAATTCCCAGAAAACTGCCAAGAACCTGAAGCCTTCAATAATCGATTATATACTTAGGACAATTGATTATCTTCCCCTCCCTGCAAATAAAGAGTTTGAGACTGTAAAACCCTGAGCGTAGATATAACATTTTGGGTACAATTGTTTGTGCAAGCCCTAGAGGCTATAAATTAGCTTCATTAGCTGAAATGTAAAGGATAAGTGTAATTAATGATTTTAGTATCTCCTACACTTAAAGAAACATCATATTTATATTATAAAAGTATTTCATATAGTGTTTAAACAAAAACTATTTCCAAAGGATTGAAATCGAGATCGGATTTTCAAAAATTCAGAATAAAGTGGCCTGTAGTGGTAGGCTACTACCGCCTCACGGTAGTCCACTATCGTCTCATTCTATGAAAATCAGTTCCGGAACAAAATGGCTTGTAACGGTACTTCACGACCACTCATCGGTAGTTTTCTACCATTTCACTTAAAAAATGTGAAGCATTCCAGTGCGTAATGGCCTATGACGGTAAGTCACTACCGTCTAAAGCTACACACCGTCTGAAGGTTAGAAGGTTTGTTTTTGTTCTGGAACTGAGTTTCATAAACTGAGATTGTAGCGGACTACCATGAGGCAGTAGTAGCCTACCGTTAAAGTCCAGTTTATTCTAGAATTTTGAAAATCCAATTTCGATTTCAATCGTTTGGAAATAGTTTTATAATAGAAATATATTCTGAAACTAAAATCAATCATTACACTTATCCTTGACATTTGAGCTAATGAAGCTAAACTTGAGCCTCTTAGGCTTGCACAAACAAGTGTAGTGAGGTTGGGTTTGTTGTGTTCCTGCAATAATGGGTTAGTGACGTGCAAACATAAAAGACTAGCATATCAAAACAAGTGGGATTATTATAGAAAAGGATAAAATGCTCGAAGCAGTGGCTTCAAATGGCTTATGGTTTTGGCATGCTTTTTTTGGTGTCGCGGGATTGGAGAATGACATAACTGTTCTTGATCAATCACCTGTATTTGACGATTGGGTTAATGAGACTACATGTGACTCACCTTTTGAGCTTAGAGGGACGCTTTACAAGCATGAATATTATTGTATCGATGGAACATAACTAGATTATTCCACAATTGCCAAATCGCTCTCAGAACCAATTGGTCTTAAATGGCCGACGTACAAAAAACTCATGAGGTGGCAAGAAAGGGTATCCAAAGTGTCTTTGGGTGTTGAAGGGTAAGTGACACATTATAGATTGTCCTTCCAAGTGTTGTTCTCAAACGAAAATGAGGAATATTAAGAACACGTGTATTATTCTCATAATATGATTATAGATGACGATGTGTTTGCAATTTGTCATTACAACCCGGACGATGAGGCACCTACCTACGAAGAAATCAACAAAGAAAACAATTGAAGAAGTCGCACAGAATTTCAAAGCCGAGAGATTCACGATGCAATAAAGGCAGATTTGATTGATTTTTTTTCAGTCGTTCAAATAATCATTAAATTTATGTAAATTTTTTTGTGCTTAATTTAAATTCTGTGTAACTTTTATTTAAGTTTTTTTAGTCCTTCAAGTAATGTAAATTTTATTAATGTTGTTATTAATGACATGTTTTTTTAATTAATATAATTATTTAAATTCAATGTATTTTTTATAGAAATTTTTTATTTAATGATTTATTGTGGATTAAATTTAACTAATTAATGAAATATTATTAATTTACTTTTATATAATGTATATTAAAAAAATATAAAAAGAAATTCTTGAAGCCTTGAGTTTTAAACTCATTCCTAGTGAAATTGTGAGGTAAGTAAAAAGAGGCTTACTTAAAGCTGATGTGGATGAGAGGGAAGGTTTGAAGCCTTGGACTTCAGACGTATTTCCAGTGCTCTACGAGAACTGGAACTACATGTATCGCCAGGGACTTCATCGCCTCCTTAATGTCGTGAGGGCGTTAAACCCCCCCCCCCCCCCCCCCCCCGCGGTGTTAATGTTGCATTAAAGGGAATGCGTTAAACCTTTAACAAAATGAAGGGAGGAGGAAGAGAGCCGTTGCTACCCCCAATGGTCAAAAATCTAGCCGTAGGCCAATTTTTTTGAAAAAAATTAATTTTTCAACTATAAATACCCTCTTAAAAAAATACAAACAAACTCCCGATCTCTCTAGAGCTCATCCATACAATATCCTATATTCTTAATCTCTCTACAATCCACCCAAAAGTTAGTCTATATTTTAGAAAAATAGGATCGTCTTCTTCATCTAACAATGAGAGAAAAGCTCTCAAGTTTTGTTCTTTCTCAACATTATGTTACAAATGGTGGCAACTGTTGGAACACACTTTTTATTAAGTTAAACTAAAGTCGTGTTCATTTTTGACAGGTTTTGATAATTGCCAAACCGCCATGGATATGAAGAGTTTCGTTGGACAACTCAAGGCGTGAAGAATGACATGGAACAAGACCAAAAGACTCAAGGACAAAGATCAAGAATTGAAGACTTAGTCGAGTCAGACTTATTGTGATCAAAACCGACAATCAATTCAAGTCTCGGTTCTCAAAGAGTCAAAATAATTTTACAAAATCATAAAACATTTTTTGTGCATCAAAATAAACTTTTTTTGATAAAGTTTTAATGTCTTAAAAACCCCTGTCCTTGCCCAGACCAAAAACCACCTCGGTCGGCGTCCGGCATTCGGGGTTCGGTGTTCGGTTTTCGGCGTCCGAACCAACTCAGTGGTTTTCAATATTTTAAATCTCATTTTTAGCTTTGGGATAAAAACCACTTTTGTATCTTGGTCAATCGGTCTAACACATGAAAAACGGTCAAAACCGTACACACGTGACAAACGACCTCGAAGACTTGGTTTTTATCAAACAAGTCTTGGTTTCACTATTTTATACCATATACAATGTTTTTCAAACTTGGTTTTTACTTTTGGGAACACTTCATTTTTGGACCTCGGCTTTTCGGGTTAAGTTTCTCACTGGATGGTTTTTACCAGCTGATAACCGACTAACAGTTTATGTCAATCAAATGTTGGCTGCTGCAGTTTCTGAACATTAAGTTCAGAACCATCTGATAGTCAACTGACATGCTTTGTCACTCGATTATCTGTGTTTGTACCTTAAACCCAGAAACTTCTGAGAGGGCTGATAGTCGATTGACACTAGTTGACAATCGATTATCTGGGTTACCGTTGTTCTCCAACGGATAGAATTTTAAATTTTTGGACAGGGAATCTTTTGATAATCGATTATCAAGCTTTGACAATCGACTATCACCCCGTGTCTCTGAAAAATTTGTCCTCATCCTGTTGGAAATTCTAGCAACGGGTTTATCCCATTTTAGGCTATAAAATGGCACCCAAATCCTCTCATTTTACACACAATTCTTCAACATTTCAATACTCTTTCATTGCATAAGCATTTCTATACACTTTAAGGGAGGTTGTTCCCTTGTTGTAAACTCGAAGGAAGTCTTTCGTTCCTTCGTGAGAAGTCTTGGAGTGCGGTATCTCTGAACAAAGGCGTTGAGGCTCGTGTGACTCGAGTTCTCAAGTTGTATCGGTTTGTTGAGTACCTTTAAGCTTAACGGAGTTAGTGTAACTCGAGAGAGTCTCTCGGAAGGCTGGATTAGCCACACGTTGTGGTGAACCAGAATAAAATTTGGTGTGCTCCTTCCTTACGCTCTTTACTTTATCGCTCTCGCTTTTAATTTCCTGCGATTTTGTTTTAAACGCTATTCACCCCCCCCCCCCATCTAGCGTTGGGCCTATTTTCTAATAGCAACAAGCATAACAAGAGAATGTGGAGTTGTCAATGTGCTCAAGCCAACGTGAGAGTTTAAACCGTGATTGGGCAGGTGCACATGAAGCACTACTCAATGACTTATGGTTTTGGCATGCATTTCTTGGAGTTGCGGGCTCAAACAATGACATAATTGTTCTTGATCAATCACTCGTATTTGACGATTGGGTTAATGAGACTACACCCGACTTGTCTTTTAAGGTTAGAGAAACATTTTACAAGCATGGATATTATATTACTGATGAAATATATCCAGATTATTTCACAATTATCAAATCACTCTCAGAACCAACCAGTCTTAAACAGCAGATGTACAAAAAAGCTAATGAGGCAACAAGAAAGGATATTGAACAAGCCTTTGGGGTGTTGAAGGGTAAGTAGCACATTATAAACTATCCGTCCAAGTGTTATTCTCACACGAAAATAAGGAATATTACGTACACATGTATTGTTCTTCATAATATGATTATAGAGAACAACGGATTTGCAATTTGTCGTTTCTACCCGGACGATGAGACACTTACCTACAAAGATATCAACAAAAAAAGAAAAAATCACCAAAAATTTGAAGCCGAGAGATTCATTATACATTAAAAGAAGATTTGATTGAACCTATTTTCAGTCGTTCAAATAATCATTTATTTTATGTCACGTTTTTGTGTTTTATTTAAATCTATGTAACTTTTATTCAAGTTTGTTAGTCGTTCAAGTAATGTAATTTTTATTTATGTTGTTATTAATGAAATCTTTTTTTATTAATGTAATTTTTTTAAAAACTCGCTGTAGTTTTTTATTGAATGTATTTTTTTTAATTTAATAAATTTTTGCATCTTAAATTTAATTCATTAATGAAATCTTATTAATTTAGTTTTATAAAATGTATATTAAAAAATAAAAAATGAAAGCTTTGAAGCCCCAAGCTTCAAACTCATTGCCTGTAAAATTGTGAGGTAATCAAAGAAGAGTTAAAGCTAATATGACAAAAAAAAGTTTGAAGCCCCATGCTTAAAATGTATTTCCAATGCTCTAATGCAAACTGCAAAGCCCCACTTTCAATAGATTTTCTTCTATGCATCGAATCAAGCAGAAACTTATGAGTATAGTCGTATAGGCCACAAACATCAAAGTTCCTAACTTACTCACAATCTGACATTATGGTCATATACTCTTGTATTCCATAAAAAAGTTCCGAATTTCATTTTGTCACTCCCAAACCAGATTTCACTTTCTTTCTAAGGAAAAGGAAATGTTGCTCATACTATTAGTCTTGTCAAATTTTGACAGCAAAATTTTACCTCAAGAATCACTGGTTTTCATTTTGGAACAGAAAGTTTTAGTGAAATTAAAAGTAAACTCAACACTAGCTTTAAATTGTCATTGGTGTGCTATAATGCACATTTCTTTCTTTTTGTAGAAAAAACATATATTTACTCTTTCAATCACTCAATGAAAGGTACGCTTTGAGTTTGTAATACAAAAAAATTGTTGGAAAGTAAACAACGTATAGTTTGAATCTATTTAGACTAGAGGCGTGATGTGAAACACATCAATTCTGTTCAGCCTATGAACTAAGTCCTCTAAAAAACAATAAGGGTTCGTTTGGTACACGGAATTGACAAAATTAGAATTCATTTGGGAGTTGAAATTCTATAGAATTGATTTGGATGAAATTGAATTCTCCAATTCAATTCAGGTTTGGTATTACCAATTCCAAATTCACAATTTTTTTGCTACCAAATTGAAATTGTTATCCCCAATTTTAATTCCATAGTTTTAATTTCATGTACCAAACGGAGCCTAAGAGATGAGGATAAAAGGCCTTAAATAATTTTAATTTTCACATTCATACATAAATTGTATTTAAATGAGTTTGTTCATCATGAAATCCAATGATTCAACATTTAACTGTGTTCAAGTCCTAAGCTGCATGAGAGAGAGAGAGAGCTATAGTTTTATGTTGTTATTAATGAAATCCTTTTTTTATTAATTTTTTTTTAAACTCAATGCAGTTTTTTATTGAATATATTTTTTATTTCATAAATTATTGTGTCTTAAATTTAATTCATTAATGAAATCTCATTAATTTATTTTTATAAAATGTATATTAAAAATAAAAAGGGAAAGCTTTTGTTGTATCTAAGCTCAGGGTTTTATAGTTACAATCTCTTTATTTGCAGAGAGGGGGAGGTAATGGATTTTCCTAAGTGGATAATCGATTGTTGAGGGCTTCAGGTTCTTGGACAATTTTCGGGGAATTTTCTGAGAAGGAAGATAATCGACTATCGGAGGAGTGTCAATCGATTATTGGAAGTTGCGGGTTTCTGGGGAAGGCGGATAATCGATTATCTAAGAGTGATAATCGACTATTGAAGGTTGCAGGTGTTTCACGCAGGATGTATACTCGATTACTAATAGTGATAGTCGATTATTTGGCAGCTCGGGACAGGAAAAAAAGTATTTCTTTGGGAAGGGGATCAAGCCAAGTTGGTGTTAAGGGATATCACACACCCTTATCTTAACTTGGGGTTGAGTCTAGCATTCAAATAAGATATCACACACTTATTCAAATAACTAGAACCTAAAACTCACACTCAAGAGAACCACTCTTAAGATATAGGATTAGGAATTTGGAATGAAACACACAAGTGAATCACTTTGATTTAAAATGGAATGCAATGTGTTTCTACACCCAGGCCTATTGCTGAATATATAGGATTACATTGGAGGGAATAAGGGAAAATACAATTCACTCAAAATAATGCCCATGTGCTTATGTTTCTTGAGTGGAATGAAATCAGGGATATGGGTTGCTTGGTGGGGTTTTGGGCTGTTCCTGAGTTGCAGGAAATGTTGGGGGAAGGAGGGATGAATGTGGGGAGGGCTGAGGTTGAGGGCCAAGAAGTGGGGGTAAGATAAAGTGGTAATTGTGGAGGTTATGGGGGAATTTGAATTTGGTCAGGGTTGGGAGACAAAGGGGTGTGTGTGGGGTGTGTCATTTGGAGTTTTGTTGTAGGTTTGTTGTGGGGAGTGGATGTATTATTGTGAAAGGAAAATATCCCTAGGCATTTTGGGTTATAATTTGAGTGTATTGGGGAACATAATGGGGACCATGCTGGGTGTGTTTTTGGACACTTATTTTCGGCATTGTAAAAGAAAAGGAAAGGGAAATTGTGGCTTGGTTTTCTTTGGATTCCTGGGAATGGATTGTGAAATGTTGGGATTGGTTATTAAGGAGGTGATGGGTTCAGGGTAAGTATGGTTAGGGTGCATGGTTTGGTGATGATTTCATTCCAGAGGGGGTCATAACAGTTGGACATTATTCCATTGATTTCCTTAAGGACTTGAGGGTGATTTGTGGTGCTCTGGGATATATCATCCTCCCCGTCTTCAGAAGAGTTTGTCCTCAAACTCGGAAGTTCTTCAGGGTCAAAATACGGGCTGAGATCCTTAACGTTGAATGTAGCAGAAACTCCGTAATCTCCAGGCAGATTGACTTTGTAGGCGTTGTCGTTGATCTTCTCCAAAACCTCGAATGGACCGTCGGCTCTTGGTAGTAACTTGGACTTACGTTTAGTGGGAAAATGCTCTTTCTGTAGGTGAATCAAAACCAAGTCCCCGGGCTGAAAACTTGTGAATTTTCTTCCTTTGTTGATTCTGGTACTAACTTTCTCATTTACCGCTTCAATCTTCTCTCGAACCTTTTCGTGGAGTTCTTGAATTTCCTTGGACCTTTGATGAGCTGCCCAACTGTATTGCTCTTTTCCTACGATGGGGTCAAGCTCAAGTGGGGTGAGGGGGTTCGAGCCATAGACCACCATGAACGGGGATAGTCATGTGGTCTTGTTTGGGGTTTGGTTATAGGCAAACTCGGCGTGCGGCAGTAACTCTTCCCATTGCTTGATGTTTCGTTTGATTAGAACTCGAAGGAGAGTTCCAAGCGTTCTGTTGGTGACCTCGATTTGACCGTCAGTTTGCGGATGGCTAGCGGTGCTGAATTTGAGTTTTGTGCCTAGCTTTTTCCACAATGTCATCCAAAAATAGCTAAGGAATTTGGGATCTCTATCAGAGACCATGCTGCGGGGTATGCCATGGAGTTTAACGACCTCTCGGAAGTAGAGATCGGCTACTTGGGAAGCATCGTATGTAGTAACGCATGGAATGAAATGGGCCATCTTCGAGAATCTATCCACAACCACCATTATGGAATCCTTGCTTCGTTGAGTTCGGGGCAGCCCGGTAATGAAGTCCAGGCTAACATCTTCCCACGAGGCGTACGGGACGGGTAAGGGTAAGTGCATTCCTTAGGGTAAGGCTTGGGACTTTGCAAGTTGACAAGTGTGACATCTCTTGATGAAGTGCTCGACGTCTCTCTCCATTTTTGTCCAGAAGTAATGCTCTTTCATCATCAAATAAGTCTTGTTGATCCCGAAATGACCGGCTAGTCCACCACCATGGACCTCGTCTATCAGGGTTTCACGAACGCTGCTTCTCGGGATGCAGAGTTGATTACCACGAAAGAGGTAACCATCTTTGATCAGGTAATCTTTATGGGGCCGAGATAAGCATTGGGCATACATCTCTATGAAGTCTTCATCATCCTTGTAGAGTTCCTGCAAAAATTCAAAACCAAGAAGTTTGGTACTAAGTACCGTTAGTAATAAGTGTCTCCGGGACAACGCATCCGCGCCTTTGTTCATGGACCCGCTCTTGTGCCTGATGGTGAATGTAAAGGTTTGAATGTATTCAACCCATTTGGCATGACGGGGTCGAAGCTTGTGCTGCCCTTGAATGTATTTCAACGCCTCATGGTCGGAGTGAAGGATGAATTCCTTACTCACGAGATAGTGTCGCCAATGCTCAAGGGACCGTACTAACGCATAGAATTCTTTGTCGTAGGTAGAATAGCGTCTCCGTGTGTCATTGAGCTTTTCACTGAAGTAGGAAACCGGGTGTCCCTCTTGAGTTAGGACAGCCCCGATACATCACACTCCACCTCGAACAACTTCTCGAAACTGGGAAGGACCAATACGGGGGCATGCATCAAGCTTCGGATTCTTTGTCAAGTCCGTGAGGGGGGCAGGGATCGTGCTAAAGTCCTTCACAAATCACCGATAGAAGGATGCAAGGCCATGAAAACATCTAACTTGCTGCATCGTTGTGGGAACAGGCCAATCTCGTATGGCTTGTGTTTTTTTCTCATCCACCTTGATTCCTGTACTTGAGATAAAGTATCCCAAGAACTCTGTTTCTTGAGAAAACAATTGACTCTTCTCAAGGTTGCCATATAACTTTTCTTCTTCCAATTTCTTAATCACCAAAGTGAGGTGATTAGCATGATCTTCATCGTTCCGGCTGTAGATCAAAATGTTGTCAAAGTATACTACGACAAAGTGACTTATAAATGGCTTCAACACTTGATTCATTAGCCTCATGAATGTGCTTGGTGCATTGGTTAATCCGAATGGCATAACTAGCCACTCGTACAACCCGAACTTCGTTTTGAATGCTGTTTTCCATTCATCTCCCTCAAAGATTCGAATTTGATGATAACCACTTCGGAGATCAATCTTTGAGAAGATATTGGATCCATGAAGCTCATCCAACATGTCCTCAAGCCTAGGTATGGGGTACCTATACTTGATGGTAATCTTGTTTAGGGCTCGGCTATCACAACACATACGCCAAGTACCATTTTTCTTTGGTACCAAAAGAGCCGGAACAGCACAGGGGCTCAAGCTTTCTCTCACGAATCATTTGGCTAGTAACTCATCAACTTGCCGTTGGATCTCCTTGGTTTCCTCAGGATTCATTCGGTACGCAGGCTTGTTGGGTAGGGCAGCTCCAGGAATGAGATCAATCTTGTGTTGAATGTCTCGTTTTGGTGGTAGGCCGTGAGGCACATCTTCAGGAAAGACATGGGAGAATTGCTCAACGATAGGCTTGGCTAATGGGTGAAGTGGGGTTGAGGTTGTGGCGGAATCTGGTGCTTCGTTTTCAAAGATAATCAGTTCTTTTCGAGGTTCATACTCATGGTGTTCGGCTTGCAATATAGTGGAAATGAGGACGGGGGTAAGGATGTGAGGGTAACCTTCTTCTTGTTAATGAGGAATGAATATGTGTTGGCATATCCATCATGGAACACCTTCCGATCAAATAACCAAGGTCATCCCAATAGAATATGGCAGGCATCCATTTGAATGATATCACACCATATCTCGTCGGAATAACTTCGTCCAATGCTTAATGATACCAAACTCCAGGAATCCACACGTAACCCCTTGTCATGGTTCAACCATTGAACCGTGTATGGCTTCGGGTGTGGTGAGGTCTTCAACTTCAGCTTATCTACCAACGTTTTTGAAGCTATGTTGGTACAACTTTTGCTATCCACGATCAAAGTACACACCTTCTTTTGAATAGTACAACGGGTATGAAAGATGTTTTCCCATTGTAGTTGATCATCGGGACTAGCTATGCCACTCAAGGCCCTTCGGATGACCAAGAGTTCTCCTTCGTCAGCTCCAACACACTCTTCTTCTTCAAGCTCTTCTTCAGCCCATGAGGGACTGATCTCTTCTTCTTCGCATTCAACAATGGCCATTATCTTCTTGTTGGGACATTCATTGGCAAAATGTCCTACGCCTTGGCAACGAAAACATTTGGGAGTCCGGGTGTTCGTTTGGGCTGTTTTGAATGGGGGTGGGTTGGCGGAGGTGGACGGAGTGGAGTTGGATTTTGAATGGGTGTTTTGGGAAGGAGTGTTCGGGGTTGTTTTTGTGGTAGTCGGAGATGGTTTGGAAAAGGGGGAGGTTCGAATAAATGAAGTTTTGTTCCTTTTAAGTTGGGATTCAACTTTGAGGGCCAACTTAGAGAGTTCTTCAAAAGTATCATAAGGCTGCAGCTCCAATACATTTGTTATTTGAGTGTTTAGTCCAAATAGATAACGTACCAAAGTTTGCGAGTCATTTTCCTGCAGGTCACACCTCATCAAGAGTTCTTCAAACTCCCGAGTATTGTCTTCAACTGAGCGAGGACCTTGCCTTAGGTGTTGAAGTCGGGCAAAGTTGTCTCGTACATATTGATCGGGCAAGAACTTCTTCTTCAACAAGCTCCTCATTTTGAGCCAAGTCTTCACAGGGAGCTTATTTTCTCGCCTTCTTTTGGTGGAGAGGTTGGACCACCACGTGGAGGCATACTTCCGGAACTTCAACGCCACGATCTTGACTTTCTTATCTTCGGGCACATCTTTGAAGTCAAAGACACGCTCAAATGTTTCTAGCCACTCTAGAAAGTCATTCGGATCGTTCTTCCCTTCAAAGGTTGGTATGTCAACCTTGAAATCGGTAGTCCGCGTTCATGATTCTCTTCTCTAGCAGTGTTACTAGAGTTAGCTTTAGGGTGAATTTCCTCGTCTTCATCACTTTCCTCCGGAGTGTTCACCATGCTCATCTTGAGCTTCGTGAGTTGGGCAACTTGTTTGGCCAAGTACTCCACTTGGGCCTTGAGAGCGGCATTGGAGGCTAGGAGTTCTTCGTTGGAGAGGGTGTTGGAAGTGTTAGACATGATGACAGTAAGGAAAAGGAAGGGAAAGGGATGGACAGGAAAGAAAAGAGGAAGTGTGTTATATGGCCTCAAAGGGATGCTCAACAACAGGCTCTGATATCAAATGTTGTATCTAAGCTCGGGGTTTTATAGTTACAATCTCTTTATTTGCAGGGAGGGGAGGTAATCGATTGTACTAAGTGGATAATCGATTGTTGAGGGCTTCAGGTTCTTGGACAATTTTCGGGGAATTTTCTGAGAAAGAAGATAATCGACTATCGGAGGAGTGTCAATCGATTATTGGAAGTTGCGGGTTTCTGGGGAAGGCGGATAATCGATTATCTAAGAGTGATAATCGACTATTGAAGGCTGCAGGTGTTTCACGCAGGATGTATACTCGATTACTAATAGTGATAGTCGATTATTTGGCAGCTCGGGACAGGAAAAAAAGTATTTCTTTGGGAAGGGGATCAAGCCAAGTTGGTGTTAAGGGATATCACACACCCTTATCTTAACTTGGGGTTGAGTCTAGCATTCAAATAAGATATCACACACTTATTCAAATAACTAGAATCTAAAACTCACACTCAAGAGAACCACTCTTAAGATATAGGATTAGGAATTTGGAATGAAACACACAAGTGAATCACTTTGATTTAAAATGGAATGCAATGTGTTTCTACACCCAGGCCTATTGCTGAATATATAGGATTACATTGGAGGGAATAAGGGAAAATACAATTCACTCAAAATAATGCCCATGTGCTTATGTTTCTTGAGTGGAATGAAATCAGGGATATGGGTTGCTTGGTGGGGTTTTGGGCTGTTCCTGAGTTGCAGGAAATGTTGGGGGAAGGAGGGATGAATGTGGGGAGGGCTGAGGTTGAGGGCCAAGAAGTGGGGGTAAGATAAAGTGGTAATTGTGGAGGTTATGGGGGAATTTGAATTTGGTCAGGGTTGGGAGACAAAGGGGTGTGTGTGGGGTGTGTCATTTGGAGTTTTGTTGTAGGTTTGTTGTGGGAGTGGATGTATTATTGTGAAAGGAAAATATCCCTAAGCATTTTGGGTTATAATTTGAGTGTATTGGGGAACATAATGGGGACCATGATGGGTGTGTTTTTGGACACTTATTTTCGGCATTGTAAAAGAAAAGGAAAGGGAAATTGTGGCTTGGTTTTCTTTGGATTCCTGGGAATGGATTGTGAAATGTTTGGATTGGTTATTAAGGAGGTGATGGGTTCAGGGTAAGTATGGTTAGAGTGCATGGTTTGGTGATGATTTCATTCCAGAGGGGGTCATAACACTTGGACATTATTCCATTGATTTTCTTAAGGACTTGAGGCGATTTGTGGTGCTCTGGGATATATCAGCTTTGAAGCCCCAAGCTTCAAACTCATTTCCTGTAAAATTGTGAGGTAATTAAAGAAGGATTAAAGCTGATATGACAAAAAAAAGGTTTGAAGCCCCAAGCTTAAAAGGTATTTCCAATGCTCTAATGCCAACTACAAAGCCCCACTTTCAATAGCTTTTCTTCTATGTACCGAATCAAGCAGAAACTTATGAGTATAGTCGTATAGGCCACAAACATCAAAGTTTTTAACTTGCTCACAATCTCACATTATGGTCATATACTCTTATATTCCCTAAAAAAAAGTTCTGATTTTAATTTTCTCCCAAACAAGATTTCACTGCCTTTCAAAGGAAAAGGAAATGCTGCTCATAGTATTAGTCTTGTCAAATTTTGACAGAATAGTTTTACCTCAAGAACCTCTGGTTTTCATTTTGAAACAAAAAGTGTTAATGAAATTAAAAGTAAACTCAACAGTAGCTTTAACTTATCATTGATGTACTATAATGCACATTTCTTTCTTTTTATAAAAAAACATATATTTACTCTTTTAATCATGCAATGAATGGTACGCTTTTTTAAAACAAAAAAAAATTGTTGGAAACTAAACAACTTATAGTTTGAATATATTTAGACTAGAGACGTGATGTGAAACATATCAATTCTGTTCAGCCTATGAACTAAGTCCTCTAACAAACAATAAGGGTCCATTTGGTACACGAAATTGACAAGATTAGAATTGAATTGGGAGATGAAATTCTATGAAATTGATTTTAATGAAATTAAATTCTCCAATTTCAATTTAGTTTTGGCACTACCAATTCCAAATTCACAAATTGTTTTGCTACCAAACAACAAAATTGAAATTGTTATCCCTTACTCTAATTTCATAGTTTGAATAGTTTGAATTCCGTGCCTAAGAGATGAGGATAAAAGGTCTTAAATAATTTTAAATTTCAAAAAGGAGCAGATATGCACATTCATGCCTAAATTGTATTTAAATGAGTTTGTTCATCATAATATCCAATGTTTACAAGTTTACAACATTTAACTGTGTTCAAAACCTAAGCTGCATGATAATAATTTTGAGCTGAGATCGTAGGGATATGATGTTTAGTGCACAATGATTGATTCAATGTGTGCAAGTGGAGGGAGGGAGAGAGGTGGAGAGAGAGAGAGTGAGTGAGTGAGTGAGTGAGTGAGTGAGTGAGTGAGAGAGAGAGCAGCTATAGTTTTAATATAGGGGTAAAAGGAGTAGGACAAGGAGATACAGAGTGACCAGGTAACTGGTTTATGAGATGCAAGGTTGTCTGCGAGCATGTGTTCAGTATTCTCTTTTCCAACCTGACAAGCTGCGTGGCCACCCTCCGTTTTGGATCCAAATCCCTATCCGTCAGCTAAGAGAAACAAAAGTATATCATGTTTGATAAAAGCCTAAACAATACGGCAATCTTATGGGTTTAATACGTAAAAGAGTTATAGGTAAGTTACCAAAGCCTCATCCTCCCTCAGACTGGTTGGATAACTAAGCAGCCTTTTGTTGAAATACTCAGCTAACTGGTCCAGAACTGCCCGTTCCGTACATAGGCTTACCTATTGAATAAGATTTAGTAGTAAATTCAGGAATCCAACTGACGCCAAACTCTTCATCCTTCAATATTACCAAACCAAAGAACAGAATAAAAAATCCCACAACCATATATCAGAAAAACTATCTCACCGGACAAACCGGACCTTGATAACACAAGACAAATTGCATTTCTGAAATGTCTGAAACATATCCCAATCTTAAATAAGGAAGCATCTCCAAAATAGCCTCTTTTTCTCTTCCCACATATATCTGGATTGATAAGTAATGTAGCAATTTAACAACATCAACAACCAATCAAGTGAAGTCCTGCACGTGGGATCCACACAGACCTTACCCCTACCTATATAATAAGGTAGAGAGGTTGTTTCTGAAAGATACCCTGCTCAAAAGACAAAACAAACTGAGAATATGAATGCTAAGCAAAGTTTACATGAAAAGCTTGCACAGCTGATTTTCCATTCCTTTGGGCAGCCAATCTCTTGTCTTGATATTGAGGATCATCTGTATTCAATGCCACCTGTCAGAGTGAAAACTCATTATTAGAAATTGAAAATATTTATATGAAGTTTGAAAGGACAGTAAAAGTGGAAAATTACCTCAACAGTGACTCTGTCATAAGGATTGTCTTCATCAACAAAACCATAGTTTATTAGCAATTTTGAATTAGGCTGTGGTCCGCACCTAGAAATATGTATCATTTTATGTTTTAAAAGCAAATCACATTGTATTGGAATGTCGAAACCAACAAAAGTGCCAATTAGATATGTGATGCATAATTGCCTAATTGCCTTAAGAGAACGACACAGAGGTGCAAAAGATTTGGTGTGATAATTTGAAATGTTAACAGAGCTCATACCAAACAGCAATTGGTTCCCCAGTCTTGTATGGACGATCAACAACAAGTTGCACGGCACCATCAACAGCCGCTAACATTGTTTTGCAGTTGCTGCTATATGATAGTAATGGTGGTCCTAGAGGAACTAGTGCAAATCTTCTAGCAAGACTAACTTTCTGCACACAAAGAATATTGTAAGCTTCAATAAGATAAGGTGGAAAATATGCTGTTTTGGGCATTGAGTTATCCGGGCTGGGCTGAACCAAACCCACACTCAAACTCATAACTATTAGTGTCCTACATAACAAACTGAATATGTAAAAAGACATTTCCCCTGGTTTTCTTATGTGTTAGCCTTTTCCATCATCTCCAATGGAGCCAAAGATTCACTACTGTTTTGCTTTGGGGTTCTGTAAGTTTTTTTGCACTTAATACATGTATTATACACTTGTGCGTATAAGAAGTGTATTATACTCCCGAATACAAATCTTTCATGTGACAAGCGTATAATACACATATTTTTTACCCCAACCGTATTTACGAGTTTTATACGTATGAAATTGTCAAAATCAATAAAAGCCTTCTTCAATCTCCTAATACTAAGATAGACTGAAAGATCTCCTTTGGATACACATGAAAAAGTTGAATAAACTATAAATCTTAGTGTTGGTTGAATATTTTGAACTTTTATGTAGCATATGTATTCAATTTCAAAGTTTAAATTGTTTTCTTGTTAAAAAAAGTGCACTCATTATAAGTCATATTTTTGAGAAATCAAACTTATAAAACACGAACATATTCGTATATGTACTCCAAACTTATGAAGCGTATAATAAAAGATATTTTAAAAATGTAATTTGTATTATACACGAACGTACGAATAAAGCAGTATACCTGTACCCGAATAAGCTAACAGAGCTTTGGGATATGATGGAATAAAGAAAAATGACTCTTTAAACCATTTGCGCTTTGTTCAATAGTGAAGTGGCAGTTAGTCAATGCAACTTCCGATGCTCATCATAGGTCATCCATTAACAACCGCTCTACGTTTTAAACATAGGGATCAAGTTAAGTATATCCGGATTAGGTCACGTAGATCCGACACCCCCCCTACCTCGCAATGGGCGGGAGCCTTTGAGGCCATCAGGTAATGTTGTTATTGTTGTTGTTGTTGTTTCTTATGTGTGGGCCAAAACCATGGATCAAAAGAGGAGACAACATCAATATCATTTTCCACCTTAATTAATAAGTGAAGAGACAATTTTACTTCTCTTTTCTTCATAGTGGCCGAACCAAGGAAGGAAAAGAGAGACAAAAAAAGAAAACTGCAATGTCTAGATTCTGACCTTTCTCAAAAAGCATCTTTATCTTTATTTATTTCTAAATTTACCTAGTTTTTTATTTTTACTTTCTTTAGTTTTTCTTTGTAACAATGATTATGATTATGTTTCTTCCCCTCCCCTTATAAATATCGGCCCCACGGCCATTGTAAAAAGAAGATGATATAAGATGTTGAAGTCTTTATAAAGTATGAAGCTCTTAGAGTGTTTCATGAAATAATGTGATACTATTTTGCCCGAACCCCTAATTTCTGTCTTGAGAGTGATTCTCTTGAGTGTGAGTCATGGTTTTAAAAGGCAACCGAGGTGGTCCGCCTCAAAGCGATGAGGTGGTAAGGCAGTTGCATTTTGCCTCTGAGGCTTAAGCCTCGGTAAGGATACCTAAGGATATCTGAGGCGTACGCCTCCCAATGTTGAGGCGGTAAGACGTAACCGAGGCGTAAGCCACACTTTTAATAAAAATTTCAACAATTATAAGGGTTATTTTTAAAAAGCTATTGGGCCTCTTTTACAAAAACTCTTTTGGGCCAATGCACTATATAGTTTCTTAAGAAAAACTTAATAAACCTAGTAGATAGTTAACACTTCTTTCCAAGACTTCAGCATCAACTTTCGTCTCTCCATCTTCAACCGTACTTCTCTCCATCTTGAGACTTTAGTGGCACAACTTCACTCTTCACTCTTGTGGTAGCCGCTAAGGCAATTGCTTCATATTTAATAGCTTATCTTCTATTTCTTTCATCTTCTTCTTTCAACTTTTAATTTTTTCGGTTCCTTCTTTTTCAACATCCCTCTTCCTCTTTTAAATTCGGTTCAAACTTTAAAGAATGATATAACTTTTTTTTTGCGTGAACTTTTGTCAATATTTAATATTTATAAGATTTGAAGATGGGTTTGAGACATTTGTGTTTATGTTACTGTGTTTAATTTTTATAATTCTATTTTTTTGTGTTTTAAAAATTAAGATAGGTTGTCATTTTTTGCAAAATTCAGCAATTATGATTTTATCATTTATTTAACATGAAAATGGATTATGCATTTTGTTTTACCTTCGTGTCATAGTTTAGTATTATTTTTTTCATATTGAACTGAGGCTTATGCCTTGTTCTGCCTCGAGGCTTATGCCTCAAGGCATTTTGCTCCACCGCGTCGAGGCTAGGTTTCGCCTTTCAAAACCTTGGTGTGAGTGTTAGCTTATAGTCATTTAATTAATAATTAGAAGTGATTCTTAATCTAAAGTTAACCCTAAGTGAGATTGGAGTGTTTAATATCTCAGATTTGAGCTTAGTTTTTTCCCTTGTCAAAAAAAAATCTAAAAATATTAATATTCTCCCAACTTCTTGCACATTTCTTGTCACCACTAGGGGAGAGCATTGGTTCGGTTCGGTCGGTTTCGGCCCAAAACCGAAATAACCGAAAATAAAAATGACTCAAATTAACCGACCGAACTGAACCGAAGTTTTTTTATAACCGGAAAAACCGAACCGATATAAACCGATTCGGTTTGGTCGTTTTTCAAATAACCAACCCATCGGAGATGTATATCCCGTTGGAGTTTTCCCCAAGCTCATAGGCTTTCTGTTCCCGACGGGAACAGGTGAGGATCTAAATGGAGCTAGATGTCCTTGGTATGGATCCGATCCAAATCTGTAAGGTTCTGGGCTGTCTGTAAGGTTCTGGGCTGTCGATGGACTGAGAGGATCCAAATCTACCGGAACAGGCGAGGATCCAAATCTGCCGGCGATCAAAATCTGTAAGGTTCCGCACTCAATTCAACGTAGTCTTCAGATAATTCGCCGGCAGATTGGTACGACAGAGTATCGGCGGAGAAATCGGAGTAGCTGCCATAGCCGTCGTCGTCAAAGGGCATCGTCGTTTGATCTCCGTCTTAAAGGCGTAAAGCCTTGATGCCATATTGCCGTAGATGGAGGCGGATTAGGCGATTAGGGATTAGACTCACAAAAGAGACACTGAGACAGCAACACTATATTCGGGATGGGCTGTCATTAATTGGGTTTTGGACTGGGCTTTGTTCCTTGAATTGATAGATTGGGCTTACAAATATAAAATATACATAATTACATAACTACACAAGAAAGTGCAAACGGACTCGAGATGAACCTCATGACTGTTGGTTCATGTTGTTTCTCATTGGATCTTGGAATTAAATGTTGACCACAACATATTAATCCTCCACGTTGGTACAAAATGTTTAAAGTCAAACGTTTCTGAAGATGAGACAACTTACCTTCTCTTTTCTACATAGTGGCCAAACCACGGAAGAAAAAAGAGCCAAAAATGAAAGGTACAAAGTCTAGATTAGTACCTTTGTCAAAAAGCATCTTTATCTTTATTTTCAAATTTACCTAGCTTTTGATTTTTTACTTTTGTCTAGATTTTCCTTTGTAATAATGATCATGTTTCTTCGCCCATTAGTACCTTTGTCAAAAAGCATCTTTATCTTTATTTTCAAATTTACCTAGCATTTGATTTTTACTTTTTTCTAGTTTTCCTTTGTAATAATGATCATGTTTCTTCCCCCTCCCCTTATAAATATCGACCCTATGGCCATTGTAAAATGAATTTGATATAAGATGTTGAAGTTTAAATGAAGTGTGATGCTCTTTGAGTGTTTCATGAAATAATGAGATGCTATTTTGCTCAAAAAATCCCTAATTTCTATCTCTTGAGGGTGGTTCTCTTGAGTGTGAGTGTTTGGTTCTAGTTAATTAATTAGTAGTGATTCTTAATTAAATTTTAGAGTTAGCCGTAAGTTAGATTTGAGTGCATTATTTCTCATTTATATCTCATATCTGAGATTAGTTTTTCCCTAATAAAAAAACTTAAAAATATTACTTCTCCTCTCAACTTCCTACACATTTCCTTGTCACCTCCTACCATCGAGTACAACAAACATGGTGGAGAAGGATGAATGTCACAGCCTCACAGGATTATTACTCCAAACTATTGATATTATTAATGGATAGAAACCCTCTATTTCTGCACACCCAAGAGTCATGGTTATGCAGAATAAGCAGCTATGCAGCAGTTTTCTAGTAATATTCAGATATGATGTGAAATCTGAGAAAAAATCAGGTTTTGTTATTTATTTTCTTAAGTGTTAAAATATTTGGGTTTTCCTATTCTACATAGGAAGTTGTGCTCTAAATAGGAATAGCTAAATGAGGTTTAGACTCCCTCATTCCATTCAATCATTCAACGAACTACTTTATGATGATGGAAATTACAGTGAAAATTCATGTGCCTCCCTCAATTTACACAACTTTGGGCTGGGAACTCTGTGCCTTGGAATGATGTGATGTGTTGCAGTTTGATAGGTTCTATAGGGCATTGATGCCAAGTTTTCTGAATTTGAAATTGATGGCAGTTAGGTTCCATTTCATGTATGTGGAGGTGAGCTCAAATTCTCCAGTTAATCATCCAAAAAATATTTGTTTTGATTAGTTTATTTTCTCATTGTTTGCAAAATGACCTCCCCAACTCCATTATTCACCCTTTTATAAGAGCGTTGATTTCTTGTCTAACCACTGCTAATGCGGTGGTTAATTCCTATCTAGTTAATCCTACTCTCCTCTCTATGATTTCAAACTAGAGATATAGTCCAATAATATTGTTAGGACACATCACTGGGAAAGATCCTCTGAATGTTCTCTGCTCCATGGATTCGGAAATGGGGGATAAGAGAATATGTCTCTAATTCTCCTTATCCAAGATTCTCCCTAGTGCAGACAGTGGATTGTCATCCAAAGGAGAGGGGCCTGGAGGGGTTGGGGTGGGGTGCAGGGGTGGCAGGCTAGGGTGTGAGCATTTGAGAGGGGTGGTTAGGGGGGTAGAAACTACCTTGGGATCAAACGGGACACCGTAGCGACCTTAAATAGACCCAATTTTAATGACATTGAAATTCAATGTCATGCCTCCCTACTTTCGAGTAGAGTAAGGTTTGCGTACACATACCCTACTTTCGTGGGATTCAACTGGGTGGTTGTTGTTGTTTGTTGAAATTCAATGTCAAAAGAACGGTGGTGCTATTATTACAAATGTTGTCATTACTACTATTATCGGGACAATGGCACAACACATCAGTGAAAATATCCTTCTTTGACAGGCAGCCTATCGGATGCAGGTAAAAAAGATCTGATTTCTGTTTTTTATGGATTAGGTAGTAATACTCTACATATGCTAGGGGGGCCAATAATTTAATCCTGAAACATTTTGGGGACTGGGAGGGTTATTTACCATTTTCCCAATTATCTCTAACAATAGCCCAAATTGCACTGGGCAGTCCTCTCTCTGATATATAGAATCAAAAGTTAAGAAAATGAACATCAATTTAACCTGCAAATGCACAACACTGGATTGGACTGCAACAAAAGCTTGCTTGAAAATCTCAAAGGAAAATGCTTCTGTTGGTATATCATATGGATATTGCTGCATATAACCACCAAACAATCAGTATCAAGATTAAGTTCACTAATGCAAAGAGACGGAGAAGGATGAAATGTACCCAAATTTAAAAGTATAAACCACGAAATATGGACCTGAAAAAGTGATCCAGCCATGAACCATACTGTATCAAGCTCATTGTATTCTCTCTTGATTCCTTCCTCTCTCTCAAGGACATCATGCTTAGTGATCAAAACATGCATTTCAGAACTGTAAACCCAAAGAAATTGCGTTTTGAGCAAAGTCTCAACACACAACAGATAGGAGTTTCAAGTACCTTTGTTGGACTCCCTGTTAGGAAATTGAGTTCTGCTTCTGACCACAGAAGAGGCGACTCAACAGCTAACTGTCCCCTGCCTCGTTGACGGTCAAGCTCTTTAATATATGGGTACCAAAAGGATTCTTTCCCTTGCTTCTTTTCATACATGATATATAGTGCCAAACAAGCTAGTTCTGATAATTTGTTCGTTGTCAAAAGTTCAGCTGCACCAAATATTGTAAGGAGTCAACTTAGTATAAACATATCGTGTCATTTAGAGGTCTTTGTGCCCCCATTGAAGCACAAATTTAAACATGGATGCGTTCAATAACCAATAGTAACATCGAACAAACATGGATGAGATTCCAACACCTTACCAACAGTCTCGTTTCCTAAAACCCTCTCCAGGGTAACAACCAAAAGATTTGGTACAGAAAATGCAATATCACCTGTCTAAGCAAACAAAAATAAATAAATTAAGGAAACAGAGATGGTAACATCACAATCAAGAAGCGACCCTTCCACTATGCACCTGAAGATCATCGTTCGCGGCAACGAAGTGTATGGGGCAATGGTTAACATTGTGCGAGGGCCTCTCCTTAAGCACGACCTTGCAAGGAGGGAGTCCGTTCTTGTACATCCAGGTTGTTAAGTCACTGAGCACTTCTTCCTTTGCAGTGACAGCATCGTGCAGTTTCCGATTCTCCTTGGGTGAACCAGCAACCAGGGTTTTAAAGTTCGAAGCTGAGCACCTCTTATTCCAAATGTGTAAATGGATTCTATTAGAATTGATGAGCGATGAATCGGAGACCCTAGAATCAACTAGACGAGGGCGATGTTGGGAAGAAGAACAATACGTATACGAAGTGCATTTAGGTTGAAGATAAGCCACGTCCATGGAGCAAGACTTTCAATCCTGTACTTGTTGCATTATATGTATAGAATATTCCGGAGTAGAAATGATGGTCTAGCCGTCTAGGGTTCAGGTAGAGGCTTTACTGTTTGGACAAAAAAATAGAGAGCCATGGGCCCATGCTAGGGTACACCAAAGGTGTACCCCATTTGTCCCCCACCATTTTCTCTACCATTCATTTTAATCTCATTTTTATTTATTTAATTTTTTTTTAATTTCTTGCCCATTTTTGTGGTAATTGAGGGGTGGGGGACAAATGGGGTACATCTTTGGTGTACCCCTAGCATTTTCCAAAAATAGATTTAAAAATACAGTCCCGCTAGGGGTACACCACTTGGTGTACCCCAATTAAACACCATATACTCCCCCCTCTTCCCTCACTAACCCCACTTTCTTTTCTTCTCTTTCCATCGCACTAATTTCTCATCTTCTCCCTCATTTCTCTCCTTCTCTCTCATAAACAGAAGGTTCACGGCGTGAGTTCCCCATTGTCGCCCAGAAGCATCCAAGAGCGGCATCATCATCATCATTAAGATCTGGATCGGAGCAGGGCAAAGAACAATCCTTCGATTCCTTCACCACCACCTATTTTTTCGTCATTGCTCGCTCCTCCCAGACCGCCATAATGAGTTAATGACTTTCTTGTCGTTAGTAGCGTCACCGGAGCAGTAAATTATGGCAGAGATGGTGGTGCTGTTTTATTCAGATTACACAAATAGTAAATGTCTCTGTTGGAGAAAATAAGGACATTTAGTGTCTGTGTGACTAAATAGTATTAATTGTAATTTTTCTTTTCTTTTTTAAACGTAGAAAAATTTATGAAATGTTCTTGGTACTGTACTATTTCATAGATTTGAAGGGTGAAATTTTCATCTAAATTACACAAATAATAAATGTCTGTGTATTAAGAATTATAAAATTTTAGTGTTTGTGTAACTAAACATTGGTAATTATAATTTTTTTTCTTTTTTACAATCAAGAGTAATTGTGAAGGTCTATGGTGGAAATCTCGTATTTTTCAGTAGAGAAGGTCTATGGTGGAAATCTCGTATTTTTCAGTATTAGACCATACACCTTCTCTGGAACAACACTCCCTCTATCTTTCTTCTTATTTTGAGAGATGTGTTGCTTCCAAGATCTTAAATATCCACTTTGGATGTTAAAGATCTATCAAACGCAACGCCAACCGCTCTGCCAAGCAGAATCTGCTGAAGCTGAAAACAGTCAATGGCGGAAGAGATCACAAAATCTCAAGACAAAAACTTGGTTTAGGAATTATTGTAATTTGAATTGTATTTGTTTAAGAGTTTTTGTTAACAAGCTGTATATTATGAGAAACTAAAAGAAAGTTACAAAATTAGTTCTCAGTACAGCGACCGAAACTCTTAAGCACTTGTTTGTCATCATCAAAAAGGGGGAAATTGTTGGGAAAAATATCATAGATTTTGATGATGATGTATTTAGAATGTAATAGGGACTTTAGGTCTCCCCCAATATTCAATGTAATTTTTCTTTTTAGAAATATTGTTAAAACCAAGTTCTTGAGTTTTCCATTAAGGTTGTGATATTTCTTTAAGCGTTTTGATGCCTGAAGACTTAATCAAATTCAGTGATATGGAAATTGGATATCTTAATCGGAAAAGCTAGAGACAAGTAAGGATTTCTCAAGCAGATGAAAATCCTCTGTTCTGGAAGACTACATAAGAACCGGATGTCTCGCTACAACCCGCTGAAAGCTAAGTCACCCAAATCGGAAGACTAGCGCGGATCTCTCTCTCACCCGGAAGTCTGAGAATGACTTCTCCGGATTTGTCAGCGAAGAACCGGATGCCTCAAGGAAGACCGGAATTCTCAGAAAACGGACAAGTGAGAAAGGACTTAGATAATTATCTAAGTCTTGAATGAAGAAATTCTACCCGTTAGTAAGGAAAAATCAATCTCTTGATTTTCAACGGCTAGATTGAAGATAATTATGCTGATTCAAGAACAAATGACTCGAAGACAAAGTCTGAATCTCCAAAAATTGAAGAACCTGTCCAGAATTCCTAAACAAGCACTAGAAGACAAACAGAGTAAAGTGCTACAGTCTTGAATTCTTGAACAACGGCTAAAAGACAGATTATGTGGAAGAAGGAATCCTTTCTCAACAATTGGGTACGTCCAACCACCCACTTCAATGAAGAATCTTCAAATCACAATCTTCATTCAAAATTGAAGCCAGCAAATGCAACGGATAATCTATTATGATTCAACGGATAGATTATCCAATCCAGCTATAAATAGCATCCTTGGAAGACTGAAGAGAACACGATGAGATACGCTGATACAACAACACAACGAAGCAATCACTAAAGCTATCTCATTCACAGTTAGCCCAAAAAAAAAGCTTGATAAAGAGAGATTTCTAAACTCCTTATCCAGAAGCAAACTTCTCCTCCTTCCAAAAAGCTATAGTGTAAACACTTGAAGGTTTCCTTGCCTCAAGCACCACACCACGTTGAAGGATATTACTTTTGATCAAACTCATTGATTAAAAGGGGGTAGGTCAACTCTCTTACAAGTTGATCTTGCAAGTCCTATTGTTCGGATCTTGCAGTTGTTGAAGAAGCTTGACCTTCGAAGGAACAACAAAGCCAGCACGAGTGCAGTAGCAACATTGGTCTTGTGAAGATATATCGTGCAGAAATTCACTCAAGTGTAACGGTTGGTTCATTATTCAACAACCAACTACATAGTGGATTTTGAGGACGTAGAAGGATTACCCCACCTTCGAACCTCGTTAAAGTTTGCGTGTCTCTCTCTCTTATCTTTATTCTTACTTGCAATTATATTAACTGTGAAAACTAACCTATCCATATTGATTACTGCTCACTCCACCCACCAAATTCCGCACACAATCTAAAGTTCACAAGGACTCTAGATTAACACTCATTTTCTCGTTTTCAAAAGGAACGAAAAAGATTTTAAACCTGTAACAAAGTCTATTCACCCCCCCTCTAGACTTTGTATTTCACCACTTTGGGACCACCAATTGGTATCGGAGCAGTCTTCTCACTATCTACGTTTAGATTAACGAGAAGCGATCAAAATGGTGAACAATATGGATCACGGGTTGCCCAAGTTTTCTCTTCTAGGTTATGATGATTGGAAGATCATGATGGAAGCACACCTCTACGCTCTACATGATTGCATGTGGATGGTGCTTGAGGATGGACCCTTGAAAATTCAAATGGAGAATCCTGAGAGGAATCCAGCAACTCCAGACGTAGTCCAGTACATTCCAAAGCCCAAGGAAAAATGGGATGATAGAGATTGCAAAAAGCACAATCTGGATAACGTCGCCAAAGCAGCCATCTTCAAGACACTTGACCCCATCACCTTCTCCAAAATTAAGCACCTCAAGACTGCCATGGAGATATGGCAAGGTCTTGGGAAGCTATGTGAGGGTTCAGAGGACTTGAGAAAGCAGAAGATAGAAGTCCTGCTTGAGAAGTTCAAAAGCTTCAAAATGCTTCTCGGAGAATCATTTGATATGCTGGATGAAAGATTCCACAAAATCTTGAATGATCTTGCATCACTTAACCACGTTCTTTCTCCCAAAGAAAAGAATGTAAGGTTGCTAAGATCTCTTCCAACTGAGTGGTACACCAAAGCCACAGCCATGGAAGAAGGAAGAAATCTGGAGAACTACACTGTTCAAGGTCTTCTTGATGAGCTCAGAACCTATGAGCACGAGCTGAAGAAGAAGAAGGAAGAACAAGTCACTCCCTTCCCCACGGCACTGATGACAACTCCAAGAGTCCCATCAAGTGAAGGGACATGCCCAAGGAACTGTGACACACCCTCCTCCAGCCAGCCGTCAAGTTCAAAAATGGAGAACTACGATGAGGAATTGGCCATGATGGTCAAGCAATTCCGGAAGTTCAAAAAGTTCTTCAAGAAAGCTGACTCAGTCAGAAGGCCATCCAAGGGAAAGCCACGGGTAAGTGACTCTCCTCCTGAATCTTATTTGTGTTACAACTGCAGGAAGCCTGGCCACTGGAAGTCAGCGTGCCCGTACCCAAAAGTGGAGAAGTACGGAGAAAGAGAAAGGAACGAGAAGAAAAAGAAGGCAATGGTTGCTGCTGAAAGTGACGAGTCATCCAGCTCAAGCTCGGATGAAGAAGCTCTCGTCTGCATGGAGCGCAGAGCTGAAAAGTCCAACCATGAGGATAGGTGGACCATGTCAGAAGATGACACTCTCTGCCTAATGGCCAAAGATGATGCTGATCAAGAGGTAACCTCACAAACCTCCTGCTCATCTTCTTATGAAAGCATACCAACTTCTGAAAATCTTTTTGACCAGTTCAAAAAGATGATGAAAGACTTTGAGGAGATAAATCTCAAACATTCTTCCTTAACAGAGGAGAACAAACTATTGAGTGAAGAGAATCTCAAGTTGACTGAAGGTCGGAAAAGTCAACTAAATGAGATCACTCAACTCAAGACTGAAAATGAATCTCTCTCTGAAAAGGTGAAATCCCTTAACAAAGAACTAGGGACTCTTAAGTCAAAAGAGGCAGTAGATAAGCTTCTTGAAACGACCAAACATAAGGGTCGTGAAGGACTTGGGTTTGACTCCTCTAGCTCTAAAAGGAAAGGGAAAACAACTTTCATCCCTCCTAAACCTACTGCTAAACCAAATAAGCAGAAAGGGAAGGAAAAGGAAAAACCAACAGAAGTTTCCAAAAAGGTAGTCCCTCCTAAGAACTATAGGAAGCTGGACAAACCTCAAAAAGGAAATAATTTTAGAAGAAAACCTTTTAACCCCCATTATACACGAGGCTATACCCATTATGGGGTAGACAGGAGTTTTCCAAGAAATTCTGAGTGGAGAACTATGCCAAGATATAGTCACCCTCCACCCCAGAAGCTATTTGTGCCACCTAAGTATGCTTATAACCGACACAGGACACACTATGCACAACCTAGACAAAATTATAGGTCTTATCAACCTAGGTTTGCTAGGAGGAAACAGGAAATAACACCTCCTGCACGTAGGAAGTTTTATGCCTACAACTATGATTACAATCCCAACAAGTTTAGAGCTGCAAGGAAGATTCCCTGCAACTTCAAACTTGATGTAGGGACACACACCATTAACTACATCGGACCCAAACTTAATTGGGTACCAAAATCTTCCTCCTTCTAATGCAGAAAGCCACTAAGTACCCAGGTGTCTGGTACTTAGACAGTGGCTGTTCATGACACATGACGGGTGATGCGAGCCTTTTGAGCAATCTAATTCCCTATGATGGTCCAAGAGTTACTTTTGGAGGAAGCAATGATTTCGGCCTTACTAAAGGGCTAGGAAATCTGGTGTACAAGGGACTAACCATCCAAGCTGTATCTTATGTTGAAGGGCTCAATTACAACCTTCTTAGCATAAGTCAGTTTTGTGATAAAGGTTACTCCTTGGAATTCTGCAAGGACATGGCATCTCTCAAGAACATATCTACTAATGAAGTCATTCTCACTGGGAAGAGAATCAGGAACATCTATGAAGTAATGTGGGATAATGTCAAGGAGGCATGTCTAATCAGCAAAGGTGACACTAACCTTCTATGGCTTTGGCATAAGAGGTTGAGTGATCTCAACTTCAAAACCCTCAACAAGCTGTCCAAAGAAGAGTTAGTAGAAGGTCTTCCCAAAGCGGCATTCAGAAAGGAAAGTATTTGTGATGCTTGCCAAAAAGGAAAGCAAGTCAAGTCCACCTTCAAGGCAAAATCGGCACCCTCAACTACAAGGATATTAAGTCTTATTCACATGGACTTATTTGGCCTTGTTACACCAATAAGTCTAAGTGGAAAGAAATATGTCCTGGTGGTAGTTGATGATTACTCAAGATACACGTGGACAATCTACCTCAATAGCAAGAAGGAGACTCAAGGGAAACTCACCAACTGCATGAAGCTGATTCAAAACCAAGCAAGTCAGACCATTCAGAAGATTAGATCTGACAAAGGGACAGAATTCCTAAATGAAATCATCATTCACTACTGTGAAGAAAACGGAATTCTTCATCAGACATCTGCAGCAAGGACACCTCAACAGAATGGTGTAGCTGAAAGAAGGAACAGAACCCTGAAGGAAGCAGTGAGAACCATGCTAGCAGAAGCTTCCTTACCAAAGAGGTTCTGGGCTGAAGCAGTTAACACAGCCTGCTATACTCAAAATAGGAGTATGATCTATAAAAGGCACAACAAAACTCCCTATGAACTGTGGAACGGGAGAAAGCCTAATATATCATATTTCCATATTTTTGGGAGCAAGTGCTTTGTGTTAAACAACGGGAAGAATCATCTGAACACTTTTGATGAGAAGTCAGATGAGGCCATCTTCCTAGGATATTCCATGGTAAGCAAGGCATTCAGAATCTTCAACAAAAGAACCATGATTACGGAAGAGTCAATACATGTTATTTTTGACGAAAAACATGTGGATGACAAGCCATCAAAGCATGACCATGAAGTTCTGGATCTATCAGACAAGGATGAAGAAGTCAATAAAGGAGATAGAATGAAGCCCACGGAATTCATTCCATTCAGAAGTCTGCCTCTGAAGATTTCACAGAGAAATCTGGATTCAGACAGTGCTGAGCCATCCGGAAATCTTGGCCAGCCTTCCAATATTCCGGATATTTCAAACGACAACAATTCCGGAAATGGCGACCCAGTGCCAATCCATCCGGAAACACCAACAACTTCTGTTCTTCAACCAGAAGCTAAACTAGATCAACCAGTCAATCCCAATCAACACAATCGTCGTTGGTTAAGGGATCATCCTCCTCAACAGATCATCGGAGATATTCAATCTGGTGTTCGCACAAGGAGTGCCCAACAGAATCTAGAAGCTATGCTTGCTTGTTTCATCTCACAAGTAGAACCAAAGAATATTGAAGAAGCTCTAGCTGATTCTGATTGGATCAATGCAATGCAAGAAGAACTCAACCAATTTTCCAGAAATGATGTCTGGAAACTTGTTCCCAGACCTACTCATCAACATGTCATTGGGACAAAGTGGGTCTTCCGGAACAAGATGGATGAAAACGGCGTTGTTGTCAGAAACAAGGCCCGGTTAGTTGCTAAAGGATATTGTCAAGAAGAAGGTATAGATTTTGATGAAACCTTCGCTCCAGTTGCAAGACTTGAAGCTATAAGGCTGTTTCTAGCCTTTGCTACTCATAAGGACTTCAAAGTCTATCAAATGGACGTCAAAAGCGCATTTCTCAACGGAAACCTAGAGGAAGAAGTGTATGTAGAACAACCTCCAGGATTTGAGTTACACACTAAGGGAGATCAGGTGTATAGACTCAAGAAGGCGCTATATGGACTCAAACAAGCACCAAGAGCTTGGTATGATACATTGTCTCAATTTCTTATAGACAATGGATTTACCAAAGGAGTAATTGACAAGACATTATTCAAGCTACAAGATGGAGAAGATCTCCTATTAGTTCAGATCTATGTGGACGATATCATATTTGGCTCAACGAAGGAAGATCTATGCACCAAGTTTTCAACCCTCATGCAAGGAAAATTTGAGATGAGCATGATGGGGGAACTCAACTACTTCCTTGGCCTTCAAATCAAACAGAGAAGTGAAGGCACTCTCATCAATCAAGCTAAATATACAAGGGATCTTATCAAGAAGTTCAATGTTGATCAGAAGTCATCCGTTTCTGTCCCCATGAGCACATCCACCAAACTTGATATGGATGTAGATGGAAAGGATGTAGATCAAACTCTCTACAGAGGGATTGTCGTATCTCTACTTTACCTTACTGCAAGCCGTCCGGATATCTCATATGCAGTAGGTGTTTGTGCCAGATTCCAGTCAAAGCCAAAGAAAAGCCATCTGATAGCAGCTAAAAGGATTCTTAGGTACCTCAAAGGAACTCAGAACATGGGTTTGTGGTATGCTAAGAGCAATTCACTTGAGTTAGTGGGATACTCAAATTCTGACTTTGCCGGATGCAAAGTTGACCGGAAAAGTACATCTGGTACTTGTCAATTCATTGGTGGAAATCTTATTTCTTGGTTCAGTATGAAACAAAACTCCATTTCTACATCTACAGCAGAAGCAGAGTACATTGCAACTGGTAGTTGTTGTGCTCAAGTTTTGTGGCTAAAGCAACAACTACTGGACTATGGAGTCAAAACAAAGGAAGTGACAATCTTTTGTGACAATCAAAGTGCCATAGCCATCTCTCAAAACCCAGTGCATCATTCTCGCACTAAGCACATTGATGTCAAGCATCACTTCATCAGAGAACATGTGGAAAAGAAAGATATCAAAATTGAGTATATCTCAACTGAAGAACAACTGGCGGATATCTTCACCAAACCACTAAGTGAAGCCAAGTTTTCCGATTTGCTTCACAAAATTGGTCTAATTCAATTAGACTGAATGTAGTGCACGTGGCAGTTCACTTTCCACGTCTGTCAAAATGATGGGTGGGAACGTGGCCTTGGGAACAGTATCGCCACTAGCCGCATAAATCGCCCACATTAAAACCCAATCGCCACTATTCAGATCTCAACCGCCCACTCAAAAATTCTTCGTCATCTTCTTCGCGAAAAATTCTCAAGAATTTGCAAGAACCCTAGGTCTCTCTTTCTCAAATTTTCACCCAAATTCCTGAGAAAATGAAGGTTGTCGGTGCAAATGTCCACTTTCAGAAGTTAGAAGCCAAGTGCTCATCCCCAACATTCTTGCAAAGCTATCTGCAGATGATAGCCGCTCAAGAACTCTCCGAATTTCTTCAAATGGAGATTCGCCTCAAATTCGAGGAAGAAGTTCTTGAATTCTACAGAAATGTAGAAATCAAATCTGCTCAGTCAAAGAAAAACCCACAGAGGACATTTCCAGTCATCAAGTCCACTGTTGGAGGTACAAGAGTGAAGCTTTCGCAAAAGAAATTGGGAGAAAAGCTTTGCCTTCCAAATTCTGGAGTTGAAGTTGGAAAATTTCCAGTCAAAAATCTGGACTGGAACATCATTGGAATCTCTGGGCAAGCTCCCTCTGGCCCAGCGAAGAAAGCAGATCTAAACAACGATTACAGGTTGGTTTTGGAACTGGTCATCGCCTGCCTCGAATGTGGGAGTGGAGGTCATGCCGATGACATCACCCAGGAGAGAGCCTTCATCATCAACGCTCTCATTACCAAAACTAAGGTAAACTGGGCTGCACACTTTTTCAATTCCATCTCAAAGCATTTGGGAAAGCCCAACCAGAAATATCTTTGTCAAGGACTATACCTTGGACATATTTTGGAGTCTATGGGTATTGCTTCTAAAGGAAAGAAGTATGGAGAAAGATACTGGCTATACTACTTATCCTCCAAAGGAGAAAACAGAGCCAGTGCTAGTGCCACTGCAGAAGATAGCTCATCAGATAATGTCCTACTCATCCATATGGCAAAGACTGCCAAAAGAAAGCAAGTGGTGTCCCCTCTCCCTCCATTGAAGCACCACAGAACCTTGCCTTGGTATGTTTGGAAGAAGAAGAAGAAGTCTCGGACCATGGAGAACTTCAAAGGAAGAAGAAGAGAAAGATCAACTCTTCATCAACATCTGAAAATGTCAATCCGGATGAGTTGAAGGAGAAGGAAACTGCTGAGGAAACCTCTATTCAAAACCGGAGCCCTCAACAATTTGAAGAAGAAATTCCTCAAGTCCAAAGCCTTCCAACCTCATCTCAGCCTCATACAGATGATGCTGACAACAAATTCTGGCAGCTCTACTATAATTGGAGAGCTTGGAAAGTTGGAAATTCAGAAGAGCAACTGTTGGATTGGGACCAACAGCTGAAGAATGAGAAGATTATCAAGAAGTGCTTAGGTATTCCAGTCAACCACAACTGTGAAGATATTTTGAATGATTACTGGGTATGGCAAAAGAACCCTGAAGACCTGCATATGGAATACCTATCCAACACACCAGTTTCAGACTGTGAGGCAGATGATGAAGACACTGCAGTCTTCAAGCCAGTCTTCTCAAAAGCCACAGAAGATCAAATGGCTCTCACTTCTGAAGAAATAGCTGTTTTGGAAACAACAGCTGAGGATTTCCCTATCTTTCCGGAAACCTCACCTGCGTTTGAAATGGTTCTGACTGAAACTGTTCAAGAGAAGGCAGCCTCTCCCCCACAAGAGCAGAACCAAGAAGCAACTGAAGAAGAAGAATTTCAGCGACTGATCCAATCTCAAGTACTCGAGATCCTCACAACTCCTTGTGAGATCTCCAATCAGACACAACTTGAGATTCTGGAAAAGTCAGCAGAAATTCCGGAACAGTCAGCTATTCCAGAAATCATGGAGAAAGCAGTAGAAGTCCAAAGACACTCTGGAAAAGCTGAGAAGGAAACTCAGATGGCAGAAGTGGAGGTCTCTCAAACTACAATAGCCATTTTTGAAGAACCAAATGAAGCTGAAGATAGTGACTCCCTCTCCAGAAACATATCAAATTTTGCACTTGATGAAGCAGAAGGAGAATCTAAGAGGACACTAAAGATCACTGATGACGAAGATGTGCAAGAAGATGTTGAATCTCTTCCTTTGCAAGTCTTTCAAAGGACATCATATCCTCATCAGGTAACCAATTTTCACTTCCATAGCTCTTCCACTCCTACTCTTCCGGATGAGATACCGGAAACCTGGACAAAGAAGGTCCAAGGGCTGATTGAGTCAGCCCTAGCATCTCAACATGCCTCCTTTAGGCAAGAGATAGAGCTAATGGAAGCCAAACACACTGAGCTGATAGAGAAATCTGAAGAGAAACACAGCGCTGATCTCAAGGAGATAAGTAAATCAGTAGAACAGACTCTAGAGATCATCTCTCTATTGAGTAAAACTGTGAGCAATACGATGGAAATATACACTTCTGACAGTCAACTGCAATTCAATGAATTCAACAAAGTCAAGGAGCAAATAGCAAATGTCACAGTTGGTCTACAAAAACAGATGTCCCTTCTCCAAATGGACATCAGATCAGCCCTAGCAATAGCTTCAGCAAATCAGGTAGTAACCAAAGACTACTTGAAGGTGATCATTGACAATCAAAAGGAAGCATACAAGCTGTTCAGACTTATTGGTGCACATTCTGGGAACCGCAAGATGGAAGTGATTCTCCAACAACACAGTCCATCTCCAATACCACAGCTCCCTATTGCAGTCAAAGAAGGAGAAGCATCTTATATCCCTTCTCATCTGAACATGACTAATCTGATCCTTGAAGCACAGCAAAGAAATCCAGAAAACTCAGCACAGCACCTATCCAGCTCAGGACTGGATGGAACAGAATTTATAGGTGCAGTTGCTGACCACTTCTCAGATGCTGCTCAATCAGAGGAAAGGCGTGAAAATTTAAGGCGCATCAAAGAACTGTGTGGGAACATGCAGGGCATCAGTGAGGTTGCCGGATCTTCAAAACGCAAAAGGAACTGAAGGTTCTTTTCATCAAACCAGGGGGAAAGTATGTGAAAACATTTGTTTTGATGAAAACACCTTCTTGTTTAAACATTGCTTGATTGGTTTAAACATTGCTTAAGTATGCCTTAATTGCGCTTATTATGCTTGATTATGCTTATCTCAAGTATGATTTTGTCTTAATTATTTTTCTGAAGCGCATACATTCAGGGGGAATGTAATTCAGGGGGAACTTACCTAGTTTTGGCTAACAATTGTTTTTGGCAATGAATTATTGATAAGCTCAAAGCAATGGAAGACGGATATCTCAGTTTTGGTACTAAAATTGGAAATCTCCGATTCAGGTACTTTACAAAATCTGCCTTCTTAAACTAAGCTTTAGTCCTTAATTCATTTCCAACGAGCTCTAAAAGTACTGGTCCCTAGGATGTTTAAAAATGTACAGGACTTTGGAAAAATAATACCACTTTTCTTTTAAATATTGATATTTGTTTTGGTGCTACCTCGTCCTAAGTAGAAATTAGAACTATAGGGAATGAAAAATGATAGTCTTATTTTGGGCCTTGAGAACCCAATAGGAATAATTTCTCTTTAGTACATAGCTTTCTTTTCTTTTTGGGCCACTCTTTTGGGCTTAGCCAAACTAAAACAGTTACGTTTCTCAAACCAATCGAAACTGATTTTCAAATTAAAACAGTTTCAATTCTTTGGTAACTGGTAAAAGATTCCTTTTACTTTTCAACTTCTTGGAAGTTGAAACTCCTTTACTCTCACCGTTCCAACTACCACTTAATGGAACCCGTGAACCTTCTCTTCTCCTATTTAAATCAAGATATCTCAATCCATTTCCATCACAAACAACTCTCTCAATATGAAAAGTCCCCAAACTCACTGTCTAAGGAACACACCAAGAAAAATATCCTCAATGGAGAAATTTTTCTTTCTCACCCTCATAGACGGCAATGGAAGAAGTCTATTGAGAAGAAAAGACTTTTAAGGTCTATGGTGAGAATCTCGGCAGTAGAGAAGGTCTATGGTGGAAATCTCGTATTTTTCAGTATTAGACCATACACCTTCTCTGGAACAACACTCCCTCTATCTTTCTTCTTATTTTGAGAGAGGTGTTGCTTCCAAGATCTTAAATATCCACTTTGGATGTTAAAGATCTATCAAACGCAACGCCAACCGCTCTGCCAAGCAGAATCTGCTGAAGCTGAAAACAGTCAATGGCGGAAGAGATCACAAAATCTCAAGAAAAAAACTTGGTTTAGGAATTATTGTAATTTGAATTGTATTTGTTTAAGAGTTTTTGTTAACAAGCTGTATATTATGAGAAACTAAAAGAAAGTTACAAAATTAGTTCTCAGTACAGCGACCGAAACTCTTAAGCACTTGTTTGTCATCATCAAAAAGGGGGAAATTGTTGGAAAAAATATCATAGATTTTGATGATGATGTATTTAGAATGTAATAGGGACTTTAGGTCTCCCCCAATATTCAATGTAATTTTTCTTTTTAGAAATATTGTTAAAACCAAGTTCTTGAGTTTTCCATTAAGGTTGTGATATTTCTTTAAGCGTTTTGATGCCTGAAGACTTAATCAAATTCAGTGATATGGAAATTGGATATCTTAATCGGAAAAGCTAGAGACAAGTAAGGATTTCTCAAGCAGATGAAAATCCTCTGTTCTGGAAGACTACATAAGAACCGGATGTCTCGCTACAACCCGCTGAAAGCTAAGTCACCCAAATCGGAAGACTAGCGCGGATCTCTCTCTCACCCGGAAGTCTGAGAATGACTTCTCCGGATTTGTCAGCGAAGAACCGGATGCCTCAAGGAAGACCGGAATTCTCAGAAAACGGACAAGTGAGAAAGGACTTAGATAATTATCTAAGTCTTGAATGAAGAAATTCTACCCGTTAGTAAGGAAAAATCAATCTCTTGATTTTCAACGGCTAGATTGAAGATAATTATGCTGATTCAAGAACAAATGACTCGAAGACAAAGTCTGAATCTCCAAAAATTGAAGAACCTGTCCAGAATTCCTAAACAAGCACTAGAAGACAAACAGAGTAAAGTGCTACAGTCTTGAATTCTTGAACAACGGCTAAAAGACAGATTCTGTGGAAGAAGGAATCCTTTCTCAACAATTGGGTACGTCCAACCACCCACTTCAATGAAGAATCTTCAAATCACAATCTTCATTCAAAATTGAAGCCAACAAATGCAACGGATAATCTATTATGATTCAACGGATAGATTATCCAATCCAGCTATAAATAGCATCCTTGGAAGACTGAAGAGAACACGATGAGATACGCTGATACAACAACACAACGAAGCAATCACTAAAGTTATCTCATTCACAGTTAGCCCAAAAAAAAAGCTTGATAAAGAGAGATTTCTAAACTCCTTATCCAGAAGCAAACTTCTCCTCCTTCCAAAAAGCTATAGTGTAAACACTTGAAGGCTTCCTTGCCTCAAGCACCACACCACGTTGAAGGATATTACTTTTGATCAAACTCATTGATTAACAGGGGGTAGGTCAACTCTCTTACAAGTTGATCTTGCAAGTCCTATTGTTCGGATCTTGCAGTTGTTGAAGAAGCTTGACCTTCGAAGGAACAACAAAGCCAGCACGAGTGCAGTAGCAACATTGGTCTTGTGAAGATATATCGTGCAGAAATTCACTCAAGTGTAACGGTTGGTTCATTATTCAACAACCAACTACATAGTGGATTTTGAGAACGTAGAAGGATTACCCCACCTTCGAACCTCGTTAAAGTTTGCGTGTCTCTCTCTCTTATCTTTATTCTTACTTGCAATTATATTAACTGTGAAAACTAACCTATCCATATTGATTACTGCTCACTCCACCCACCAAATTCCGCACACAATCTAAAGTTCACAAGGACTCTAGATTAACACTCATTTTCTCGTTTTCAAAAGAAACGAAAAAGATTTTAAACCTGTAACAAAGTCTATTCACCCCCCCTCTAGACTTTGTATTTCACCACTTTGGGACCACCAACTACTAAATACCTCAACTTACTTCAAAAGAGCAACCAAAACAACAACAAGACCCAACAACTTGCAAAGGAGATTTATGGTTTGATATAGATTCACGCCCCTATTGCAATGATTCTCACGGGGCACAGCTGCATTCACTTTGTTTTGATCTCCACATGCATTCTCATGTAAATAGCTCTTCTCCTCAAATTCTCCGTAGTTTCGAACAAACCGACCCATTACAGAGCTATCAATTGGCAGTGGCTCACCTCGAAATTCAGCCTTCAGTGGATGGCACCAAAGAAAAAACCCACAGTGATCACAAGTATAAAAAAGCCTACCTTTGTTTGGCTTCTCATGGTCAGTCACAACTCGAATTACACAATTTCTTGATTGAGGCAAACAATCACACTTTACCGTACCATAACGTAGATCTAATTCAGGCCTCGCCATCTTCAAGTTGGAAGAAATTGCTTTATATTGTCTCCTTGTCTCCTTCTTCAGACGGTAGTTGAAAGTCGAAGAGGAAGATGCCATGGTCCGAAGAAATCCGTGCACTTTTCTCAATTTATTAGAAAAAATAAATGTCATCAACAATGTTCATTTATGAGTAAGTAATTCACATACACTAAATATCTATACTTGTTTAACAAAGACACATAATGTCTGGGTAACCTCAATGAAAAATGTAATAAATTTTTGGCCAACCATACTCAAGGCAAATCTGGACTTTGCCATTGACAAAACTTTAAATTTCAAACGCAATTTTACACACCTACCTGAGTAGATTGCAACCAATAATTTTCCCATATTAAAGATGAAAAACCAGAAAAATAGAAATTTGATTGAATTTTTTTAAAGAGAAGAACATGAACTTACCTGATGGCGACGGTGAAGGCGGTAGCGACGACAATGGTGGTTGGCTCAGTCGCTACTTGTGAGGAGATATTTGAGTGAGGGAGGGAAATCGAGTGAGGGGACCATGAAGGATCTGGTGGCGACGAACCGTTTAAGACGAAGGGAAATGACGTGCGGCGACAATCGGGAAGGAGGAGGCGATGCTGTGCCAGCAAGAAAAAGACGATGGGAAATGGAAAAGAAACGGGGGGGTGGGGTACTAGACAGATCTGAGTATGGAAAAAGAAAAGAATAGGGTGAGAAAGAGAGGGGGGGTTACACGGGGTGGGGTAGGTTGGTGTACACCCGGTGTACCAATCCGGGGTATACATAGCATTCTCCTTAAAAATAAAAATGAAAAGTAAAAATATTACGGAGTACTAGTATAAAATTGTAAAAAAAAAATTCCTTTCTCTCCCAACCAAACAAGGGGATAGAAATCCTTACTATCTCTTCCCATTCTCTAACATTCATTCTCTCCTTCCATCTCTTCCAACCAAAGAGACCCTAAGTATTTAGATGTACAGACTAAATTTAATAGAGTAGAAAGAAAATAAAAACAATAAGCTCTATTCCCGAGGGTCCCTTCATACGCGGCCAAACAGTCACTGAAATAAGATAAATTAGACTTTAATAGCAAATTGGTGGCAAAAACTATATGCCTAGCATAGTTGTCTCGAAGTGTAGTTACCAGGTGATGAGATTTAGCCCAACAATTATGGTGGCACGAACAAATTGTGTGTGAATAAGAATAATATAGATTGAATATAAACCTCTCGTATATTTGTATTAGCTTTGTTGGACATGAGTTCAAACCCCTATAATATTTCTTCTGGAATATATTTTTTTGTTTTGATGCATGACAAACAGGATGATTAAATTCAAGCTGATCGGAACTTTATTTTTCGTATCGAGAAAAGCAAAGAGGTGTATCAAGATTTTTTCAGTGATAAAATCAACGCTCACCCCTACGCAGTTTTTGAAGTGAAGTGAAGATTCTGAAGACCTTTTTTTATTGAGTCTAGAAATTTTTGTAAGGATGACAATAACTTCTGCATAAACAATTTTTTTGATAAAAACTATTATTTCCTGAGTCAGTTGAAAAATTATTTTTTCTCTGTCTAAAAATATTTTACTGAGTCAGTTTGAAAATAGTGTGTCAAAATTTCTTAAAAAGTATTTTTTGGATACACATTTTTTATAAGAAAAAACACTTTAAATATTTTTTTGTACATCGTTTGACACACAAAATAATTTTTGGACACTTTTTTTCTCCCCTACTCAAATACATTGAATAGGAGACGTTATTATTTGAGGAGCGTCTGTTGATATTCTCTTTGTCCAAAACAACGAGTAAGAAGCCAATGCCCTTCTCATCGCGCTTCGCTTGGGCCCTTCATGTTTGCGCATTATTTTCATTTTAATCGATTAAATTTTTTAAAATAATCGATTAGATCCAATTTCTCAGCGCTGGTTTTCTCAGGCCAATAGACTTAATCGATTAAATTGCTCCATTTAATCGATTAGTTTAAACAGAGCAAGTTAATCGATTTTTCTCTCTTTTTTAATCGATTAATTCCACCTTTGCATTCAAGCCTTTTCGCTTCTGTACACTTTAATCGATTAAAGTCCCTAATTTAATCGATTAATTCTGTCTGGTGCCTATTCTTAGTTCTTTTCAGTGGCTCCAACAGATCTTTTATCCTCAGCCTATTTAATCCCTCATTCTCCTCCATTTCCAAACACTACTCTTACACTCTAATATACCCTTTGAGCTATATTCATTCCTTGCTTGATCTTCCTCATCAAAATATTTTTTTTGAGAGTTAGAAATATTTTCTTTGAGTGCTAAAGAAGTTGTCATCCATAGAGCTTTAATTCTTCAACACTACTTTGCTCAATTGTGTGAGCTTTCATTCTTGTGTTGTAAACTCAATTTAATTTGAGTGTTGTTCTTAAGACTTGTGTGACTCAAGTCTTATTGTTGTAAGAAAGTGAGGCTTGTGTGATTCAAGTTCTCTAGTTGTACCGGTTTTTCAAGCACCCGTTGAAGCTTGAAGATTAGTAGGACTTTCGAGAGAGTCTCTCGGAGGACTGGACTAGCCTTGAGCTGGTGAACCAGTATAAATCTCGGTGTTCTTCTTTCCCTTACTCTCTTTATTTATTCCTGCGATTTTATTATTTCACACACGCGAAAAACGCACATTCTTGAAAACAACTCTATTCACCCCCCCTCTAGAGTTGCACATTTGTCTAACAATTGGTATCGGAGCAGGAAGTTCTTCGAATATGTTATTTTTTTCAGGAACTAAAAGATCAAATGGCATCAAGAATGTTCAACGCAAGAGTGACCGAGGGACAATCAACCACGAGGCCACCTTTGTTCGATGGAATAAACTACTCGTATTGGAAGGAGAGGATGAGAATCTTTATCCAATCCAACGACTACAAGTTGTGGTTGATTGTGAAGAACGGCTGCGGAGTCCCGATGAAGAAAGTCGGTGAAGTCAACGTCCCCAAAACCGAAGAGGAGTTCACCGATGAAGATTGCAAAATTGAGGTGTTAATGCGGATGACTACCGCAAAATCTCGCGGTGTGAAACCGCAAAACAAATGTGGGAGAAATTGGAGGTCACCTACGAAGGAACCGCGCAGGTTCGGGAGGCCAAAATAGACCATCTCACCCACGAGTACGAACTCTTCTCAATGAAGGAAAACGAGAAGATTGAGGAAATGTTTGAGAGGTTCTCTAACATCATTAATCCTCTCAATCTTCTCGGGAAGACTTACACCGACCGAGAACTTGTAAGAAAGGTGCTACGAAGCTTATCCCCAAAATGGCGTTCAAAGGTGGAAGCAATTGAAGAAGGACGTGACTTCTAAACAACGACCTATGATACTCTTCGAGGTAACCTCATTACCTATGAAACCACCCAACTCTCAAAGGTGGTTGAAGAGAAGAGAAAGAGGTCTATTGCTCTACCCGCAACAACATCATCCCACAACAACGTTGATGATGAAGATGATGGCAGCGACGACACCGACCTCGGATTCTTCGTCCGAAAATTCAAGAAGAGGATGCTCAAGAGGGGAGCCAAGAAGAACACTCCACCCAAGTGCTATGGGTGTGGTGAAATTGGACACATCAAACCAATGTGTCCAAAGCTCAAAAACAAGAAAGACAAGAGGGCACCGAAGAAGCAACGTGCCTACATTTCTTGGGAGAACGACGGCTCCGGGAGTGAAGACTCGGAAACGGAGGAAGTGGCCAACCTATGTCTCATGGCCATTAAGGATGGTGAAACATCAAAAGAGGTAAGTGATCAAGAACCTTCCCCCAATGATCCTTTAACTCTTAATGATGTTATTTGCATTGTAGAAGAACTTGTAGGAATGTTCAAAAAGGCTTCCAAAGAAAATAATGAAGTTAAACAAAAAATCTTGATTTTTGAAAAAGATGTAAAAGAACTCAAAAATATAAATGATAAACTTAAACAAGAAATTATCTCTCTTGGAAAAAGGCCACAAGAACCTTCATCTACCTCTTCTACATGCTCTAGTTGTACATCACTAAAAGCTAAGGTTGCTAGTTTAGAGAGCAAATTGGGAAAGTTTAATAATGCTTCAAACACCTTAGATAAAATACTTAAGCAAAAAGTTAGTAATGGTGAAGGACTTGGATATAAGAAAAACCAACCTAGAAAAACAACATTTGTTAAAGCTAGGGGGAATAAAAATGCTAGGATAAATAATCAAACTAGAAGAGCACATCCTAGCAAACCTAGAACTCATTACACTCAACCATATAGGATGAATAATCCAAACGTTATTTGCCATTATTTTAATAAGATAGGGCACATTGCACCCGTGTGCTTCACCAAAATTAGGCATTTTCAACAAACGCACACACATCGCACATATGCTAACAAAAAAGGACCCAACAATACATGGGTACCTAAACCGTCTCCTTGATATCTTTTTGTAGGTGTGCTTGAAGGCTTCGAGTATCTCTTGGTACCTCGATAGCGGATGCTCCAAGCAGATGACCGGAGACACATCCAAATTTAGGAGTTTAGAGTATTTCAAAGGTGGCAATGTCGTTTTTGGTGACAACAAGGGAAGAATCATTGGAAATGGCACCGTCGGGAGAGACAATGCTACAACCGTTGAGAACGTTCTTCTTGTTGAGGGCCTCAAGCACAATCTTCTTAGCATTAGTGAATTGTGCGATAGAGGTAACCGAGTCATCTTTGATTCTAGTAAATGCATTGTAGAACGCTTGTGTGACAATAAGACTATTCTTTGTGGTAGTAGAGTAGATAACATTTACATGTTTGATCTTGAAAATTCCCCGTCTATCTTAGCTAAGTGCCTCATTACCAAAGAGGAAGAAACGTGGCTATGGCATCGTCGGATAGCTCACGTTAATATGGACCATCTTAATAAGTTGGTTTCTAAAGACTTAGTAATTGGTGTTCCTAAACTTAAGTTTGAGAAGAATCTAATTTGTGATGCATGTCAAAAGGGGAAGCAAGTAAGGGCCTCGTTTAAATCAAAGAACATTGTTTCTACGACTAGGCCATTACAACTTTTGCACATGGACCTTTTTGGACCTTCAAGAACAATGAGTTTAGGAGGTAATTACTTTGGCTTTGTTATCGTTGATGACTATTCGAGGTTTACATGGACACTCTTTCTAGCTCATAAGTATGATGCACTTAATGCTTTTAAGAAATTCATTAAATTGGTTCAAAATGAAAAAGACTCTCACATTGCATCCATTAGAAGTGATCATGGGGGAGAATTTGATCAAGACGGCTTTGATGTCGTTTGTGACGAATTAGGCATTGAGCATAATTTTTCAGCCCCCCGTACACCACAACAAAATGGCGTGGTGGAACGGAAAAATAGGTCTCTTGAAGAGATGGCTAGAACTATGCTCAATGAGGCAAACCTTCCTAAATATTTTTGGGCGGATGCCGTGAGTACCGCGTGCTACGTGTTAAACCGAGCCGTCATTAGACCGATACTCAAGAAAACGCACTATGAACTTTACAAAAGAAGAAAGCCTAAACTTTCCTATTTTCATGTCTTTGCAGGTAAAGTTTTCATTCATAATAATGGAAAAGATAACTTGGGAAAATTTGATGCTAAGTCGGATGAAGGAATTTTCTTAGGTTATTCTCTTCGTAGTAAGGCATATAGAGTGTTCAACAAGCGTACTAAGACCGTAGAGGTGTCTATTCATGTTGTCTTTGATGAATTTGATGCTCGCTTGGCGAGAAAAGGTATTGTTGATAATGTCGCAGGTTCTTATGATGATGAAGAAGAAATCGTTAAGGAAAAGAAACCGGAATAAGAGAAAACGTAGGAACAAACGGAGCTTCCTAAGGAATGGAGAACATTGAAGAACCACCCGATTGACAATGTCATTGGTGACATAACGCAGGGAGTTTCTACTCGTAATTCTCTTAGGAACACAATTAATCACATGGCTTTTGTTTCACAATTGGTCTATGGCAATGCAAGAGGAGCTTAACCAATTTAAACACAATGATGTTTGGGAATTGGTGCCTAGACCTAATTATCATTCCGTTATAGGCACAAAATGGGTGTTTCGTAACAAACTCGATAAAAATGGAGTAATCACTAGAAACAAAGCTAGGCTTGTAGCTAAAGGCTACAATCAAGAAGAAGGCATTGATTATGAAGAAACCTATGCACCGGTTGCACGTTTAGAAGCTATTCGTTTATTACTCGCTTTTGCATCTACGATGGATTTTAAACTTTATCAAATGGATGTTAAAAGTGCTTTCCTTAATGGTATCATTCAAGAGGAAGTGTATGTCGAACAACCCCCGGGTTTTGAAGACTATGAGTTCCCCGAACATGTCTTCAAACTCAAAAAGGCGCTTTACAGTCTCAAACAAGCACCTTGTGCTTGGTATGAACGGTTAAGCAAATTTCTTTTGGACCATGAGTTCAAACGGGGTCAAGTCGACACTACTCTTTTCATCAAGAAAGATAACCAAGACATCCTTTTGGTTCAAGTTTACGTAGATGATATCATATTCGGTGCTACTAACGAGGTTTTGTGCAGGGATTTTTCCGATATGATACAAAGTGAATTTGAAATGTTGATGATGGGAGAATTAAAGTTCTTCCTTGGGCCACAAATTAGACAATGCAAAGAAGGGACAATCCAAATCCATTGACACACCAATGAGCACCTCTTGCTATCTCGACAAGGATGAAAAAGGTAAAGAGGTGGACATCAAACGCTACCGAGGTATGATCGGCTCTTTACTTTATCTTACCGCGAGTAGACCGGATATCATGTACTCCGTTTGTATATGCGCTAGGTATCAATCATGTCCTAAAGAGTCGCACTTGGTTGCGATCAAAAGGATAATGCGATATCTCGCGGGCACGTTGAACGTAGGTCTTTGGTATCCCAAAGGTTCAACATGTCATCTTGTTGGCTATTCCGACTCAGATTTTGCAAGTTGCAAACTCGATCGGAAAAGTACCAGCGGTACTTGCCACTTATTCGGTCATCCGTTAATCTCGTGGTTTAGTAAGAAAGAGATTAGTGTTGCACTCTCCACCACCGAAGCGGAATATGTTGCTGCGGGAAGTTGTTGTGCCCAAATTCTTTAGCTAAAACAGCAACTAGTGGATTTAGGCCTTATACTTGATCACATCCCTATTAGGTGTGACAATATGAGCGCTATTAGTCTAACGAAGAACCCCGTTCTTCACTCGAGGACTAAACACATAGAAATTAGGCATCACTTCATATGAGATCACGTCTAAAAGGGAGATGTCACAATTGAGTTTGTTGAAACGAAACATCAATTAGCGGACATTTTCACGAAACCCCTTAGTAGGGAGAGTTTCTTCCACATTCGGAACGAACTTGGCATTTTGGATATCTCTATGAACTAATCCATTCTTTTTATTGACTATACTAATTTGAGCGTCGGAGGCGCGATAAATTCTTTTTTGCAGGGCTTTTATTGCAGGTATCTCTTCCCTTGGTATTCAACCGAATTGGACTTGATGATTTTTCTGTCAAACAAGTTTTAATCGATTACTCCTCGAAGAGGAATCGATTAGTCGCCTCTATCCCTCTTAATCGATTACTGGCCTCTTGTTTATTCGATTAAAATCCTTCAAGGAAAACTTCTTTAGCTCTGCTTCACTTTTAATCGATTAATCCTATTAAATTAATCAATTAGACCCGACTGTACATACTAATCAATTAATTAGACTTTTTTAATCGATTTTTATTCAATTTCCACTCTCTTAGAATCAGCCAGTTTTCGTCTTCTTCGCCATTCTCCTTTTAGAGAACCAGAGATCGGCGAAACCCTAGCTCCCTCCTTCGATCTCCTCTGCGATTTCTTCAACAATCTCCTAAATTTTTCTCACCAAAATTCATAAAATTCAAAGAGGAAGGATGCCCAGGTGCAAGAACGCTTCATCACGTCAAGAATCGGCGGCAGAAGAAGGTGAGAGGCCATGGCGTCGTGAAGGGAGCAAGTACATCCACATCCAAACCGGACTCGCCTTCAACACCGAGGCTTCAGCCGAGAGGTTCCACAACATCTTTCTCACGAAGGAGATCACCTAAGATTGTGGACAAGGACCTCTTCAAGTCAGCGACCTATGCCCCAAGTAAGTCTCTTTTCTCTCAGCAAGGTTTGCTTCGTTTCATCCATTTGACGTATGAATTCTTTTATCCAAATCTTATACGTCAATTTTATGCAAATCTTCATACCACTAAGGGAGACTCGTCATCTCTCATTTCCTATGTTGACGGCAAAACCGTTTTCATTGACGGTGCCGGTTTGACTTCTTTGTTTGGACTTCGTCGAGGTGAAATTACCGAAAACTTGGATGAAACATTCCAAGATGAGGCAATTTGGCGACAACTCGGGTTAGATCATCGTGACCTCAAGTTTAGAAATTCTAGCAACCCGAGTGTCATTAACCTCACCTTGATTCAACGCGTCCAACAATACATCTTCTCCTATGTTTTGTTGCCCCGTGATTCGAACCATGGCATTGTCAACAAGGACGATATTCGTTTGTTTCACGTCCTGTTGAACAATGTCAAATTTGATTGGGTTCACTTCTTTATCGTTGCACTTAGTGATGGCACTCATTTTTCCCATCTCCGTTTTGCCATCCCCATCATGCATATCCTTGCTCATTGCAAAATAGACCTTACTCGGGACACTCAGGTGCCGGTCAAGAAGACTTGTTTCATCACTGAAGCCAAGTTTTCCCAGATCGTGTACCGTGAGGAGGGCGATGCTGCACCAAATCTGGACTTGATAGTCGCAGACGAAGAAGAGAGCCAAAACGAGACTCAAGCTGGGAAAATAGACCTTGCTCATTGATATCCTTGATATCCTTGCTCAAACGAGACTCAATCTGGACTTGATATCCTTGCTCATTGCAAAATAGACCTTACTCCGATATTTTTTCACTTCTCTAACCTTGTAGGGGGAATTATTCTTAAAAGGGGGTATTTCTTGAACTCTTACTTTGCTCTTTCTCAACTATGTTTGTCATTATCAAAAAGGGGAAAATTGTTGGACATGAGTTCAAACCCCTTTATTATTTCTTCTGGAATATATTTTTTTGTTTTGATGAATGACAAACAGGATGATTAAATTCAAGCTGATCAGAAATTTATTTTTCGTATCGAGAAAAGCAAAGAGGCGTATCAAGATTTTTTCAGTGATAAAATCAACGCTCACCCCTACGCAGTTTTTGAAGTGAAGTGAAGATTCTGAAGACCTTTTTTTATTGAGTCTAGAAATTTTTGTAAGGATGACAATAACTTCTGCATAAACAATTTTTTTGATAAAACTATTATTTTCTGTGTCAGTTGAAAAATTATTTTTCCTCTGTCTAAAAATATTTTACTGAGTCAGTTTCAAAATAGTGTGTCAAAATTTCTTAAAAAGTATTTTTTGGATACACATTTTTTATAAGAAAAATACACTTTAAATATTTTTTTGTACATCGTTTGACACACAAAATAATTTTTGGACACTTTTTTTTCTCCCCTACTCAAATACATTGAATAGGAGACGTTATTATTTGAGGAGCATCCGTTGATATTCTCTTTGTCCAAAACAACGAGTAAGAAGCCAATGCCCTTCTCATCGCGCTTGGCTTGGGCCCTTCATGTTTGCGCATTATTTTCATTTTAATCGATTAAATTTTTTAAAATAATCGATTAGATCCAATTTCTCAGTGCTGGTTTTCTCAGGCTAATAGACTTAATCGATTAAATTGCTCCATTTAATCGATTAGTTTAAACAGAGTAAGCTAATCGATTTTTCTCTCTCTTTTAATCGATTAATTCCACCTTTGCATTCAAGCCTTTTCGCTTCTGTACACTTTAATCGATTAAAGTCCCTAATTTAATCGATTAATTCTGTCTGGTGCCTATTCTTAGTTCTTTTCAGTGGCTCCAACGGATCTTTTATCCTCAGCCTATTTAATCCATCATTCTCCTCCATTTCCAAACACTACTCTTGCACTCTAATATACCCTTTGAGCTATTTTCATTCCTTGCTTAATCTTCCTCATCAAAATATTTTTTTTGAGAGTTAGAAATATTTTCTTTGAGTGCTAAAGAAGTTGTCATCCATAGAGCTTTAATTCTTCAACACTACTTTGCTCAATTGTGTGAGCTTTCATTCTTGTGTTGTAAACTCAATTTCATTTGAGTGTTGTTCTTAAGACTTGTGTGACTCAAGCCTTGTTATTGTAAGAAAGTGAGGCTTGTGTGATTCAATGATATATCCCAGAGCACCACAAATCACCCTCAAGTCCTTAAGGAAATCAATGGAATAATGTCCAAGTGTTATGACCCCCTCTGGAATGAAATCATCATCAAATTATGCACCCTAACCATACTTACCCTAAACCCATCAGCACCTTAATAACCAATCCCAACATTTCACAATCCATTCCCAGGAATCCAGAGAAAACCAAGCCATAATTTCCCTTTCCTCTTTTTTACAATGCCGAAAATAAGTGTCCAAAAACATACCCAGCATGGTCCCCATTATGTTCCCCAATACACTCAAATTATAACCCAAAAAGCCCAAGGATATTTTCCTTTCACAATAATACATCCAATCCCCACAACAAGCCTACAACAAAACTCCAAATGGCACACCCCACACACACCCCTTTGTCTCCCAACCCTGACCAAATTCAAGTTTCCCCAAAACCTCCACAAATACCCAGCCAAATGTACCACTTCATCTTACCCCCACTCCTTGGCCCTCAACCTCAGCCCTCCCCACATTCTTCCCTCCTTCCCCCCCAACATTTCCTGTAACTCAAGAACAGCCCAAAATCCCACCAAACAACCCACATCCCTGATTTCATTCCACTTAAGAAACATAAGCACATGGGCATTATTTTGAGTGAGTTGTATTTTCCCTCATTCCCTCCAATGTAATCCTATATATTCAGCAATAGACCTGGGTGTAGAAACACATTGTATTCCATTTTTAAATCAAAGTGATTCACTTGTGTGTTTCATTCCAAATTTCCAATCCTATATCTTAAGAGTGGTTCTCTTGAGTGTGAGTTTTAGGTTCTAGTTATTTAAATAAGTGTGTTATATGTTATTTGAATGCTAGACTCAACCCCAAGTTAAGATAAGGGTGTGTAATATCCGTTAACACCATCTTGGCTTGTTCCTCTTCCCAAAGAAATACCTCTTTTCCTGTCTCGAGCTGCCCAATAATCGATTATCGTTAGTAGAAATTGTTTATCTATCCTTCGTGAAACATCTCCAGCCTTCAATAGTCGATTATCACTTTCAGACAATCGATTATCAGTTTTTCCCAGAAACCTGCAATTCTCAATAATCGATTGCCACTCCTCCGTCAATCGATTATCATCCTTCTCAGAGAATTCCCAGAAAAACTGCCAAGAACCTGAAGCCTTCAATAATCGATTATCCACTTAGGACAATCGATTATCCGCTTTTCCCAGAAACCTGCAATTCTCAATAATCGATTGCCACTCCTCCGTCAATCGATTATCGTCCTTATCAAAGAATTCCCAGAAAACCGCCAAGAACCTGAAGCCTTCAATAATCGATTATCCACTTAGGACAATCGATTATCTTCCCCTCCCTGCAAATAAAGAGTTTGAGACTATAAAACCCTGAGCTTAGATATAACATTCAAGTTCTCAAGTTGTACTGGTTTTTCAAGCACCCGTTGAAGCTTGAAGATTAGTAGGACTTTCGAGAGAGTCTCTCGGAGGACTTGACTAGCCACGAGGTGGTGAACGAGTATAAATCTCGGTGTTCTTCTTTCCCTTACTCTCTTTATTTATTCCTGCGATTTTATTATTTCACACATGCGAAAAATGCACATTGTTGAAAACAACTCTATTCACCCCCCTCTAGAGTTGCACATTTGTCTAATAAGCTTCTTTCAGCTTGGGTTACAATGGAGGACTCATCTTCTATTTATACCCTAACGCTACTGCGTACATGGTATGTAATTCATGCGCTACATTATCGGGTTGATTGACTATCGTGCGTAATTTGTGGACGAAGAATCAATCATCAATCGTTCCTCAATCCTATAATCAGGGAGATTGCACTCTCCTTATACTTCGTGACCAATCTGCCTCCGTGGGCTAGGCCTGATCAATTACCTCGTTCCATCCTTGGGTTCGTCCTATTCTTATAATCCGGATATAGGCTTTATCTCCGTTGGGCTCTAAATAACATGCTCGGGATTTTTCGGGTCCATTTTATAAACCTGATATCCATCACCAGGAATCAAACTCGGGTCTACCTCTTGGCACTCTTTGCCTTTACCAATTGCACAACACGTACTGGATGAAGTGGAAAAAGAAGGACAGTGAAGAAGAGGAAGGAAGGATATTTTATGTTTGAATGGGATATTTTGTAATAAAAAACATACTCCGTATAAAGGGAAGGGAAAGTGACTTCTACGAACTAAGGCAAAGGGGCTTCTTCCCGGCCTTCTTCTTCGTCCAAGTTAGGGTTCTGTCCGTAACAGAGTTTATTCTACGACGACATGCTAAGGTTCCAGTGAAGCTTCTTCCTTGATGGAGCTTCTTCTCCAAAGGCAAGCTAGGGTTCAGGCAAAGCTTCTTCCTCGGTGGAGCGTGCTTCTAATTCAGTAGCAAGCTAGGTTTGATGAAGCGTCTTCTCAGGTGTCAAGCTTCTTCTAGCATCAGAGCTTTTTCTTCAACATCAAGCTTCTTCTAGTGGCAGGGCTTTTTCTTTTGGCGGAACGTCTTTTCCGGCAGCTAGGGCATCACAGTTGTTGATTATGAATTGAGTTATATTAAAAGTGAATGTTAATAACCTAAATCTGCTAAACATTTAGTTTTGGAATTAGATTTTAAAAATGGTTTATTTTTTTGCGAGTATGTGCCCTTAAAATTATGCACTGCCTTGAATTATGTTTCAACTATTAAGTTGTCAAAGGCGAGTGGAAACAAGTGTGTTTCAAAATTTAGGTGTGAGGGCATATCTTGAGTCTACATTTGCATATACTTTTCACTCCCATTTGGTATACTTTTCTACCTATTTTATAGGTTAAAGTTGGCAAATTGTGTTAAATTTTTTCTGAGTGCATTTAAGGAATCAAAATATATTTTATATCTTAAATTGATGTTTTTAGTACTCTTTTGTATAATTAGTTGATTAATGCTCTTTGGGATTTAATTTTAGAATAAATTCCATAATTGGTCCTTTATGATAGGGAGTTTCCATATTTAGTCCTCTATTATCAAATATTACCCTCGTAGTCTTTTTTAAGGATGTCTTTCCACAAATGGTCTTTTTTTTTATCTTCTGCCATGTTGGTATTAATTTAAAGGCTAAAAGTATAATTTGACATCAACATTATGTCTAGTGACGTGTTCAGATATTGGTTAAGGGGATAACACAAAAATATTGACTATGATTGTGGGCTAGGATTCCGACGAAAGACAACATTTGTAGACAATGGTTGTAGTAAAAAGCGACTGTAATTTACAAACGATGGAAACGGAACAGCCTTTGGAATTGTGTATGACAAAAAAGATATATTATCATTGCAAAATTACACTTTTAGCCCTCAAATTAACACTAACATCATATAAGATAAAAAAGGACTATTTGTGGAAAGATACCCATAAAAGAAGGATCACTAGGGTAATATTTGATAATAGAGGACTAAATAGGGAAATCATCTTGTTATAAAGGACCAATTATGCAATTTACTCTTAATTTTACTTTTCAATTATTTAGATCTCGAGCATAATTAATAATTTAGGTTTACTAGGACCATGTGTAATTGTGGTGCCCCGAGAGGGGCATTATCCGTCATGTGGTAGCAACCTCATCAACCTGTTCAATGAAAAAAAGTGGTGTAGCGCATAAAGCCCTGTAATTAAAAATATTTTTTATAATTTAATATTTTATCATTTATATATAAAAACTAGACTCCAAACACTAAAAAGTCGACCTGTAGCGTTACTTGTATAGCACTTTCTGACACCTAATTTGTGGCATAGAAAATAAAAAAAAGTAATAATTTGGTGTGAAATCAAAGAGTTAATCTTTATATATAAAATTTAAGAGTTGAGCTTCTAGAATTGTGACATGTGGCATGTCTATTGGGCATTTTTTGACATGCGAGCATGCCATTTCAGCAAGGCATGTTACGAAATAATATTTTAAGAATTAGTTAACCAAAAACAATTTATCCTATGGAAATTAAATTTTGCATTTGTTAGACACAAATTTCTAAACATAATCGTGTTTAAAAACTTTTATATTTAATTCATTATTGGAAAATATTTAAATTATATAATATATAAAACTGGAACTCATATTCACAAATAATAATTAAAACAAATAAATTTATTCTAACAACAAATAGATTGGTACGACTAAAAGAAATTACATGTGAATATTACTTTTTTCTTTGAATTAATACTAATTAGAGAGATATTCTGTTTTCTTAAAAAGGAGAAACAAATATATATATATAAGGAAAGGGATTTTTATTGGCATGTTTATTTAATAGAGCAATTTATTCCGTGTATATTAAAACAATTCTTAGTCAAATAACAATTATGTTCCACTTTAAAATTATTTTGTTTCATTTTAAAATTATTTTTCATTGCTAACTTTGTAAAAATTTATAGATTCGTGCCACAAAACTTACTATTTTCCATAAATAACTTTATAAAATGATAAAAACTTGGTACGAGGGTATTTATGTGTAAGAAATTAATTATTAATTGGTATTCCTAATCAAAATATTTATGGTGTAATATTAAATTTTATAAGTGGAATTACTTATAAAATTAAGTATTCCTAATCAAAATATAAAATGTGCTTATTTTGAAAACAATGTAAATAAGTAATATTCTTGCTTATTTATTCATTCAACCATGCATAGTAATGTAACAAATATTAGTAAATAATAATTGTTTTATATTTAAAGTTTTTAGATAAAAATTACAATATATATTTTATGATGATTATTGTAGATACAGAAGGAGAGATGTCATCATCGGTTATAGTCTGGCATCATAGAACACGTTCAAGAAAACATATACTTTGTGATGTGACAAATGATATTTTTATTATTCTAAATTAAATATTTAATTTTTCGAGTACATTTTCTCAAAAAATCATCTACACATGCTCCAACTAGGGGCAATTTATACACACACTTTGTCGCGCTTTCAGGTGCAAAAGAGGCAGAAGATAATTGATCTATCTTATATTACACTTGCAATTAATTTCTTTGAAGGTGATAATACAACAATTGTCTTTGTGTATTAACTTATTAGGGAGAAAAACCAAAATAGCACTATTCGAGACTTAAAATACTTTAAATAGCAGTGTTATATGTTGCGTACCTGTGATTTCGATTTTGTCTTTTGATTAAATAGCAAATATTCATTACACACTGCCAATAAATATGATTGTTTTGGGCAGTGTGGTTGTTCACATGTAACTGTGTAGTGGGTAGTGTGGTTTTGTATATGTGAGTATTTAATGTGGCAGTGTAGAATGGATATATGTTGTTATATCTTACAGCAGTGTGTAAGTGTATTATTGTGTTCCTTAATTTCATGTTGGAGTGTAATGTCTATTGATTTATGTGGTAGTGTTTTCATGTATAAATTCTACACTGCCAAAAAATGTATGACTGTTTTCATGTATGAATGAATTTCACACTGTCCAAAAATATAGCTTTTTATATGTATGAATTCCACACTGCAAAAATGTGTATAATTGTTTTCATGTATGAATTCCACATTGCTCAAAAATGTATGATTGATTTCATGAATAATCTATTACATCAAAACACACTGGCCAAACATGAGCGTTAAATATGGAACTTAATTTAATACGTACGAACTTGTTTAGGCATTATACATTGGTAAACTGCGTAGGAGGAGGGTCTCGTAGAGCTATGGTAAACGGCGTAGGATGATGTTCTCCCACGTATGAGACACATGAATGAGGAGGAGCCGCACGTATTAGGAGGAGTGGCTACGTGAATAACCTACGTTTAATCAAATACTTAAAAGTAATTAAAAATGGTAGAATATAATGAAAGGTATAGGGTGTGCTTGAAAGATATTGACACTATAAATAGCTAAATTTGTATAAAAGATTAAGGAATGCTATATGCGTAGTATTGAGTGACTTGGAGTGCTACGTAGGATGATTTCTTAACTTATTATATCTATAAGATATTATATACAATGTGAGCAAATGTTGCATAAATTAATATGGTGGATAGACTCAATATATTTTAAATTTAGATGTCAAGGTAGAAGGTTCATCTGGTCAAGATACATCAGTGGAATCATTTTTAGATGATTCTGCATTTAGAGAAACAAAAATTAAAAGTATGTTTAGATTATATATGCAACATGCAAGTTGTGTAGAATACTAAATCTTTGTATATAAAATTTGAGAGTTGAACTCACAGAATTTCGACACGTGACTTGATTACATGGCACTTTTTGACAACTCAACTACCACCTGTTTTCTGAATACTTATGGAGATGAAATCATGGCGGATCTAATTATGATTTTTGTCTTATTAAATTTTTATTTGAAAGGTAAGTTTACATATTAAAACAAACTTTAAAAAATCTAAAAGTTTTTAAGTTGGTATTTTAACGAAATCATTAACTTACCTTTTATAAGTGAAAGACTAGAATGCATAGCCATTAAATTCGAATATTTTTATTGAAATTTTAATCCTCTATAATTAGCTTTAACATAATGTAAAGTGAAAATATTTAATTAACACAGTAAAACATGATATACTTCCATTAATTTAATTAAGAATAAAAATAATTTTAAAAAATTATGATGACTTATCAGATCAAATTATTGTGTCATTTGGGTTCCATTTTCACAATGTTTGTTGTATCATTTTGATAGGAAAAAATTGTAGTAGATTATCAAAAATACCATCTACATTTTCGTTCTAGAAAAGCATTTGTAATTCAATTTTTGTAGTGAATTGTAAAAAAACTTTAGAAAAGAAGAATGAAAACATATTTGTCATGTCGTTTCAGTAAAAAATTATTATTGCATAATATAAAAGGAATTATTGCATGCAAATTAGAGTTCGTAGTGAATATTTTATGATGAATGTTACGAGTATAGGATTTACCAACTCTTAAACTAGCCTTCGCTTAAGGTACAAATCCAGAAAACCGAACAGTAGACTACTAACTGTCGGGTTGGGTGGTATCCCAAAACGAGTTCCTCTAGTTTGGTTTATGGATCCCGTACGTACGTTTTTACCCAAGGCCACCGAATATACATATTTATATCCGCAAGGCCCAATCTAATTTGAGGTCTATCTTAGAGGTCTTCTAAGTAGCCTTAACAATACGATTCATTAATTCATTATTCTCAATTTAACAATTCATGATCGTCATTCAGAATATTCATCATCATTAATTCATCACAATCCATAATCAAACAATCATCATAATATTTAACAACAAATAGCGGCGTAGCATCGAGTGTTAACACCCGAACTTACCGGCATACATCAAATAATGTTTATATGTCAAAATATCATTTTTATTGTACAAAATCATATTTATATTATCCATAATTAATTGGTATCAAAAATAGGATTTTAGGGCTCAAAAATAGCATTTTTCATTGCTAACTGTGTTCAGAACGGTCGACCGTTTCAGGAAACGGTCGACTGTGGTGACGGTACGGTCGACCGTTGGTGCATAACAGCAACAGTACTTCGTCTTCAACCTTGGTTCAGATTTTTGAAAAATCATTTTTAGCCACCAAACTTCAATTAAACTATATAGAAATGTTCTCCAATGTTCATAGATCATTTAAATACCATTAATTCGAAGTTTTAACAACAATTTCAAGGTTTATGATTCTTGGTTCTTCAAGTATGTCAAACACAAAACTCAACCAAACAACCGTTTATGAACGTAGAAACGATCTATATGAACATTCTAGTCATTAGATATATCTACGGGCTTACCTCAAATTTTAATGGAGGTTTTGAATACTTTCCGGCGAAACTTCCGGCAGCAATAGCTCTCAACTCCGGCGACCTCTCACAAAATTGAAAGCATCAGTGTGTTCTTCTCTCTTAGGGCAGCAGAATAGAAAGAAATTTGGGATGATTTAGTGGAGAATTGAGGGAGTTGGGACTTCTTAAATAGAGGAAGGAAGAGGAAAAAGATACAAGTGCTGAGTCAGGAACTCACTTAGGCGATCTCCAATCGGCGGAAGAATCAACTCCCTGGGATTTACACGCCATTCCTTGATTGAGACCTATTTTGGTTCCAGTTGGGGTACACTTTTTGGTCCAACTTTCTCCGAATTGAATTCCGATTCCACCGTTGCGATCAGACAGACAAACTCTATCCAACGATATAATTATTATATTTATTTGTAATATTTTTTCCGACGTCATATTTTTGGGTGTTTGACTTTGACAGAGTAAAAATTGATTCAATTGACTTTTATTCAAAAAGGTTCTCATAATTAATTCATATTAATTATTCTCATGATTTATTTCAATAAATCATTTTAATGTTCACATCATGATTAATTTCTTCATTTATTCTTGATTTGGGTCTGTACTCAGGTTCCCAATCAAGACCACACAAATAGTCAATAAATTGGATTTATCTCTATGAGATTTATCCTGATTGTGATATTGGATATCAAAACATATTTCTTATCAGCCCAAAGTCCAACAACAATTTATTTTAATCAAAACAAATGTGATTAATTTTAATAATTATCTATTAAAAATTCTAGGGTATGTTTTGGGGCGTTACATTTCTCCCCCCTTAAAAGGAATTTCGTCCTCGAAATTCTTTTAAGGCTCAACGTTCAACATTTTGTTGTGATCGCACTTACTCATAATCGTGTCATGTTTATTTGGTTAAATCATAATCATGTCATTATCCACACGGATATGTATTCTCAAACTATCGATGTTACCAAACTTGTTCTTGCTTCAAGAGATTAACAATCTTTAATTAAGCAAAGCATTCTTTGATCCTTCAGTATCAATCAACTAAAGTTCCCGCGTATAGGGTTGTAAACTTGACATACTGGACATAACACAATTCCCAATTGCACAACGTTGATTAACGGTATTCCTCCTTTGATTGAGGGTCTTTCGGTAGCATTTGCAGTTTCAAGTCATCCCATTCACGATAGGTATAGTTGGGAATTTAGAGTTCATTTTCAATCCATACATCGTAGCGTAATCTTTCAAGTCACTCAAGACATCTTCACAATGTTTACATAGTTCAACAATGACTCGTAAGTAACATTAAATGGCTTTCCTTGATTCAGGATAGGGAATTTGTCATCATTTATGAGTAAGTACTTGTCAATCGGTTGTAGAGTAGCTCGTTATCATCGATTTACATCGAAACATTTCTTCATTCACTTCACGATAGCTCACATTTATCATTTAATGCGTCTTCGTATTCATAGGTGATGACGTTCGAGTAGCGTCTCATGTACGACTTGTCGTGTTCAAACGTCTATTAATTTTAAAACATATCTAGATATGATAGCGACAGATTCGATTGTAGTACTATGGCTGATCTCATTATCGAGGGAAAAAGAGAATATCTTCGGTATGTGATTCAATTCACGAATTCAAAGAGTAAGGAATCATATGAGTTCTCACGTATAGATTCAGGATTTTCGCTTGAATGATTCAGCTTGTTCTTTGTGACGTCATTTCTTCTCTGGTTGTTTCACACACATTTCATTGCTAGGGTTATAACAGAGTTTGTTTGGTCAATAAGATCATCAATAATAATCTTCAGAGATAACTTAATCGCATTAATTGTTTTGCTGTTCACAAAGAGAGGTTCAACATAATATTCCATTTAGAGTGCCTTTACCATTGTGATATGAGTCACGTAGTTCACAGTGTAGTTTTCAAAGATCAGTATAGTGCATCTTGTTGAGTTAAGACAAGTTCTCAATGGTTTAGTATTTTGATACAACAATGGAATTCAATCGTTGGATCAAGTGGAATGTTTCAAGTATATAATTGACACAACAAGTTTGAGTATTTCAAGGGTATGAGTCAAAAGATACAAGATAGCATTTGCGAATTATCGTCACTAATCGTAGGTTTTCATCCTTCAATGTTTCACTCTTTGAAAGTCACTCAAAAAGGTCGTTGTTGTAGGAAATAGCCATTTTGACTTTTTGTCTCGGATTTGAACGTGTTTTAGGACAGCGAATCTAACTGTTCAAAAGTCTCAATACGTCATATCGTCAGCAGACTATAGTATTAACGACTACACTTCCATCTGTAGATAATTGAAGCGAATCCACTTTTCTGTACGTATTTCGGTTGACGATAATAACCTTTCCATCAAGAGCCAGGTTTTAGAGACTATATATATCATGATTATGATAAGAGTATCTCACATTCTCACATTATGGTAGGAACTTCTCGAACACTTCCTTACACCATAAGATTTGTCGGTCTACTTGGTAGTCATTCTCTTGGTAGAAATCCAAAGTTTATGGTTACTGCGGTAAATTTAGGAAGAGAATTAATAAGGCGAAAGATTAAACTTGCCTATGGAGGAGGTAGTGTTGGCCTTCAAGGAGTTGTTGCTTCAACAGTCTTTACCAATGGTGGTCTCGTTAGAGGTTTTATTTCTGGGTACATAGCAACACGAGGTGTCTATGGACCTACGTACGGTGTAGAGCATATAGTTTCCAGCAACTATTACAAGTATTTCGAGATGAATCATGCCGTGGAAGCTTTCATCATTCTTCCCGGAGGAGTTGACACTATGGAAGGTTTGTTCGCCTTGATCTCGTGGGCTTCTAAAGGGTTACACAATAGACCCATTGGTCTCTTGAACATTGACGGTTATTTCAATAACCTAATCAAATTTCTAGACGATGCGGTGAGGCAGAACTTCATGGCTTCCAGTCAGAAGAAACTTTTCATTTCTTCTTTCTTTGTTGGTGAGCTTTTAGACAAGCTAGAGTTCGCTAAAGCTTTCCCGGGTCCTGGGGCTAGTTACGACGAATTTGTAAATCCTGAGAGATTAGACTTAGAATTGCATTTGTAACTTTCTTCATGTAATCCAAGTCGTATTTTGTGTTGAAATAATATTATTCATAAACATCAATGGTTAGCCATATGCAAGCTACATTTTCTTCATTCTTCAGCCTTTCACTGTTGGTGTCACTGTTTCACATCTTGTTTTGTATTGTCACCACGTCGCAATATTTCACGTCAATAGGGTATACAAACTAGTCAACTATCTTAATGATTTGTTTTGTCAGCATCACTTACTTCATTTATTCGATCATACTACATTGACGTTTTCGATGATAAGCAATTAGGTCATTAATCGTTTCATAACAAAGCACCAGTTCATTCAACGAGGTTGAGCGGTCTATAGCTTCCAACAAGCAGGTTATTTGAATTTGATTGAATAAGTCGTCAGTTCATAGTAAAGGATAACAATTCTCGATCATCAGTTTGTTCAAGTTTCTTAACAAGGATTTGTGAGTATCCTGACCGTAAGTCAATCTTAGAGAATACAATGGATTCTCTAAGCTGATCAAATAAGTCATGATACGAGGTAAAGGATAACGAATTGTTCAACTGACACTAGTTGATATAGAGTCTCATTGATTCGCGTATGAACAAAACAGGTATTTTCCCAAGGAGGAAACACTTGATCAGATGATTCTTTGTCAGGAAGTCATTGATGGAAACACGTTCAATACAGAGTTACGAATATTGGTCCTTTCTAGGATCAATATTGACAGAGAATTCAATATCTCGGAACAGTGAAATATTAGGAAGTTCATATCAGAGAGGTGACATACTCTCGGTACGTTACTTCAGTTCAGATGTTTCTTTTTACGTAGACTTCACACTTCTTATAGCAGAGACGTTTTCGCATTAATATTCGAGATGAACTCGGTCGGTTTAGAAATCAGATTTGCTTTGACCTCTATGAGGTTACCATCATCGGTCTTCAGTTGAGGAATTCTTCGTCAAGAGTTGTCAACAATAACGTCGTTCAGTCAGTCTATGCATACTAAGGATAATTATCAATTTCCTTGTATGGTAATTCAACGATGTTTTACAAAGAATTGTCACTTAACAAACGATTTCGATTCACATTATGTAATCGCATAATGTGTCCTAATGAGTCAAACGATAGCATCGGATACTTTGGATAACAGAGTTTATTGATTCTAAACGTTCGTGTTTGAATCAGCGATCAGATCGTCTTAAGTCCACATGATGATCTTTGACCTCAGCTTCACAGATGTTCGTAAAATCAATATTAATCGTTTCTTCAAAGTCGTCTTACTTCTACGAGACGTTCCGGTATATATCAATTTCGCCATTCGCGATGAGATGCGTACACTGATAACGTATCAAAAGGTTATACACATTTCATTTACTCTTTTGTCTCTTCACCGAGTACGAAGGTTTGACTTGAGTCTAGCTTGATATAGTTTTTGTACTAGCAATTATTATCTAATGAAAATTTAACACTATCAACATTTACTAAGTAAATTCTCATACCTTTCCTGGAGCAGAGGGACGCGAGAGTCGTGGATGTGATTGATAAAAAAAATTTCTTCCAAAATATATAATATATATATTTTAAATCAAACTTTGATCCGAAGATCGGGTTTAAAACCATTTGCTCCGATTCCAAACTGTAACACCTTAATCCGTCTAGGTCTGCAGCCCCTTTCGGACTAAAGTATTAACTTGGTAATCATAAAATTTCAAAACATTTCAAATACTTTTATTTATCACAATAATAATTTTTTTCATATCATAAACAGTACGGAGTTTTCATTGTTGCGGAAGCTTAACAAATCATAATTACAAACATAATTTATTTATGTTCTTTAATTCAAAACATCACATCCATTCCGACAATCTCGCTTCCATCTACTTCTAGAATTACGTCACATCATTCTTTCCATTAACCCGTGTGTAGCAAATAAAACATACTACACGCTCAGCGGTAAAGCTGAGTAAGCATATCTAATACGTCGAACATCCATATAAATAGAATCTCAATTCATAATCAAATCATTTGATATCATGCACATAATGTTTAGTTTAGATATTCAATAATCAATATTCAATTCATTATTCAATCATTTAACATGCATATTCATATTCAACATTTTTATTCAACATTTATCATACAATATTCATCATTTGTCATTCAACAATATCCTTAAACTATACTTAGTCTAAGGCCAATCTTTTTTATATTTACCAACTCTTAAAGGAATTCTAGTTTAATGTAGTTAAACTATATTCCAGTTTAAGGTACATATATTCCGATTGATTTACCAACTCTTAAACTAGCCTTCGCTTAAGGTACAAATCCAGAAAACCGAACAGTAGACTACTAACTGTCGGGTTGGGTGGTATCCCAAAACGAGTTCCTCTAGTTTGGTTTATGGATCCCGTACGTACGTTTTTACCCAAGGCCACCGAATATACATGTTTATATCCGCAAGGCCCAATCTAATTTGAGGTCTATCTTAGAGGTCTTCTAAGTAGCCTTAACAATACGATTCATTAATTCATTATTCTCAATTTAACAATTCATGATCGTCATTCAGAATATTCATCATCATTAATTCATCACAATCCATAATCAAACAATCATCATAATATTTAACAACAAATAGCGGCGTAGCATCGAGTGTTAACACCCGAACTTACCGGCATACATCAAATAATGTTTATATGTCAAAATATCATTTTTATTGTACAAAATCATATTTATATTATCCATAATTAATTGGTATCAAAAATAGGATTTTAGGGCTCAAAAATAGCATTTTTCATTGCTAACTGTGTTCAGAACGGTCGACCGTTTCAGGAAACGGTCGACTGTCGTTGCCTCCATTGTATTGAAGCTACTGGTCCGATAACGGTCGACCGTGGTGACGGTACGGTCGACCGTTGCTGCATAACAGCAACAGTACTTCGTCTTCAACCTCGGGTCAGATTTTCGAAAAATCATTTTTAGCCACCAAACTTCAATTAAACTATATAGAAATGTTCTCCAATGTTCATAGATCATTTAAATACCATTAATTCGAAGTTTTAACAACAATTTCGAAAGAAATTTGGGATGATTTAGTGGAGAATTGAGGGAGTTGGGACTTCTTAAATAGAGGAAGGAAGAGGAAAAAGATACAAGTGCTGAGTCAGGAACTCACTTAGGCGATCTCCAATCGGCGGAAGAATCAACTCCCTGGGATTTACACGCCATTCCTTGATTGGGACCTATTTTGGTTCCAGTCGGGGTACACTTTTTTGTCCAGCTTTCTCCGAATTGAATTCCGATTGCACCGTTGCGATCAGACAGACAAACTCTATCCAACGATATAATTATTATATTTATTTGTAATACTTTTTCCGACGTCATATTTTTGGGTGTTTGACTTTGACAGAGTAAAAATTGATTCAATTGACTTTTATTCAAAAAGGTTCTCATAATTAATTCATATTAATTATTCTCATGATTTATTTCAATAAATCATTTTAATGTTCACATCATAATTAATTTCTTCATTTATTCTTGATTTGGGTCTGTACTCAGATTCCCAATCAAGACCACACAAATAGTCAATAAATTGGATTTATCTCTATGATATTTATCCTGATTGTGATATTAGATATCAAAACATATTTCTTATCAGCCAAAGTCCAACAACAATTTATTTTAATCAAAACAAATTTGATTAATTTTAATAATTATCTATTAAAAATTTTAGGGTATGTTTTGAGGCGTTACAAGTACGCTATGTCATTAAGTGATATTTAAAGAATTAGTTAACAAAAAATATATTCTATGGAAATTAGGTTTTGTATTGGTTGCACACAAATTTCTTAGCATAATTGTGTTTAAAAAGTTTTATATCGTAATTCATTATTGGAATATATTTAAATTAAATAATATATTTTGAAATTGAAAAAAAAACTCATATTCAAAAACAATAATCAAAACAAATAAATTTATTCTAATAACGCCATAACGGATAAATTAGTAGCACTAAAGGAAATAACATGTGAATATTTTTTATTACCTTGAATTAATACTAATTGGAGAGATTTTCCCATTTTTGAAAAAAGAGAAATAAATATACAAAAGGAAAGGGGTTTTTATTGGCATGTTTATTTAATAGAGCATTAATTTTATTATGTATATATTAAAAGAATTCCAAGTCAAGTAACAAGTATTTTCTATTTTAAAATTAGTCTTATAATTTTTAAATTATTATTCTCCATTACTAACTTTAAAAAAAATTATAAATTCGTGTCACAAAATTACTATTTTCCATTAATAACTTTGTAAAATGATGAAGACTTGGGACATGGGTATTTATGTGTAAGAAAATGATTATTCATTGGTGTTTCCAATCGAAATATTTATGGTATAATATTAATTTTTATAAGTGTAATTACTATTAAAAAATTCTTGGAAATAGATAATACGCTTATTTTGACATCTATGTCAAAGTAATATAAATAAGTAATATTTTGACATTATGACAAATATTAGTGGATAATATAAAATTTTTCATGTTTAAAGTTTTTATATAAAAAAATTTATAGTAACTATTTTATGATCGTTATTGGAGATACAAAAAGAGAAGGATCGTGGATAACTCGGGTTTGGGTTAGTATTTTTTATTCTTTTTTCGGTATTTTTAGTATTTCTATTGTTTAATTTTCATTTGTTTAGCTTAGTTTTATTTTAATTCCTATTTTTACAAACCTTTTATTTCCATTTAAAAATAGTTGCTTTTAATCCTTTTTTACATGCTACTAGTATCACCCACGTGCGTTGCACGGATCATTTTTATGTTATTAAATTCAGATCATTTTTCAATGATAAAAACTGAGATGCAATAGAATATAGAGATTATATTATTTGAAAGTACAAAACATCAATATTTTACAAATTTTGAAAGACTTCTTTATAGACTACATTGTTTGTAGTCTTTGTGGGAGTATTGTCTTCATTGCATATCAGAATCTTCAATCCACTACAATTAGTTACTCTTCAAACTGCAACATAGAGCTGTCCATGACTAAACGCAGGTTTCCGTAACAGTAGTCCAACATGTTTCAGAGATTGTCCCTCACTCTTGTTAATCGTCATTTCAGAGATTATCAATAACACAAATGCTCACCTTGTATCTATTTATCATACGTTAAGAATTAGTAATTTTAAAAATTATTCTTTTGGGGTATTAAATATTTTGAATGCAAATAACAACCTATACACTCCCTCAGATAATCTTTTTCGCATTTCATACACTTGAACCTCGTAGCATCTAGAGCAACCTTCCGGTTGCACTTGGGACAACCAAGATAACACCATTCATTGGTGTTTTCAATTTCAACAACATCACGAAGTATCCAATAATATCTTTTCTGCTAATATAAGAAATAAATCAATAAAATGTATTACTATTAAATATATACATATTTGCATGTAGTAATTATTTAAAATAAAGAAAATCAATCAACTATTAATATTATTAGGGTATTTATTAAATTATATCCGTACATAATTACTAATTCCAAATAAGAATGGAATCCAGTTTTTTCATAAATTAGGAAATTAGAAAATACGTCTAATTAATTTAGGTATTTAAATGGAAATTTGTATTTTTTTCCTTTTTGGTCTCTCGTGACTTCTTGAATTGAATTTAAATATTTAAATTATGCCATTATTTACTTTCTGCAATACTAAATTATCAATAGCTCATAAAAATTAATCTTATTCAGAATTTTTAAACTAACGTAATTTGCAAATAGTGAATAATTTAGGAAAGAAAATAAAATTAAAGCCTAATTCTCACTTAAAAATTTATCATTAATAAATTTACTTTTTATTACTCGGGTATTAAAACTAAATTAAAATTATTTAAAAAAAGGAACACGTATTTCCATAACATTTTTTAGGGCGGTAATCATCACTCCCATCTCCGGCCAAAAACAGAGGTGAAGCGATTAATTAAAACTCTCTAAAACTCTCGTATTTCCATAACATTTTTTAGGGCGGTAGTCATCACTCCCATCTCCGGCCAAAAACAGAGGTGAAGCGATTAATTAAAACTCTCTAAAACTCTCGTTTCCTGAACACCCGTTTAATTTACTGGCACGGTAAGGTAGCGTATTTATACTATCCAGAATTTTCACGAAAAATTGAAGTTTTCATGGTAATGGTAATTATAATTACATACAATTATGGTTTATTACGGTAATCTATTATATTATGGTAACGAAAGGAAATTGTGGTAATTACAATTAAAGTTTATGGTAACATTCCCACACGATGCTATACCACTTGACATCACATTATGGTTTAAATACCTTTTCTGTTTATTATTATTACCATCTTTAAAGTTTATAGATTCCTTGTATTAATATTTCTAGTATTAATACCGTGTGTATTATTCAATAGTAAAAATTTGTGTTGCCTTTTTATTATTCAAGAGGGTGGAGCAACACAATACATACCTAATTCATGAAAGTTTTTATTTAATATATTTTAAAATTTTAAAATAGCAGCACGGTGCCATGCTATTAAATAATAATAAAATTACAAAGTTTTATTACTTTCTTGATGTATTTTGTAATTATTTTTCTTTCACATTCAAAACTATGTATAAGGGTTTTTTTAAATACCGTGTATTAAAATTCCTAGTACATACTATGAAATAAGAATAATAATGGAAAGTTTAGAACATAATTTCGTGTATTAATATAGATTTAAAAATGTAAACACGGTTCTATACACGTTTAGCATTTAACACATACCATATCAAAAAATAAAAGCATTTAATACTTACCAATTTTATGAGCACATACTTTTATTTAACATACCTTTAAATTTTAAAAGGACAATACGATACCATACTATTAAATAAGAATAATAATGGAAAGTTTAGAACATAATTTCTTGTAAATAATAATGGAAAGTTTAGAACATAATTTCGTGTATTAATATAGATTTAAAAATGTAAACACGGTTCTATACACGTTTAGCATTTAACACATAACATTTCAAAAAATAAAAGCATTTAATACTTACCAATTTTATGAGCACATACCTTATGTAATGGCGAAGAGCATTGGGCGGGAAAAGACCAATGGAAATCCATGGCTTTTTAAATAATAGATAGATTATTTTAACATTTTTATTTTTCCTAACCCAAATACCAAATATCTTATTTTTGGAGGAAAATGTAGCAAAAGGGCTAAATTGTGGTTCAAATTTGAAAGAAGAGTGAATAAGCTTGAGCCCAAAATTCTCATCAACAAGTACGCCTAATAAAAAAAATCCTTCCTCGCCATATTCACCTCGCCAAGTGCAGCCCAAAAGTATGTGTGAAATCTACTCCAGCCTAGCACGCACAAAATAGTAGCCCATTCCCAATCCTTTGACGTTTGCCAATTTCCGTCAGCGGCGAATCATTCAAATCAAATTCAATTTGTAACCGAACGACGCCTTCAATTCTCACAACAAATGTTTTAACGTTCCGCCATCAGTTCCGCTCCAAACCGAGTCAACAATGGTGCCTTGATCATTTAAATCATCAACGGGAAGTAATCAAGCGAAGAACAAATCCCTCCGGCTATAAAAGGGGGTTGAACCAGCGAGAGAGAAGAGGGGGGAAACGAACCAGAGAGCTCCGAACTACAAAAATTCAGCTTTTTTCTTCTTTAGGTACTCAAATAAAATGGCCTCCGGACTTAATCCGGAGGTCTTTCCTTTAAATTTTCAAGTTCTATTGTAGATATCATTCTTATGGTGTTGTTTTTTACTTAATTTTACAACTTTGTATATTTTTTATTAATTTCGGAAATCTTAAAAAAATAAGGGTTGGTGTTCTTTTGGGTGTATGTTCTTGTTTTAAATGTTTATATATATTCCCTTATGAATGAGAATTGATTCATTCTTATTTACTTCAATTATTGCACAAGTTGTTTTGAATTGGTTGAATTGTTTCAAATTCACAAGTAGGTTGTTATGTAGAATTCGGTTTTTGTTGAAGCTATTTTAGCTCCATAATATAGTTAAATAAACTCCGAATTCATACGTGTTTCTGTGTTGTGCTTGTGTTCGTTAATTTTAAGGATTTTGGACTTTTTATCCCCATAAGTTGATTCATTTCCTTAAAATTCGTTATAGAGTGATTTTAATATGATTTTAATTCGTTATAGAGCTTTAATATGCTTGTGTTCGTTAATCTTATAATTCGTTATAGACTTTTTTTCCATTTTCATTAAAATTGAGATTGTTTAAGGGGTTGTTTGTTTCAGCCTCTTAATGGTTCAGATGTCTGAATGGTTCAGCACTTAATGGTTCAGACTGTTTGTTTCAGCCTCTTAATGGTTCAGATCTCTGAATGGTTAAGAGATTTGCCTCTGAATGGTTAAGTATTATACAGAGTCTGAATGGTTAAGACCTCTTATCTGAATTGATCAGACATTTGCCTTTGAATAGTTAAGCAATATACTAGCTCTTAATGGTTCAAACCTCTTACTAGTTCAGCACTTAATGGTTCAGACCTCTTACTGGTTCAGCACTTACCTATTCAGAAGTTGCCAAACAGCCCCTAAGTGCAATAAACAAATCTCAATTTAGTGATTGTGTTCTTCTATGTGAATAGAAAAAACGTCATTGGTTCGAGGAGTTCATGGAAATCTGTGAAATGTGCTCTTCATTAGGAAAAAAAATTTATTAAAATGCATAAGGTATTGGCGGTTTGCCGGTTTGTGAATAGATTATGCATGAGAGTTAGAATGAAAAAAATCCGCTCTTTTATAAACTTTTTCTATAGTGGAAGTATGTTTTCATGCTTGAATAGAAAGTTGGGGTTCAAACGTATATTTCAAAACGGGCTTTTGAATTGCATGACTCCGGGCCGTGTGGAGAGTTGACAATCCTCCGTATCGCGGTTAAGGAAATGAATCGACTCGGCCTTTGATTGATTTTTTCTATTCTTAAGTGCGTAAGTTACGTAATATATTGTCTACGTGTCTATTATACGTGTAATGTTCGATTTGTGTTTGTTCTTTTTTTAATTTTGTTTCGGGTTCTTGGCGGTGTTTTTCGGGTTACCTTGGTTGAGGAAGATGATTATCTTTTGAGCTTGATTTCCCCCATTTTATCAAAAAATCAAAAAAAAAAAAATATAAAAACCAAAAATATTTACTTTTTATTCGAACCCCCTTTGTGTTATATTAGCATAAGTTTTTATTTACTAAGTTTATTTAATAAGTGTTTATTTATAAGTTATAAATATAAGTTTTTATATTTTTTTAGTATATCTTAAGTATGTGTTTTATGTTTATAAGTTATATTATAAGTTCTTTGTAATATAAGTTATTTATAAGTTTTAATGTTTATTTTTATAATAAGTTATAAATTTTATAAGTGTTATCTTATGTGTAGTATTTCGTTTAATTTTTATATTTATTTTCGTGACAATGTGTTTGCATACTAGAATGGTTTTGAAAAAAATACAAACTTTCCTCGTGGGATCGACCCTTACTTGCCCTAGCTATAGTTTTTATTTGATTATATATTATATATTGGGGGTTAGCTAAGGATATTTTATAAATTTTTAATTAGTTTTGGACCGCACGACGGGTTTTCAACAAATTTTGGCGTCGTTGTCGGGGAAATTGTTTTGTAAAAAAAATCAGTTTTGTATGCATATGTATTCTTGTAAGCATGTTGTAAATACTTTAACTTGTATTTTTTTTTAACTTTCTTGTGCAGGTTGGAGCCGGGGGTCTCTTGGAAACAGCCTCCCTACTTCCGAGTAGGGGCAAGGTCTGCGTACACACACATTTCCCAGACCCTACTGTAGTGGGATTCAACTGGGTTGTTGTTGTTGTTTCTTGTAACTTTTGAGTATATATGTGAACTATTAGAGTCGGAACAACTATTTTTAACTTGTATGCATCATTGTATGTTCTATATTCAGCCTGAATATACTAACTATGCATGAATTCGTGCCTAATTTTGTAAAAATCTGAACTCTTCTTGCTGATTTTTCTCAAAATCTGCAGAATCAGCCTTTTTTTTCATGCTGTTTTTGCCCCTGAAAAATGCTCCTTTGCTAAGAATATGCACTATCATTGATATATCTATCTTAAGGACAATTTTTAGATGCAATACATGATGTCAAGGGTCAAATTTGTAAGGTTAAGTGCAGTTTTTTTCTTGAAAAATCTGATCTAATGTTGCTGTTTTTTTTTCTTTCAAAAAAAAAAATCTCTGCATTTTTTTTCCTTTTTGTGCTGATTCTTAAGTTCCTAAGATGCCTTAATACTGAAATTTCAACTTCATTGGCTTAAATACAAGCATAGGAACTAATTTGGAAGTACTTAGCTTGTTTTGTGACTTGTTTTCTTATCCTTATATGCTGATATTTGTTCTGAAAATGTAAAAAAGGTTAAAAATCTGGTTCTGGAGTTTGATTTTTGAGTTTAAATTTTCACAAAGAATCTGATTTCTTTTTTGCCTTATTTGCAATTAAGGAGCTTGCTTGGTATAAAAAACTGAATACAAAGATCAAACATGATCAGTATCTTGTTTCCTTTCTTTAAAGTGTTTTAAAGAAACACTGATACTGCACTGTTTTTCACTTTTGCAGATTGTGTTTATGCGATTAAGAAGTGGTAGAGTAATTGGAGAAGAAAGCGAAAGTGAAACAGGTAGTAATAGCGACCAGGTAAGTGAGGCTGAACCCTCTTTTAATTTGGATAATCTTGTGGAACTGTTTGGGTCTGCTCTTACCATATCTGAAATTACACCTGTGAGTGTATGTGTGCAAAACATAAGTGAATCTGATTTTAAAGAATCAACTTTTAATAATCAAGCTAGTTCTAAGATGGCAGCCACTAACCGTACTCTTAGAGAATTAGCTGCACCTGACTTAACCATTCAACCTATTTCCATCACTTATGGTGAGTTGGAAAAACCCCTTAAACTTAATTCTGGATTTATCAATTTACTTCCTAAGTTTCATGGTCTTCCTGGAGATGATCCTTTTAGGCACATATCTGAATTTATGATCACTTGTGGTGCAATGGTGCCGGAAGGAGTCTCTCCAGACCAAATTAGACTTAGAGCCTTTCCGTTTTCCCTTTCCGATAAGGCCAAAGATTGGCTTTACTATAGCCAGCTGGATCTTTCACAACGTGGAACGACCTTCATAAAGCTTTTCTTGAAAAAAATTTTCCGGCATCTAGGATTGGGTCAATTAGGAAAGAGATTTGTGGGGTTAAACAATTGAATGGGGAGAATTTTTCTGAATATTGGGAGTGTTTTAATAAGCTTGTTTGTTCTTGTCCTCAACATCAAATAACCGAGCAATTGTTAATCCAATATTTTTATGAAGGACTTTTGCCTACCGAGAGGGGCATTGTTGATGCCGCTAGCGGTGGTGCATTAGCGAGATAGGGAATTCATCTTCTTTAGAATACAAGCTTTCTGCCTTAACTAATGCTATTTCTAAACTCGTTGTGGGTAATATAGGGGGTAGTAAGGGTAAACCTTGTGGAGTGTGTTGCTTGGAAGGTCATCCTACTTATGCGTGTCCAACACTCCAAAATCCTGAAGTTAATGCTTTGTTTTTCAATAATAACAACCAAAAGAAGTACGATCCTTTGTCTAACACTTATAATGAGGGTTGGATGATAAATTTACTTCGGTTGACATAAGTCTTAAGCAACTTCAAGAAAGACAAACAGCCTCTGAAACTTTGATTAGTATGCAAGCTCAAATGAACAATAGGCTGCCTTCTCAACCCTTTCCCAACCCTAAAGAGAACCTTAATGCTATAGAGTTAAGGAATAAAAAAGTGCTCAAAGAACCAAAAAGGATTAGGGAAGAGGAAAAAGAGTTAGAAGTTGAACTTATAGGTCCGAAACAGCCTTTAGAACCTGCAACCAGCATCTTAGATGAGGATAATGAGGCTGAAAAATCTGAGGGAAAAGGAAAAACTGACCTTAAGAATAGAAATCCAGCCCTACCACACCTTAAGGCACCCTTCCCTAGCAAATTCCTTCAACCTAGAAAGCCTAAAGAAATTGATCTTGCACTTCTTGATACTTTTAAGAGAGTAGAGATTAATTTACCTCTCTTAGAAGCTATTAAGCAAGTCCCTAAATATGCCAAGTTCCTCAAGGAGCTTTGCACCAACAAGAATAGGCTAACGGGGAATGAACGGGGTACGAATGGGTGAAAATATCTCTGCAGTTTTTCAAAAGAAAATTCCTCCGAAATGTAAGGATCCTGGTGTTTTTACCATTCCTTGTATTATTGGTGATTTGCACTTTGATAGGGCCATGTTGGATTTAGGATCTTCTATTAATGTAATGCCTAAAGACATTTTTGATAAGCTTAATATTGGGGAATTGAAACCAACAGGGGTAGTGATTCAATTAGCCGATAGGAGTTATACTTATCCCGAGGGTCTTCTTGAAGATATCTTGGTGAAAGTCAATGACTTAGTTTTTCCAGCTGATTTTTATGTGTTGAGCATGGGTTCAGATACGTCTAACATACCCATTCTTCTTTGGTAGACCTTTTATGAAAACTGCTAGAGCTAAGATTGATGTTTATGATGGGGTTTTGTCGCTGGAATTTGATGGTGAAAAGATTGAATTTAACTTGTCCTCTGCGATGAAAAGTCCCATTGAAAACAATCAACTTTGTTCTATGGATGTGATTGATGATTGTACTCAAGCTGTTTTTAACTTATCTAGTGATGATGTGCTTGATTCTGTGTTGTGTAATAGTCTGGACAGGTTAGAACTTGAATGCTTAGAGTACAGCCTTCCTAGTGAAGTTTTGAACTTAGTTGATTATCTTGCTGAGTTTGAAGAGCTAGAAAACCTTAGCCAACCGGTTTAGGGCTGAATTACCTGAGAACAGACCTAAGCTAGCTCCATCCTTAGTTTCTCCACCTAAACTTGAGCTTAAAGACCTGCGCGAAGACCTTAAGTATGCATTTTTAGGTCCAAACCAGACCCTACCAGTGATTATTTCCAGTGTCTTGACCAAAAATCAGGAAGAGAAACTCCTAAAAGTCCTGCAAGAGAATAGCCAAGCAATTGGTTGGACTTTGGCAGACTTAAAGAGGCTAAGTCCTACACTTTGCAGCCATAAAATAAGCCTAGAACCTGATGCCATACCTAAAGTAGAATACCCTAGAAGGCTTAATCCACCTATGTTAGAGGTCGTTCAGGAAGAGATCCTTAAGTGGCTTGAACATGATGTTATCTACCCTATAGCAAACAGCCCTTGGGTAAGTCCTATCCACGTAGTTCCTAAGAAAGGTGGAGCCACTGTGACTGTTAATGAGTAGTTAGGTGAGACCATCACTGTTAGGAAACCCAATAACTGGAGAATATGTTCTGACCAGATTATTAGATGATGCGTAGATGACTCCGAGATCCCTTCTATTCTAAATTTTTGCCATGCCTTAGAGAGTGGTGGACATTTTGGACCATATAGGACAGCCCATAAAGTGATGGAATCTGATTTTTATTGGCCTACTATACATAAAGATGTTGCTGATTTTTGTAACAACTGTCCTAAATGCCAAAAAACTGGTAATCTTTCCTCTAAGAATCAGATGCCCTTGACTCCTATAGTCCTATTTATGTGTGTGAACTGTTTGATGTATGGGGTGTTGATTTCATGGGTCCTTTTCCTCCTTCTTATGGTTATGTTTACATTTTGCTCTTTGTTGATTACCTGTCTAAGTGAATTGAAGCTATACCAACTAGGAAAGATGATGCTCAAACTGTGGCTAAGTATGTTAGATCTCACATAATCCTTAGATATGGCTTTCCTAAGATTCTCATTAGTGATAGAGGCACTCATTTTTGTAACAGAACCTTGGAGAACCTTTGCTCTAAGTATCATATCACCCATAGGATTTCCACTGCCTATCACCCCCAAACCAATGGGCAAGCTGAGATAAGCAATAGAGAAGTGAAAAGTATCCTAGAAAAAGTAGTAAGACCGGATAGGAAAGATTGGAATGATCGATTAGACGAGGCTTTATGGGCCTATAGAACCGCATATAAGACTCCTCTAGGCATGTCTCCCTACAGGATAGTATTTGGAAAACCTTGTCGCCTTCCAGTAGAATTAGAACACAAATCATATTGGGCTGTTAAACAGGTTAATCTTGATTATGACTTGGCAGCAAAACACAGAAAACTGCAGATTCAAGAGCTTGAGGAGATTAGACTAGAAGCTTATGATAACTCAGTGATATATAAGGATAAAGAAAAAGCCTTTCATGACTCTAAGCTTTCTAGAAAACACTTTGAGATAGGAGATAAAGTTCTTCTTTATAACTCTAAGCTTAGACTTTTTCCTGGGAAACTTAGCTCTAGATGGTTAGGACCCTACACCATTGTTAAGACGTATAACCATGGAGCGGTTGACATTAAAAACGAATCCTATGGAGTTACTTTCAAGGTAAATGGACATAGGTTAAAACTCTTTCGTGAGGGAGGATTTGCAGGATTAGTGGAGGAGTTAGAACTAGAAGCCGAACCTTAAAACTCTTCCTAGTTTCGTCTAGCCAAGGACGTTAAACCGAGCGGCTTATGGGAGGCTACCCACCTACTTTTCTTGCTTTTTCTTTAATTTTTATTATTGTTTGCTTATTAATCTTTTGCTTTAATTAATAAAAACAGAATAAAAAAAAATCAGAAAATCAGAAAACAGAAAAAAATCAGAAAATGAAAAAACTTCATCATCAGGAGTACTCAGAATACTGCTGCATTTACTGGATTTAATGGTTTATTCTGCTCCATTTATGCTTCTAACCATTTATTTGAGTGAAAACGCAAGGGCTATTAAGTCATAGGTAGCAGTATTCTCCTTTGGAGTGAAAGTCTGGACAGAAATGATGCAACATCTGGATTGAAACAGCAGTTCCAGTCATGTTTTGCAGATTTTGGGTCTACCGAACACATCAAGGAGAGGAAAGTGCTAAATTGATGCTGCGTATACTTTTTGTTGAATTCCCCAATCCCCTTCTCTCTTTGCTAAGTCCGTGCTTGCTTAATATTGTTATTTGCATATCATTTAGATGAATTGGGGACTATGCTCATTTTAAGTGTGGGGGGGGGGGGTTTCTCACGATTATCTTATTATTTGGGAAATCATATTTTGGGGCAAAAAAAATTCAAAATAAGTTTTGGGTCCAAATATTTTCATTCTTAGTTGCATATCTTCTTATTTAGAGCATTGTTTTAAAAATTGACCTAAAAACCTCATTGTTTTTCTTGGGGCTTTATTCTAAAAGATAGCAAGTGTATACTTTATAAACCCGCATTAAGTCTTATGCTCTTTTCTTGGTAAAAAATGACCTTAAAATGTTTGAAATCTTTCTAGGAATCCCATAGAATTTTGTTTTCTAGAACTGGCCATCCACATACTATCTAGATGTTGCCTAATCAACCATTGCTTGATATTAAAATCTGAAAAAAAACCAGAGAGAAACCAGTTTTAGGAGCCTTTTATTTTTAGAAAATTGAGTGGTTTTTATATTTTTAGGCTTATTGATGAACCTTGCTATCGCTGCTATTGAGCCGTTGGAAAACATAGGATTCTGCTAGGAAACTTTTTTGTAGCAGCTTTAGAGCATTTGTTAGAACCCAAAAAATCCACACCTTAGTTTTCCATCCTTTTAGGATTTCTAGCTCACTTTGTTTTTAAAATATGAATGAGCATAAAGTCTAAAGTGTGGGGGTTTAAAGTTCACTTTGTTTCTTCTTGATGATGATAAAAAGAAATAATATATTCTTTTTGGCCCTTGAACGAGGACATTCAACTCTTAAGTGTGGGGGTGTTTGATAACTCGGCTTTAGGTTAGTATTTTTTATTCTTTTTTCAGGATTTTTAGTATTTTTATTGTTTAATTTTCATTTATTTAGTTTAGTTTTATTTTAATTCCTATTTTTACAAACCTTTTATTTCCATTTAAAAATAGTTGTTTTTAATCATTTTTTTAGATGCTATTATTTTAATATTTTTATTTTTCCTAACCCAAGTACCAGATATATTATTTTTGGAGGAAAATGTAGCAAAAGAGCTAAATTGTGGTTCAAATTTGAAAGAAGAGTGAATTTAAGCTTGAGCCCAAAATTCTCATCAACAAGTACGCCCAATAAAAAAATCAGCAGTGAAATGTCTCCTTTCTCGCCATATTCACCTCGCCAATTACAAGTGCAGCCCAAAAGTATGCGTGAAATCTACTCCAGCCTAACACGCACAAAATAGCAGCCCATTCCCAATCCTTTGACGTTCGCCAATTTCTGTCAGCAGCCCATCCCGATTCACTCAGCCACGTAGTCCAAATCAAAGCAAAAATCAGCGGCGAATCATTCAAATCAAATTCAATTTGTAACCGAACGATGCCTTTGTCAAAATAATTATTTTCATAATTAAAATGACAAAATAAAATAAAATATTCAATGTATAATATATATATACATTAATCGGCACATATATATAATATATATAACTGAATATTATATATATATTATTATATTCCAAAATATTTTATTTTACTATTTTACAAATATACAAATTACTTATTGTCCCATTGTTTAATCCTACTCCTTAAATTGTTCAAAGTGTGTGACCCGTATAGGCGCTTATAAAGCTGGCCACAGTATTGGCTTTGCACCAATACTATAAGCAATAAGCGGTATCTATCAACACATTATTGCCCCCAGATTATAAGTTAAGACGTTTGCACCGTCAAAACCTTTCCACGACTTAGACTCGGTGTAACTATATCCCTTTCTCCCAATGTCAGGACTTAATGCAAAGGATTAATAAAATCCAGCTTGCATCCATTAAGTCATTCACTGATTTATCAAGTTTGACTGATAGGAACAGACGTAATAAAAACATTTCAGCATGATCATGCAATTTCCTCAGTCATAACTTATCAGTGGGCCCCATAAGACATTAATCTCTTTATAAAGAGTAGTGACAAATCCTATGTACGTAATCTACGTTTCTGAATACGCGTTGCGGCATACCCAAAACAAAGCATGTATACCATCCTTATTTCATATGGCTTAGGACAATGCATCAAAGCATGCGGGTTCACATATGCAGAAAACATAATACTTCAAGTCGAAGGATAGTTACACCCGTGGTCGCACTAAAGATGCTTAGAGCATGAACTAAAAGTTCAAGCAACATCTTTAGGATGGGTCAGTCCAGCATCCTATTATCTCCAGATAATATCTGCCCATGTGCGGATGCGAACACACCGTCATTGACTATGAGACTAAGTCAAACATCCAACACACACTAGTCTCACATGCATTAACGATATCACACTCTCGTTAATACTCGACTATGGACATTCAGATAAATATTTATTTCAAGATGTTAGTCTCATCAGCAGAATAATACTATCTGATAAACATATTTAAATATAAATCTAGAAATATATAATATTTGTTTACATTAGCATGAGATGTGTAAACATATTATATTTGCCTATACATGATAGAATAACGATAAACAGTTGGCCATTAGGGCACAACTCCAACAATCTCCCACTTGCACTATGGCCAATCTGGCATCGATCGAATGCCCATGGACTTAGTGTGACCCTCATGCTTTAGCTTTCCTAAATGCTCCAAGGGATCGACTATGTTATTGTCAGTATCTACTTTGCAAATCATCACATCTCCTCTGCCTACGATTTCTCATATGATGTGATAGCATCGTGCAATGTGTTTGGTTTTCTGGTGAGATCGCGGTTCCTTTGCCTGTGCAATGGCCCCAGTGTTGTCGCAAAACAACGGGATAGGGTCATTAATACTAGGTGTAACACCCTAATCCGTCCAGGTCTGCAGCCCTTTTCGGACTAAAGTATTAACTTGGAAATCGTAAAATTCAAAACATTTTAAATACTTTTATTCATCATAAATATTATTAAATACATAACTGTAGAAAAATACGGAGTGTTTAATAATAGTGCGGAAGTAATTTAAACCATATACTTCTATGCTTAGTCTAAGGCTAATTTTGTGATAATTACCAACTCTTAAACTAATTCTAGTTCAAGGTACTTCTATCCAACTCTTAAACTAATTCCAGTTTAATGTACTTTTATCCAACTCTTAAACTTATTATAGTTTAAGGTACTTCTAACCAACTCTTAAGCTAAGTCCAACTCTTAAACTAGCCTTCGCTTAAGGTACAAGTCCAGAAAAACGAACAGCAGAATACTAACTGTCGGGTTGGGTGGTATCCCCAAACGAGATCCTCTAGTTTGGTTTATGGGTCTCGTACGTACGTTTTTACCCAAGGCCACCGAATATACATGTTTATACCCGCAAGGCCCATTCTAATCGGAGGTCTATCTTAAAGGTTCTCTAGATAGCCTTAACAATACCACTCATTTTTATCAACCCATTTATTTTGATTTCAGTTCAATACTTTATAATCATTATTTTATTCAGAATAATCATCATCATTAATCCATAATAATCATGCATCATAATCATAACATTCAAAGCAATAGCAATTAGCGGTCTAACTTCGAGTGTTAACACCCTAGCCCGTCATGCATCACGTAAGGTCTTTAATTGTCAAAACATCATTTTTATTTCCAGAATTTATTATTCATATTGATCATAATTGATATGTGTCAAAAATAGGATTTAATGGTTCAAAAATTGGATTTTCTGGAATTTAATCGGATCAGACGGTACCCTTCACAGTACCTCGATACCGGCTAACGGTACCTCAGTACCGTGTCGGCGGTAGGGTCGTAGCGTCGGTGGCCAAGTACCGCCAGAGGAGCTTGGTGGCGACGGTAGCTCCCTACCGTCCCGGCGGTAGGTGGGTACCGTTTGGACAGTACCTATCTACCGTGCCGGCGGTAGTGGGTTACCGTGCACTGTTCATCGTCTTCCTCCTCGGGTCTATTTTCGGGAATTTCTTTTTTAGTCACCAAACTTCAATTAAACTATATAGAAATGTTCTCCAATGTTCATGGATCATTTTGGTATCATTAATTCATAGTTTTAACATCAAATTCAGGGTTTATGATCCTTAGTTTTTCAAACATGTGAAATACAAAACTCAACCAAATGACCATTTGTGAACGTAGAAACGACCTATATGAACATTCTAGTCATTAGATATATCTACGGGCTTACCTCGAAGTGTAATGGAGGTTTTGAAGATTTTCCAACGAAACTTCCGATGACAAAAGCTCCTAACTCCGGCGACCTCTCACTAAAATGGCAGCACCACAATACTCCTCACACTCTCAGGAATACTTAGAAGGAAAAATGAAGAAGAATGGTGAAGAATTGATTGGCTTGGGTTCTTATTATATAGAATGGTGAAGAAGAAGAGGACACTTCTCCAAGTGGACGCTGCGTAGGGAGGCGCCGTCTCCACAGTGTCCTTGATTGGGACCAATTTTGGTTCCAGTTGGGTTATACTTTTTGGTCCAACTTTCTCCGAATTGAAATCCATTTGCACCGTTGCGACCAGACAGTCAAGCTCTATTCAACGACATAGGTTTCGTATTTATTCGTTATACTTTTTCCGATATCATATTTTTGGGTATTTGACTTTGACAGAGTCAAATTTGATTTGTTTGACCTTTACTATAAAAGGTGTCATATTCAATTCATATTATTTATTCTCATGTTTTATTTCAATAAACCATTTCAAGGTTTACATCATAAACAATTTCTTCATTTATTCTTAATTTGGGTCTGTACTTAGATTCCCAATCAAGATCCCACAAATAGTCAACATATTGGATTTATCTCTATGAGGCTCAACCAAATTCGTGATATTGAATGTCAAAACACATTTCATATCGGCCCAAACCCCATCAATAATTTATTTCTAATCAAAATAAATTTGATTAATTGAATAATTATTCATTATTAATTCTAGGGTATGTTTTGGGGCGTTACATTTCTCCCCCCCCCCCCCTAAAGGAATTTCGTCCTCGAAATTCTTCTAAGGGTCAATGTTTAACATTTCGTAGTGATCTTACTTTATCATGACCGTGTCATATTCATTTGGTTAAACCATAATTACTTCATTATCCAAACGGATATGTATTCTCAAACTGTCGACGTTATCAAACTCGTTCTTTCTTCAAGAGATTAATAGGCAAGGCATCCAACAATCCCTTTCGTAGGTTCCCGTTCAGATTCAACAACCATAACCCAAGTTCCTTTGCAAGGTATAACATCGTATTTGGAGCATATTGTACATCATTTCGTTCATTCAGAAATCTCGATTGTATGTCATTATTCAACAACATTCTTTTTTTGATTGAAAGTCCTTTAGTAGCATTTGTAGTTTTGAATCACAATAGATGTAGTGGGAGATTCCGAGGTTGTTTCAATCCATACGCTTTAGCGAAATCATCCAAGTCATTCAAGACATCTTCACATCATTTACATAGTCCATCAATGACTCGTAAGTAATATCAAATGGCTTTTATCGGTTCAGAATATGGGATTTGTCATTATTTATGAGGAAGTATTGTCGGTTGATTGTACAGTAGCTTGTTATCATTGATTTCACATCGAAACATTTCTTCATTCACTTCATGGTAGCTTTCATGATTGTTAATGAGTCTTCGTATTCATAGGTGATGACGTTCGAGTAGCGTATCTTATATGTCTTGTTGTATTCAAATTTCTTCCATCAATTTGGAAACATATCAAGATATGTTCATGATAGCGACAGGTTCGACTGTAATATTATGGTTGATCTCGTCTCGAGAGAGTAAGAGAATATCCTCAGTATGCAATTCAATTCACGAATTCGTAGAGTAAGGAATCTTACGAGTTCTTAACCAATTATCACTCATAGATTCAGGGTTTTCGCTTGAATGATTCAGCTTGATCCTTGTGACGACATTTCTTCACAAGTTATTGCACATACGTTTCTTGTTAAGGTCAGAACAAGATTTGTTGAAAATAATCCTCAGAGATAACATAATTGCACCTTTTTGTAGTTCTCAAAGAGAGGTTTGACATAATGTTCAAGTCAGGGTACACTCATCATTGTGATCGAGTCACGTAGTTCACAGAGTATAGTTTTCGAAGATCGGTATCAAAAAACATCTTGGGGATTAAATGAAGAATTGTGAGTTAAGACGAATTTTTCATGGTTCAATATCTTGATACCAGTAATGGAATTCAATCTTTTCAAGATTGGTCAAGTGGAATGTTTCATGAGTGTGATCAACACAATAAGTTTGAGTATTTCAAGTGTATGAATCACAAGATACAAAGATAACGTTTGCGAATTATCGTTACTAATCGTAGGTTTTCATCCCTCAATGTTTCTCTTTGGAAGTTACTCAAGGAGTCATTGTCTTAGGGAAATAGCCGTTTTGACTTTTCGTCTCGGATTTGAACGAGTTTCAAGACAGTGAATCCAACTGTTCAAGAGTCTCAATACGTCACATCGTCAGCAGACTATAGTATTAGCGAGTACGTTCTCGTCTGCAGATAATTTGAATCCATTTTACTGTACGTATTTTGGCTAGTGATAATTACCTTTCCATCAATGGTCAGGTTTCAGAGACTATATATATCACGATTATGGAAAGAGTATCTCACATTCTCACATTATGGAAGGAACTTCTCAAGCTCTTTCTTATACCATAAGATTTGTTGGTCTGCTTGGTAGTCATGCACTTGGTAGCAATCCAAGGTTCATGGCCATAGCGGTAGATTTAGGACGGGAATTGGTAAAGCGAAAAATTAGGCTTACCTATGGAGGAGGCAACGTTGGCCTTCAAGGAGCTGTTGCTTCAGCAGTCTATAACAATGGTGGTAGAGTCAGGGGTTTTCATCCCAGGGTATATAGCAACACGACAGGTTTATGGACCTACGTACGGTGTAGAGTACACCGTTTCCAGCAATTACTATAAGTATTTTGAGATGAATCATATTGTGAAGGCTTTCATCGTACTTTCCGGAGGAATTGATACTATGGAAGGTTTGTTAACCTTGATTTCATGGGCATCTAAGGGTTGCACAATAAACCCATTGGTCTTTTGAACATTGACGGTTATTTTAATAACCTAATCAAGTTTCTAGATGATGCGGTGAGGCAGAACTTCATGGCTTTGAATCAGAGGAAACTTTTCATCTCTTCTTTCTTTGTTGATGAGCTTTTAGACAAACTAGAGTTTTCTAAAGTTTTCCTGGGTCCTAGGGCTAGTTATGACGAGTTTGTGAATCCTGGGAGATTAGACTTAGAATTACATCTATAACATTCCTCATATGATCCAAGTTGTATGTTGAAATGATATTTTCCATAAATATTATTCTAGGCTGTATGACCAGTGCGAGCTTTATTTTCTTCATTCTTCAGTCTTTCACCGTTGGTGTCACTGTTTCACGTCTTGTTTTGTATTGTCTCACATCGCGATCTTTCACGTCAATATTGTATACGAACGAGTCAATTTTCTTAACTATTTGCCTTGTCAGCATCACTTTATTTCACTAATGTTTTCGACGATAAGCAATTAAGTCATTATAACAAGGCATCCGTTCATTCAAAAAGGTCGAGTTGTCTATAGCTTCTAACAAACGGGTTCCTTGAATTTGATCGAACAAGTTGTCAGTTCATTGTAAAGGAAAGCGATTCTTGGTTGTTAGTTTGTTCAAGTTTCTTGAAAGGGATTTGTGGATATCCTGATCGTAAGTCAATCTTAGAGAATACAATGGATTCTCTAAGCTGATCAAATAAGTCATTGATACGAAGTAAAGGATAACGAATTGTTCAACTGACACTAGTTGATACAGAGTCTCATAGATTCTTCTTTATTCGCGTATGAACAGAACGGGCATTCTCCCAAGGAGGAAACACTTTATCAGATGATTCTTTGTCAGGCAATCTTTACAATTGAGTTTTCAATTCTGACTGAAACACTTTCAATATGGAGTTACGAATATTGGTCCTTTCTAGGATCAAGATTGACAGAGATTTTATTAAGAAGTTCATATCATAGAGGTGACATAATTTTGGTACGTTCCTTTAGTTCAGATGTTTCTTTTTGCGTATCACCTGAATAGACTTCACACTTCTTACGGTTGAGACGTTTTCGCATATATATTTGAGATGAACTCGATCGGTTTAGAAATCGGCTTTGCTTTCACCTCTATGAGGTTTGCCACCATTGGTCTTCAGTTGAAGAATTTTTCGTCAAGAGTTGTCAACAGCAACGTCGTTTAGTCAGCCTATCCATACCAAGGATAATTATGAATTTCCTTGTATGGTATTTCAATGAGGTTTTCAAGGAATTGATTAACGAACGATTTCGATTCACATGATATAATCGCATGTTATGTCGTAATGAGGACATCAGAATGGGATACTTTAGATAATAGAGTTTATTGATTCTCAACGTTCGTGTTAGAATCAGTAATCAATCGTCTTGGGTCCGCATGAGGGTTCTTGACATCGGCTTCACAGATGTTATTCAACATTAAGCGTTTCTTCATATTTGTCTCACTTCCATGCGACTTTACAAGGCAGATCAGTTTCGTCATTCGCAATGCGATACGCATATTGATAACATATCATAGGGTCATATATTTTTCGTTTATTCTTTCGTCTCTTCACCGAGTATGAAAGTTCGACTTGAGTCTAGCTCGATATAGTTTCAGTAATAAAAAATGTTATCTAATGAGAATTCAATATAGTCAAAATTTACTAAGTAAATTCTCATACTTTTCCTGGAGCAGAGGGATGCGAGAGTCGTGGATGTGATTGACATTTTTTTACCCAAATATATAATATATATATATATATATATATATATATATATATATATATATATATATATATATATATATATATATATATATATATATATATATATATATATATATATATATTTAAATCAGACTTTGATCCGAAGATCGGGTTTAAAACCATTTGCTCCGATACCAAATTGTAACACCCTAATCCGTCCAGGTCTGCAGCCCTTTTCGGACTAAAGTATTAACTTGGAAATCGTAAAATTTAAAACATTTTAAATACTTTTATTCATCATAAATATTATTAAATACATAACTGTATCAAAATACGGAGTGTTTAATAATAGTGCGGAAGCAATTTAAACCATATTTAATAACAACACAATTATTCATTTAAACATCACAATTTCCACCACGACAGTCTCGCCCCTTCCGCTGCCAGGATCATGCCAATCACTCATTCTGCCTACCTGCGTGTAGCAAATAAAACACACTACACGCTTAGTGGTGAAGCTGAGTAAGCATATATAAAGCGTCGAACATCCACATAAATTGAATCTAAATTCACAAACAATCTTTTGATATCATGCACACAATATATAAGTCATTCATGATATTATCAATATTTTTATTTCAATATTTCAATAATCAACATTCACATTCAATATTCAGTAATATCCTTAAACTATGCTTAGTCTAGGCTAATTTTGTGATAATTACCAATTCTTAAACTAATTCTAGTTCAAGGTACTTCTATCCAACTCTTAAACTAATTCCAGTTTAATGTACTTTTATCCAACTCTTAAACTTATTATAGTTTAAGGTACTTCTAACCAACTCTTAAGCTAGGTCCTTAGTTTAAGGTGCATATTTTCCGATTAATTTACCAACTCTAAAACTAGCTTTCGCTTAAGGTACAAGTCCAGAAAAACGAACAGCAGAATACTAACTGTCGGGTTGGGTGGTATCCCCAAACGAGTTCCTCTAGTTTGGTTTATGGATCCCGTACGTACGTTTTTACCCAAGGCCACCGAATATACATGTTTATACCCGCAAGGCCCATTCTAATCGGAGATCTATCTTAAAGGTTCTCTAGATAGCCTTAACAATACCACTCATTTTTATCAACCCATTTATTTTGATTTCAGTTCAATACTTTATAATCATTATTTTATTCAGAATAATCATCATCATTAATCCATAATAATCATGCATCATAATCATAACATTCAAAGCAATAGCAATTAGCGGTCTAACTTCGAGTGTTAACACCCTAGCTTACCGTCATGCATCACGTAAGGTCTTTAATTGTCAAAACATCATTTTTATTTCCAGAATTTATTATTCATATTGATCATAATTGATAAGTGTCAAAAATATGATTTAATGGTTCAAAAATCGGATTTTTTGGATTTTAATCGGATCAGACGGTACCCTTCACGGTACCTCGATACCGGCTAACGGTACCTCGGTACCGTGTCGGCGGTAGGGTGGTACCGTCGGTGGCCAAGTACCGCCAGAGGAGCTTGGTGGCGACGGTAGCTCCCTACCGTCCCAGGTAGATGGGTACCGTTTGGACGGTACCTATCTACCGTGCCGGCGGTAGTGGGTTACCGTGCACTGTTCATCGTCTTCATCCTCGGGTCTATTTTTGGGAATTTCTTTTTTAGTCACCAAACTTCAATTAAACTATATAGAAATGTTCTCCAATGTTCATGGATCATTTTGGTATCATTAATTCATAGTTTTAACATCAAATTCAAGGTTTATGATTCTTAGTTTTTCAAACATGTCAAACACAAAACTCAACCAAATGACCATTTGTGAACGTAGAAACGACCTTTATGAACATTCTAGTCATTAGATATATCTACGGGCTTACCTCGAAGTGTAATGGAGGTTTTGAAGATTTTCCGACGAAACTTCCGATGACAAAAGCTCCTAACTCCAGCGACCTCTCACTAAAATGGCAGCACTACAATACTCCTCACACTCTCAGGAATACTTAGAAGGAAAAATGAAGAAGAATGGTGAAGAATTGATTGGCTTGGGTTCTTATTACATAGAATGGTGAAGAAGAAGAGGACACTTCTCCAAGTGGATGCTGCGTAGGAAATTTTCTAGTGCGCTGGGAGGTGCCGTCTCCACAGTGTCCCTGATTGGGACCAATTTTGGTTCCAGTTGGGTTACACTTTTTGGTCCAACTTTCTCCGAATTGAAATCCGTTTGTACCATTGCGACCAGACAGTCAAGCTCTATTCAACGACATAGGTTTCGTATTTATTCGTTATACTTTTTCTGATATCATATTTTTGGGTATTTGACTTTGACAGAGTCAAAATTGATTTGTTTGACCTTTACTATAAAAGGTGTCATATTCAATTCATATTATTTATTCTCATGATTTATTTCAATAAACCATTTCAAGGTTTACATCATAAACAATTTCTTCATTTATTCTTAATTTGGGTCTGTACTTAGGTTCCCAATCAAGATCCCACAAATAGTCAACATTTTGGATTTATCTCTATGAGGCTCAACCAAATTTGTGATATTGAATGTCAAAATACATTTCATATCGGCCCAAAGCCCACCAATAATTTATTTTTAATCAAAACAAATTTGATTAATTGAATAATTATTCATTATTAATTCTAGGGTATGTTTTGGGGCGTTACACTAGGAACCACTCCAAGTTCAGTAATGAACTTCTTGATCCAAAGAGTTTCTTTAGCTGTCTCAGTGGCAGCTATATACTCAACCTCTGTAGTTGAATCAGCGGTTGTGTCTTCCTTGAAGCTCTTCCAGCTAAAAGCTCCGCCATTCAGGCAAAACAAATATCCTGCTTGTGATTTTGAATCGTCTCTGTCGGTTTGGAAGCTAGCATCAGTGTAACCGACCACCTTTAGCTCTTCCTCACGACCGTATACCAGGAATGCATCCTTAGTATTGCGAAGATACTTGAGGATGTTCTTGACCGCTGTCCAGTGTGCTTCTCCTGGACTTCCCTGGTATCTGTTGGTCATGCTTAAAGCGAATGAGACATCAGGTCTAGTACATATCATGTCATACATGATGGATCCAATCGCAGAGGCGTATGGAACCTTTATCATTAGTTCCTTCTATATATGTACTTTGATTCAGACCTATTAACTTTCTTGATCTATCTCGGTAGATTCTTATGCCAAGGACATAACTAGCATCCCCTAAATCTTTCATGGAGAAGTTCTCGCTCAACCATGTCTTTACAGAAGTGAGAGCGGGAATATCATTACCCATTAACAATATGTCATCGACATATAAGATTAGAAATACTATTACACTCCCACTGACCTTCTTGTATACACAAGATTCGTCAGAGTTCTTCTCGAAAGCAAAACTGGAAATGGTTTCGTCGAAGCGTATGTACCAACTCCGAGATGCTTGTTTCAATCCGTAGATTGAACGTTGCAGCTTACAACTTTGGCAGACTGACCAACAATTTGAAAACCGTCAGGCTGTGTCATGAAGACATCCTCTATGAGATTCCCGTTAAGGAAAGTCGTCTTGACGTCCATCTGCCAAATTTCGTAATCGTAATAGGCTGCAATCGCAAGCATTATCCGAATGGATTTCAGTATAATAACTAGAGAAAAGGTTTCGTCATAGTCAATTCCGTGGATATGTCTATAACCTTTTGCTACTAATCTAGCTTTGAAGGTATGAACCTTCCCGTCTACGTCTATCTTCTTTTTGAAGACCCACTTGCATCCAATGGGTTTTACCCCTTCGGGCGCAACAACCAAGGTCGAGACTTAGTTTGTGTACATAAACTCCATTTCAGATTTCATGGATTCGAGCCATAGATCGGATTCGCGGCATGTAATTGCCTCAAGATAGGTCTCTGGTTCGCCTTGATCTACCAACAAGACGTCACCTTCATCACACATGAGAAATCCATATCTGACCGGAGGATTACGTATCCGGTCTGACCTACGTGGTATATCTTGAGCAATTTGAGGTTCAATTGCTTGATCTCTTTGCTCAGGTTCCAACGCTATCGAGACTTCTTCTTGCGGTTCTCGAATTTCTTCGAGGTCTAGCTTTCTCCCACTAGTGATAGCAGAAAGAAACTCCTTCTCAAGGAAGGTTCCATTCCGAGCAACGAGGATTTTGTTATCGGATGGATGATAGAACTCATATCCTCTAGTTTCCTTGGGGTATCCCACAAAAATTACTTTATCAGATTTAGGCTCCAACTTACTAGACGTCATGAGACGTTTTACATAAGCTTCACAGCCCCAAATCTTAAAGTACGAGAAACTCGGTTTTCTCCCACGCCATAGTTCATATGGTGTGCTCTTGACAGCTTTAGATGGAACTCTGTTGAGTGTGTGTGCTGTTGTTTTCAATGCATATCTCCAAAATGATTCTGGCAATGTTGTCAGACTAATCATGCTTCAGACCATGTCAAGCAAAGTCCGATTTCTCCTCTCAGACACTCCATTTAACTAAGGTGTCCCCGGAGGAGTGAGTTGGAATAAGATCTCATGCTCTTTCAGATAGTCATCGATCTTCAGGCTTAAGTATTCACCTCCTCGATCCGAGCAGAGGGTCTTAATACTTTTGCCTAATTGTTTTTCTACTTCGTTCTTGAATTCTTTGAATTTGTCAAAGCATTCCGATTTGTGTTTCATGAGATACACATATCCATATCTACTAAGGTCGTCAGTAAATGTAACGAAGTAAGAATAACCACCTCTAGCTACAGTGCTAATTGGACCACACACATCGGAGTGTATGAGGCCCAATAAGTCACTCGCCCTTTCACCGTGACCGGTGAATGGAGCCTTTGTCATTTTACCAAGTAAACAAGATTTACATACATCATATGACTAGAAGTCAAATGAATCAAGTACATATGAGCGATGTAACTTAGATATGCGTTTCTCGTTAATGTGGCCCAAACGACAATGCCATAGGTACGCGAGATTCAAACTGTTAGGTTTGTTTCTCTTAACATCTACGTTATATATTGCGGTATCCATGTCAAGGACATAGAGACCGTTGGTCATTATTGCACTTGCATAAAATATATCATTTCTAAAGACAGGAAGAGTTTTGTCGTTTACAACGAATGAAAATCCTGCTTTGTCAAGGCAGGATACAGAAATTATGTTTCTGCTCATACTAGGTACAAACAGACAATTATTCAAATGCAATATAAGACCACTAGGTAGAGATAAACTATAGGTTCCGACGGCTAATGCATTTACGAGTGCGCCATTGCCGACTTTTAGTTGTATCTCTCCCTCCATCAATTGTCTACATTCATGCAGGTCCTGCATAGAAGTACAGATGTGAGAACCACATCCCGTACCCATCACCCAAGAGGTGATATCAGACATATTGACTTCGATAACGTAAATACCAGAGTTTTGGGGCTGATCCTGGTAAAGGTCTCTCAAGCGTTTTATCATAGGATGCACTTCCATGTCCGCGTGGAGCCTTTGGTGCTCCGTGGTCATACTGGCCATAATGATATACTTTACATCTCGCACATCGTCGTCCTCATACTTCTTGAAGGAAGTGAGTTCGGACACACGAGCATTAGCATCAGGGGTCTTGGGAGGATCCGTTTCGAGGATGTAGAGTTTCCTCTCACAGTCAAGAACGATTTGGAGGTTCTTCTCCCAGTCAAGAAAGTTTGTCCCGAATAACTTGTTGTTTTCTAGGATGTAACGCAAGTTGAAAGGGTTGTTGTTGTTTGCCATCTATCATGTTTAATAATTAATTAGGCTTTTAATTAATTATCTCCCACTATTTTTAACAAATCAATAACCCTCGATATTGATTCGGAGATTTCCGGCGAAACCACTAGTGGGCCAAGATCCATATTTCATTATCTTGCGTTCCGCTTGGGCGTTACTTCACAAGACAACTATTTAGGTAGGAACATAGTTCCAACTGATGAGCCGGGCTCTCAGCTCTTGGTCTGGTGTTGGGCGAACAATATTACTACAATCAGACCAGGACACCTTTTCACCATACTTGTAATTGGCTGAGGCACGTCTTACAAGCAGACTACTTTGGTTAGGAACAGAGTTCCAATTAAATCATAAAGATCCAACTCCTGACTGGATGAGTGAGTAAAATCATCCGACTTGTCATTGATGACCCCAACTTACTGCCTCTGAGTCGTCTATCCATTTGACCGAGACTCAGTTAAGTCTAACCCAACGTGCGACAGCGACCACGCTATGGCGGTTCCCGTAACCAGCTTAACATACACCGTACTATGCTCTGCTGAGGCTGAGTACATGACAATGCACATTAGTCGGATAGGTTCCGGGCGTCAGAAGACAATAGACTTAATATTCGTAAGAGATTTATAATTTCAATCTCACTTATTGACATGGCCGCACACATGTCCATTACTAGCTTTCAACATACATTCAACATGCATTCACAAAACGCAGTAAATAAACGTGTAATGATTGTGGCCCCTAAAGAGAAAATAAAACGATACCTCCCACTGGCTTCCGGGCACTTAGACTTCGGCCTATCTACATTCTTTTAGATTTCTTCAAACGGTCTTCAAATCTTTTCGTCTTCTAACCACCACGTGAGAAAAGAATCCTCGGTTGAGGTAAGAGAGAGAAATAGATTTACAACAAGAGTTTAAGAGATAAGACACGACACGCACGTCGTATTATAATCGAATAAACTATAGCCACAATCATCCACCATGCATATCATACATCCACACAAGCAATAGAGATATACATACACCGGGTGAGCCGCGCTCACCCCAGACAGTCCTAGAGAAATACTACGGTAGTAAATATTTTCTAAAACTCATAAAATTAAATTAGATGTCCAAAATAAATCTAATAAAATTTTATAAAATCATTTTATATACTCTGGATATTCTGCCAGCATAAAACAAAATCCAGAATATTCCAAATGACCAAAATGCCCTTTTTGCAAAATTATTTTTGAAAAAAAGGCAAATTAATTTCGAAAACATTTTGCAAAAATCATGAAAATTAAATTTCAACTTCCAGTAATTATTTTCAACATTTATAAACCTGAAAATAAGATTTCCAACATTTATAAATCATTATTTCCAAAATATATTAGTTAAATCTCAATAAGTTATAAAAAGCCATTTAAATTATTTTCGAAAACATTAAATTATAAAAATTTAATATTTTAAAAAATATTCTTTTTCTTACTGAGATATAACTTTCCAAAATATATATTAGTCAATTATGTAATTAAAATACAAATATATAAATATATATAATACTTCGGTAAAAACCAAGTAAATATATAAATATATATTTAGTTAATTACTAACTAATATTATTTTGTACAATATATTTATCAACAACCTTATTTAACTTAGAAATAATATTTCCAAGTTTAATAAAGTTCATTTCGAGAGCCATTTTTGTGAAGTTCGTGTTGTGTTCTTGAGCGTTTTTTGTTACTCATTATCCACTCTAAAAGAGAGTATTGTTCTTGAGTGATTTAGTGTTCTTAGACACTTGATAAGAGAAAATATTTCTCTTGAGTAATTCGAAGGAAGGGTTGTTTCCTTCGAAGGGTTGTTGAGGTTCGTGTGACACGAACTCTCGAGTTGTACGGGTTTGTTAAGCACCGCTAAGCTTAACGTTGATAGTGTAGCTCGAGAGACTCTCTCGGAGGCTGGACTAGCCACACGTTGTGGTGAACCAGGGTAAAAACGGTGTGCCTCTTGCTCTTTACTTTTAGCTTTTAATTTTTTATTCTGCGTCATTTTCGCCTCAAACGCTATTCACCCTTCCCCTCTAGCGTCGGGACGTTTTTCTAACAGAGATATTAAATATTGAAATGATTTGGAATAAAATATTGAGAATATCATGATTAAATCGTATATTGTGTGCATGATATCAAATGGTTGATTATGAGTTGAGATTCAATTTATGTGGATGTTCGACGCTTTAGATATGCTTACTCAGCTTCACCGCTGAGCGTGTAGTGTGTTTTATTTGCTACATGCAGGTAAATAAAATGAATGAAGTAACGATTTCCTGGAGGCAGACGAGAGCGAGATGGTCGAGGTGGACATGTGAAATGAATTGTAACACCCTAATCCGTCTAGGTCTGCAGCCCCTTTCGGACTAAAGTATTTAACTTGGTAATCGTAAAAATTTAAAACTTTTCAAACACTTTTATTTATCACATGCAATAATATTTTTCATAACACATACAGTACGGAGTATTCAACAATATTGCGGAAGCGAATTTAATTTTTACATATCATAATTCATTTCAAACTTGTCACATCCATCCCGACAATCTCGCCCCATCTGCCGCTAGGATCACATTAATCTTTCTGTTTACCTGCGTGTAGCAAATAAAACACACTACACGCTCAGCGGTGAAGCTGAGTAAGCATATCTAATGCATCGAACATCCATATAAACTGAATCTAAATTCATAATCAAATCATTCGATATCATGCACACAATGTTCATTTCAGACATTCACAGTTTTGATATTATTCAGCTCATATCAACACACTTTATTCAATTCAGATTTTATTCTGATAGTGCTCTTAAATTATTCTTAATCTAAGGCCAGATCATAACAACACTCTTAGCTAATCTTAGTCTAAGGCCAGACCATAATAATGCTCTTAGCTATTCTTAGTCTAAGGCCATATCGTAACAATGCTCTTAGCTATTCATAGTCTAAGGCCAAATTATAATTTCCATAACCAGATCCTTAAAAGGCAGTTATTGAACAGACACTTAAATTATCAATTAGTTTAAGGCAATTGATTTCGGACACTTAACTGTAGTCAGTTAAGGCAATCAGACACTTAAACTATTACTAGTTTAAGGCAAACAATTCAGACACTTAACCGTAGTCGGTTAAGGCAACAACAATATAGCGATTTATCAACATTGGATCGAACATTCCCAAACGAGTAATCCTCTAATTTGGTCTACGAATCCCGTTTATACATTTTTATCTAATTCATCAAATATTCATGGTTTCATAAGTCTATTCTAATACAAGATCTATTCTAGAGGTTTTCTAGATAGCCTTAATACCAATTAACTAATGAGTGTATCTTAGAGTTCTTCTAGTTACCGTTAACAATACAAATAGTTTAATAATTATCAATATATTCATTTTACTTCTGGTTCAATCATAAATAATAATTTTAATCAGTAAGTTCATCATTCATAATCATCCGTAATAATCATTCATCATAATCATCAATCAACATATCAATTGATAACAAATAGCGGTCTAGTTTCGAGTGTTAACACCCGAACTTACCATCATGCATCACATAATATTTTTATTTGTTAAAAACATCATTTTTATTGTAAAGAATCATCCTTAAAATAATCATAATGAATTGGTATCAAAAATAGGATTTTAGAGCTCAAAAATAGCAATTTCAGGCAAATTTTCAGATCAGAACTTCGGGGGATCGATCCAACCCTCTAGATCGATCCATATGTAGAGAAATTATGCCCAGGTGATCGGTCCACCCATTTGGATCGATCCAGACAGCCTGGTTTTTGGTTACTGTTCATCTTCTTCTTCGTTCGGGTCCAATTTCGAAATACCATTTTTAGTTACTGAACTTCAACGAAACTATATAGAGATGTTCTCCAAGGTTCATAGATCCTTTTGGCATCATTAATTCATAGTTTTAACATCAATTTAATGGTTTATGATTCTTGGTTCTTCAAACATATCAAACACAAAACTCAACCAAACGACCGTTTATGAACGTAGAAACGATCTATATGAACATTCTAGTCATTAGATATATCTACGGGCTTACCTCGAATCTTAACGAAGGTTTTGGATATTTTCCGGCGAAACTTTTGGTGAGGTTTGTGGTTAGCTCCGGCGACCTCTCACCAAATTGATAGCACCACTGTACTCCTCTCTCAACAAAGAACAGAATAGAATAAAGAATGGAGAGGCTTGGTGAAAAAAATGAAGGAGCTTGGGTTCTCTTATATAGGAATGGTGATGGGGAAGGAGCAAAATTTACGTTGCTTCCTTTCCCTGTGTAATCGGCTGAGTGGAGTGAGCAGTGATTTGTAGGATTTTAAACGCCACTCCCTGATTGGGACAAATTTGGTTCCAGTCGGAGTACACTTTTTGGTCCAACTTCCTCCGAATTGAATTCCGTTTGCACCATTGCGATCAGACAGTTAAACTCTATCCAACGATATAATTTTTATATTTATTGGTTATACTTTTTCTGACATCATATTTTTGGGTGTTTGACTTTGACAGAGTAAAAATTGATTTAGTTGATCTTTATTCAAAAAGGTTTCTCACATTTAATTCATATCATTTGTTCTAATGATTTATTTCAATAAATCATTTCAAAGTTCACATCATAAATAATTTCTTCATTTATTCTTGATTTAGGTCTGTACTCAGGTTCCCAATCAAGATCACACAAATAGTCAACAAATTGGGTTTATCTCTATGAGATTTATCCTGCTTGTGATATTGGATATCAAAAGACATTTTATTTCGGCCCAAATACCAAATAATTATTCATTAATAATTCTAGGGTATGTTTTGGGGCGTTACATGAATTGATGTTTTAAAAGACATAAAATTATTATGTTTTGTAATTGTTACATATTCAGCTTCCGCAACATTACTCCGTTATCATCTTGGATATTTTATTATTAAATAAAGTTTTAAATGTTTGAAATATTTTGAATGTTTACGAATACCAAGTTTATACTTAAGTCTGAAAGGGGCTGCAGACCTCGACGGATTAGGGTGTTACACATTACTTGGAACCTTCCATTCGGTGATGGAAGATATTCTACTAGGGTCCACTTTGACACCTTCTTTCAAAATCGCGTGACCCATAAATGTGACTTCGTGGAGCCAGAATTCACACTTTGACAACTTTGCATAAAGTTTATGTTCTCGTAGCACTCGGAGTACTATTTCTAGATGTTTTGCATGGTCTTCTCGATTCTTTGAGTATGCCAAAATATCATCAATGAATACAACTACGAATTGATCCAGGTAGTGTCGGAATACACTATTCATGAGATCCATGAATACTGCAGGAGCATTGGTCAAACCAAAGGGCTTCACCGTGAACTCATAATGACCATAACGAGTATGGAATGCAGTCTTTGGGATGTCCTCTTTCTTGACAGGGATTTCATGGTATCCTGACCGTAAGTCAGTCTTAGAGAATACATTAGATCCTTTAAGCTGATCAAATAAGTCATCGATACATGGTAAAGGATAACATTTTTTATTCTGACTTTATTCAATTGACGATAATCGATGCAGAGTCTCATCGAGCCGTCTTTCTTCCTTACAAACAGAATGGGTGCTCCCCATGGGGAAACACTCGGTCCAATTAATCTGTTATCAAGCAATTCTTGTAGTTGAGCCTTCAACTCTTTCATTTCAGCAGGAGCCATACGATAGGGAGTTGCTGATATCGGTCCTGTTCCAGGTACAAGATCAATGGAAAATTCTACTTCTCTGGAAAATGGTATACCAGGAAGTTCATCAAGGAATACATCGGGAAAGTTATATACCGTCGGTATATCTTTGAACCTAGGAGTTTCTTTTTGCGTGTCTCGTATATTACATAGACAGGCTTCAAATTTCTTGCGGATCAGACACCTAGCGTGTATATGCGAGATGAATTCGGTAGGTTTAGGTGTTAGCTTTTCTTTCACCTCTATAGATTTTCCATTGTTGGTTTTCAATTGTAACACTCGTAAATAATGTCGAATTCCTGGTACGATAATGCAACAAGATTTGCAAGGAATTGTTGTCCTTCAACAATCAACGAACAATCTTGATGTACATGATGTAACCTCATACTATGTCCTATTGGATTAGACACTAGTATATGGTGTTCAAATTTTTCTTTCAGTATGTCAGCTTTGTCAGGCATAGGTACACAGATGTAAGATAATGTCAATCCAAGGTCTGTCAACACATGCATGACAGTATCAAATAATGAAAACATACCCTAAATGACATCAGGGTTCTCTTCAGAGTGTCCTTTCATTGCATAAGTACAGGTGACGATGTTGCTGGGGAAAGATTAACTTTTTATGAAAGTCAGTTTGCTTTTTCAAAAAAAAGTCTAAGCATGAAAAGCCAAAAAAAAAAAAAAAAACCCTGAAAAAAAATCAACCAAAAAAAACATTATACAAAAAAATTAATAATAACAAAGAAAAGCTCTAACGTCAATGCTTTGACAAAGAAAGAGTTGTACACACAAAAAAGGTTTATAAATGAAATTTAAATAAATAAAATTGATAAAAAAACAAATAAAACACTAACAACACGGTAAAAATATCACCAAAACCAAAACAAAGAAACCAGAACTGTCAATTGCAAAAAAATGAAAATACTTTAAAATTAAAAAACAACAACAAACTAACAAATAGGCAGTAAAAAAAACTAATGAAAATAGAAGCGGAACACGAAATTTGTACTGAGAAAAAAAACTACAAAAAAATCAAATAGAAAAACTAAACTATCCGCAACTAAAAATGATGGAAAAAAACTATGACAGTATCAAATAAAGTACGGGTGGCGCCGTTGCCGGGGAAAGATTAACTTTTTATGAAAGTCAGTTTGCTTTTTCAAAAAAAAAGTCTAAGCATGAAAAGCCAAAAAAAACCTAAAAAAAATTCAACCAAAAAAAATTAAACAAAAAAATTAATAATAACAAAGAAAAACTATAACGTCAATGCTTTGACAAAGAAAGAGTTGTACACACAAAAAAGGTTTATAAATGAAATTTAAATAAATAAAATTGATAAAAAAACAAATAAAACACTATTAACACGGTAAAAATATCACCAAAACCAAAACAAAGAAACCAGAACTGTCGATTGCAAAAAAAATGAAAATACTTTAAATTTAAAAAAGCAACAACAAACTAAAAAATAGGTAGTACAAAAAAAACTAATGAAAATAGAAACGGAACACGAAATTTGTACTAAGAAAAAAACTACAAAAAAATCAAATAGAAAAACTAAACTATCCGCAACTAAAAATGATGGGAAAAAAACTATGTCACCTAAAGAAAAGGAGAACAAAAGAAAAATACATTTGGAACTAAACAAAATCTCATAAACACATAAACTATAAAAGCTAGACAAGAAAGAGAAAAAAACTCAATAGGCAAAAACAATAAATCAATAATACCAAGTAAAACATAACTTAGATTAAAAAAACACATTAGTAAACCGAATAGAAAAGGTATAAAAAATTCAAATGAAAAAAGAGTCAATTCAAGAAAAAAAGAAACTAAAAAAACAAAAGTCTGGAAATGACAAAATAGAAAAACTCTAAGAGGAAAAAAACTACTTGGAAAAACAAAGATGTAAAAAAAATACTATAAAACTCATGAAACCTAAAAAAATAATAATTAAATTTAAAACTCAAATAAGACTTACAATTTCATTAATGTCAACATATAAGAGCTATATTTTACTCATATTTTTGGTTAGTTTTTAAAAAATTTACAACAAAATTCTATAATATAAGAGATGACTAGACTATAAAAGTGTTAAAATAGAAAAAAAGTACTAGATATAATTTGGTAGTTTGAGTATATTGATTTTATGGTATGATTTAATTACAAAACAATAATACGATATAATTAATTACTAAGATATGTAAAAATTATGTTATGGAATAAAATTGATCAAAATGGAATTTGCCACCGTCACTAATTATCTTTACACAAAATTCTTTACAATTTTATCATCAATGAGTAATTTTAATTATGGAAAAGAGATCTTTTGTAACGCCCCTCAAACCGGCCTATTGTTTAACTGATTGAGGTGAGTGATTTATCTCTCATTAGAATTGATACATAAATTGGGATTCATTGATATTTTCTCGTTCAATTGATGTTGAATTTGTTATTATGACTATTGAATTGTGTAATTGATTGTTTTGGGATTGAATTTAGATTTGGAATTGGGTCTAGGTTATGTGATAACTCGTTCATGGTTAGATCTGTGTTCTTCTTCCTCTTCTTTTCGTGCTTATGTCTCTCTCTCTCTCTCTACTCTCCTTCCGTTCTATTCTACTACTTCCGGGTGACTGCTACGATGTCAGACGGGACAGGTGGGGATACATCAACGGTGTCGTGGAATTGATCTGCCTTAATGAACCTATTTTCAATATAATTTGTTGGTTGCGTGATTATGTGGTGGTAGTATATTTTGTTATAGAATTATTTGGTGACATGATGAATTGATTTAGAATGTGATATTAGGTCACCTCGTACATTTAGGATACTCATAACTGAATTGAATTGTTGAGAATATTGGAATCACTAGGATGTAGAACTTAAGGTAATGCAGGTGTCGGCGTACATCTGATGGTCTCCTGGGTTGAAGCATACGTACGGAAGTCCGGGACCTGCCTCGGCACCTCCGTGGTAGGGGCTCCAACCTACCCAATTGGACACCTTGCATTGGGTTTACAAACATGACCTCTTGGACACCTTTCCAAAAGTGTCCAGGACTAGTAGGTTTAGTTAGACTTCTATCGAATATGTTAAGTATGGTAATAATACACAAGAAACTGAACAAACGGACGTACAGACGAACGAACGATTGATTATGCCATTTGATAATTGTAATTTCCGATTCTTCTTATATTGTATGATTATATGTTAATAAGCACTAATCTATGAGTTAGTTCTAGCATTAGATATGTAACACCCCAACCCGCATGACCCAAACCCGTGGGACAGCGGGTCGGTGTGCTACTGAATTGGTATCCGAATTTGCGACATTTTCAAAACAATTTTAAACAAACATTCTATCCATGCATAAAAGAATCCATCGGAGTAATTTAAAATAATGCGGAAGCCTTTTTAAAGTCAAACAACTTGGGATCTTGCCCGAAAACGTAATAAGCATTAAAGTTAATTGAATAAAACATAATCAACAGATTAAAGTGACAGCCACGCCATCGTACATCTCCTCCTCAACGCCCTCTGGGATCGACTCTAGGTTCATCTGTCTGATCACCTACGGACAGCAAAAGAAAACAACGCTATCCGCTCAGCATTGACGCTGAGTGGTACTCCATTGAAGCACAAGAATAAATATAATAATTCAACAATTAAGATCGTGCATGTGTTTATCCTTTTAATAAAAATCAGTTCAACTTTACATTTGGTTCTTTAGACGGTTGACCAACAGTCAACTTATTTTCTTTCTTTTCAAAATGATTTAGGTGTTACGGGTTTCCCATTGACTCTTTGACCACCGGTCAAACCAATTTAGATTTTCATCAAAATCAAACCAATTTAACATTTATTCCCTATGTCGGAGATAGCCTCAATCCGTAATACCGAAGATGGCCTCAATTCGGTGGAGGTAGGATCCCTGGGCGATGGCCTCAAACCCAAGATCGCAGACCCTCGTGCACGTCTTAACCTCACAGGCCAGGCCCTGCAGCCGCCCGAGCGTTGGCCAGTTTCTATGTTTGACACAATAAACCAATTGACCTTATTCACCAGTTAAAATTAATTAATTAACTTAACTAATTCGTTAAAGTTTGGATTCAACCATTCGGTCAAACCTACGACAACAGAGTATCCAGTCAAAGCCTAGGTCAAACATGACCTAACCCAAGTCAAAGTCAAACCTGTTCAGTCAATTCACAATCTTCAACAATTAAATTCAAACAATCAATTTAATTCAATTAACCAATTTAGCCAAATTATAGCATAAACACATATAACGATCCAAACCATTAAATCTATTCTGAATGCTATTAACTTCATAGTACGGACCTAGATTACGTCGAAATCGAATCGATAGCTCGAACGGAAGGCAAATCGACGAAATCAACCGAACGGGTCAAATCGAGTCAAAGTACGAAATTGACCAATCAATCCGGCGTGGGGGTTAATCTGCCGGCGATATCAACTCGGGGCAGCGGCCCAATGCGGCGACGGTGACGGACGCCTGGCGGAGCGGCAGCTCAACGCCGGTGAGCAGCGACTGGCGGTGGATGACCGGCGAAGGTGAATCGGCTGCTGGAAGATCCAATTGGACGGCGACCGGCTGGAAACTCGGCCGACGGTGGCTCTCGATTCCGGCGAGGGCGAAACAGCAGATTCCGGCGACGGGCGACGTCGGGGCAGCGACTAGAAGCTCGGCGACGGCGGCGCTGCGCTTCGTTGGCGATGAGGCAGCGGCGGCGGCTGGACGTTCGGGCTTCGGTGGCTGGAGACTCGGCGACGGCGATGGCAACGCCGGCGGCTGGCTACTCCAATTGGACGGAGGCGATGGCCGCTGGCTTCCGGCGGCGATGATGGCGGCGGCTATCGGCGAAGGAAACAGCGGGGGCGCTGCAATTGACGGCGACGACCAGCGGCTGGTGCGGCGAGGCTTCTGGCGGCGCTGGGCGACGGCGTGATGGCAGCGGCTTCCGGCGGAGAGGCTGGCTTGGCGACGGCGGCTTGCTCACAGCGGCGGCGATGGCTGGGAAGAAGAGAGGAGAAGGAGAAGGAAGAAGAAGGAAGAAGAAGAAAAAGAAAAAGAAGAAGAAGGAAGAAGGAGAAAAGGAACGGACGAAGATAAGGTTTGGGTGGATGAGGTTTATTTAATGGTCCCATTCCAAAAAGGATTGGGCTTCGGACCCAAAATACCTGATTAAATGGTCATAACTTGAGTTCCATAACTCCGATTCGCGAACCGTCTGAACCGACGCGATCACAAAAATATTTCCTACGAGATGACATAAAAGTTGGGCTTAAAATCCAAATTATAATTTTAACCCCTAATTGGGCCCAATTCGTAATCAATTGCCCTAACAATTTAATTAATTCCTTTGGGCCAGGTTTCGGGGCGTTACATTTCTCCCCCCCTTAAAAAGAATTTCGTCCTCGAAATTACCTGAGTCATTGGTCGTCGAAGAGATGAGGGTACTGAGTTCGCATAGATTCTTCGGTCTCCCAGGTTGCTTCTTCCACTGCATGATTACGCCACAGTACCTTTACCAACGGTACCGTCTTGTTTCTTAACACTTTAGTTTCGCGCGCCAAGATCTTAACTGGTTCTTCTTCGTAAGACAAACTCTCGTCGAGGGTTACAGCATTGGTCGGCAACACATGAGTCGGATCTGAACGGTATCTACGTAGCATGGAGACATGAAAGACGTCGTGAATCCTGTTCAGCTCTGGTGGCAACTCTAGCTTGTAGGCAACAGGTCCTATTCGCTCCAGAATGCGGTAGGGTCCAATGAATCTAGGGCTAAGCTTCCCTTTCTTCCCGAACCGTAGGACCTTCTTCCAAGGTGAAACCTTCAAGAATACCATGTCACCAACATTATACTCTATGTCTCGTCTCTTCAAATCTGCATAAGATTTCTGTCTGTCCGAAGCAGTGCGGAGTCGGTCTCTGATCACACGAACCTTTTCCTCGGTTTCCTGCACAATATCTGGTCCCTCGAGCTTACGCTCGCTAAGCTCTGTCCAACAAATCGGGGTTCGGCATTTTCTGCCGTAAAGTGCCTCGTACGGAGCCATCTGAATACTTGCCTGGTAACTGTTATTATATGCAAACTCCATTAACGGCAAGTAACGCTCCCAATCTTCTCCAAAGTCGATCACACAAGCTCGCATCATATCCTCGACAATCTGTATCACCCTCTCAGACTGGCCATCGGTCTGAGGGTGAAATGTCGTACTAAGGTTCAAAGCTGTGCCAAAAGCCTTCTGAAGTCCTCTCCAGAACTTCGAAGTGAACCGGGGATCTCTATCAGATATGATTGACAGCGGTGCACCGTGCAAACGAACTATCTCTCTAACGTACAAATCTGCCAATTTGTCTAAGGAAGAGTCACGTCTGACGGGTAGAAAATGAGCGGACTTCGTCAACCTGTCAACAATGACCGAGATGGCGTCATTCTTTCGTGAAGATCGTGGCAATCCGATCACAAAATCCATAGTGATCCTTTCCCACTTCCATTCCGGAATGGTAGGAGGGTGCAGCAACCCTGTCGGAACCTGGTGCTCAGCCTTGACTTGCTGACAAGTCAAACAACGTGCAGTGAACTCGGAGATTTCCTTTTTCATAGCTGGCCACCAATAGGATTTCTTCAAATCCTGATACATCTTGTTACTACCCGGGTGCATAGTGTATACGGTTCCGTGAGCCTCGCGTAACAAGCGATCCCTCACTTCACTGCGGGGCACCACTAGGCGTTCATGATAGTACAAGACTCCGTCATCGCGAATTGTAAACTCGGGCCTCTTTCCTGTAGGAACTAACTCTCGAGTCTTCTGACAAAACTCATCATCCCTCTGTGCTGTACGGATCTCCTGCTCTAACGGAGACTGAAGCTGTAGCTCGGCTAACGATTTTCTGCTCAAGGCATCGGCCACGATGTTAGCCTTGCCCGGGTGATACTCAATGACTAAATCGTAATCCTTGATCAGCTCCAACCATCGGCGTTGTCTAAGATTCAGCTCCTTCTGGGTGAGTAGGTACCTCAAACTCTTGTGGTCGGTGAAGATGTGAATCCTCTCTCCAAAGATGTAGTGGCGCCAAATCTTCAAGGCAAATACCACGGCTGCCAACTCTAAATCATGTGTCGGATAATTCTCCTCGTGAGTCTTCAACTGTCTCGATGCGTAGGCCACTACCTTACTTAACTGCATCAGTACACAACCTAAGCCGCTATGAGATGCGTCACTATAGATGGTGTACTCGATGCCAGGAGTAGGTTGAACCAAGACTGGTGCCTGGGTCAGGCACTCCTTCAGTTGATCAAAACTGCGCTCGCACGCTTCTGACCACTCAAATTTGATGTCTTTACGCAGTAGCTTGTTCAATGGAGTAGCGATCGAGGCGAAGCTCTTAACAAATCGGCGATAGTAACCGGCTAATCCAAGGAAGCTCCTCACCTCACGAACATTCCGTGGAGCCTTCCAGTCCACTATGGCTGAAATCTTGCTGGGGTCTACCTGGATACCGGTAGCAGAGATAACATGTCCTAAGAATGTCACCTCACTCAACCAGAATTCACACTTAGACAATTTTGCATACAGCTTGTGCTCTCGCAACACACTCAGAATCAATTGCAAATGTCTAGCGTGCTCCTCCTGAGTCCGTGAATAAACCAAGATGTCATCGATGAACACTACTACGAACTGGTCCAAGTATGGTCGGAACACACTGTTCATAAGCTCCATGAACACTGCCGGGGCATTAGTCAATCCGAAGGGCATGACTGAGAACTCATAATGCCCATAGCGTGTCCTAAAAGCAGTCTTCGGAATGTCTTCTCTCCTGACAGAAATCTGATGATATCCAGAACGCAGATCAATCTTTGAGAATACCGTAGCCCCTCTAAGCTGGTCGAACAGGTCGTCGATACGAGGCAACGGATAACGATTCTTCACTGTAGCTTTGTTCAACTGCCTGTAGTCGATGCAAAGTCTCATGGATCCATCTTTCTTTCGAACAAATAACACTGGTGCTCCCCATGGGGAAACGCTAGGTCGGATGAATCCCTTTTCCAGTAGCTCTTGCAACTGAGCCTTCAACTCCTTCATCTCGGCAGGTGCTATACGATACGGTGTAGCAGATATGGGTTCCGTACCCGGAATGAGATTGATCGAGAACTCTACCTCTCTCGGCGGAGGCAAACCAGGTAGGTCTTCAGGAAAGACATCAGGGAAGTCGCAAACCGTACGAATGTCCTGCTGACATGGCGATTCTTTTCGCATATCCTGAACGTGACATAGGAACATCTCGCACTTCTTGCGAATCAAGCGCCTCGCGCTCAAGGATGATATGAACTCGGGAGTCTCGGGGAACACTTCCCGGAGAGTAATACGTCGCTACCGTCTTCGGCTCTCAGCCGTACGGTCCGACAACTGCAGTCGACCACTGCTCTATGCTCGGTGAGCCAATCCATACCAAGGATAATATCAAACTCCTTGTGTGGTAGCTCTATCAAATCTGCAGGGAATTGCTTCCCTTGTACGGACAACGGACATCTATGATAAATGTGATGAAGACGCATGCTATGTCCTAGCGGATTCGATACAATGGTAGGTATCTCAAGGTCACTCCTCACAATCACAGAATTAGCAGGCATGCCAACACAGATATAGGAGAGCGTAGAACCCGGATCGATCAAGGCATGCATAACTGAATCAAATAGTACGAACGTACCCAAGATAACATCGGGGCTAGGATCTGTACGCCCATGCATGGCGTAGGTACGCGCTGGTGCCCGGCCTGACTGTTGCGGACGTGGTCTCTGCTGATTATTTGCGGCAGTAGACAGCTGACTCCGTGCTGGATGTGATGCGGCAGGCTGATCCGGAGCTCTAGGTAAAACAGACTCGCTGCTAGGGTTTGTCGGGCAATGCCTCCTGAAGTGCCCTGGCTGACCACAACCCAAACATAAGCCTTGGGTGAGCCAACACTCGCCCGGGTGATGCCTACCACAATGTACACATTGCGGGTGGCTTCTCGATCTGTTCGAGTTGCTCGCGGCGACCGACGGAGACGGCCTCGACTTACTCCTCTTAGGCGGCGGTGCACTCGAAGAACCCTTCTCGTACCTCTTTCCCCCGAATCCAAAACTCTTCCCGCTCGGCCCGGTGCTGGCCGCGGGTCGCGGGTCTTTCGTCGCTCTATCCTCCTTCTTGGTTGCCTGCAAATCATCCAAGCTCTTTTCTGTCTTCACAATCAAATCATACGCCGCATTAAAATCTGTCGTCGTGATCAGTGCGGCGTACGGCCTCAAGTCCGGCCGTAGCTTCTTGACGAACTCGTTCAAACGATCCTCCGGAGTGGAGACCAGACTCGTCGCGTACTGGGACAAGTAGTCAAACCTCTGTCTCAGTTCAGGCAGTGACATCCCCTCCTGCTTAAGCGCAACGAACTCATCGCGCCTCTCCTCGCGGTACCGGGTGGGGACGTACTCCTTCGTGAAGGCTCGATCGAAGCGATCCCAGGTCCACGGCTTGGGTGTGTGTGGATCTTGGTCAATGCGCTTCCACCAATCATATGCTCCCTTCCGGAACATCTGTGACGCCAACTCCGAGCGATCAGCATCTGGGACTCTCAAATTCTTGAGTACCCGGTCCATCTGCTCAAGCCAATCCAAAGCAATCTGGGGTTCCCCCAAATTGTCTCCTCGGAACTCTTCCGCTCCATTATCCTTCAACATTTTGAAGGTAACGATGCGCGGCTGCGGCTGTGGTGGTGGAGGTGGCTGGAACATGGGCATAAACTGCGCCATGTGCTGCATATAGTGGGCCATCATGGCCGGGAACATCTGCTCGTAGGCTACCGGCGGTATCGCCAACGGTGGCATCACTGGAGGTGGTACGACTGGCGGTGGTACAGCTGGTGGCTGTCCCACTGGCTCAGGTGGATTCTGTCGTTGCCCTCCGTCACCCGGAGGCGTGAAACTCGAACCCTCGGTGTTAGCCGTGTGCACGCTCACGTGCTCCGGCTCCGGAACGTACTGACCGTGGGTCGATTCTTGACTCATTCTAAAATAATAAGGAAATTCCACGTCAGATCTTAACACATAACAGATAAAGCTATAAATACCTATTACCTTCCCGGGGCAGAGGAGATACGTGAGATGCAGATGCGGCTGAATTATTCATTGTATTATTTTTTTTTTTTGAAAGGGTCCGAAGACCGATTTTAAAACCAAATGCTCCGATACCAAAATGTAACACCCCAACCCGCATGACCCAAACCCGTGGGACAGCGGGTCGGTGTGCTACTGAATTGGTATCCGAATTTGCGACATTTTCAAAACAATTTTAAACAAACATTCTATCCATGCATAAAAGAATCCATCGGAGTAATTTAAAATAATGCGGAAGCCTTTTTAAAGTCAAACAACTTGGGATCTTGCCCGAAAACGTAATAAGCATTAAAGTTAATTGAATAAAACATAATCAACAGATTAAAGTGACAGCCACGCCATCGTACATCTCCTCCTCAACGCCCTCTGGGATCGACTCTAGGTTCATCTGTCTGATCACCTACGGACAGCAAAAGAAAACAACGCTATCCGCTCAGCATTGACGCTGAGTGGTACTCCATTGAAGCACAAGAATAAATATAATAATTCAACAATTAAGATCGTGCATGTGTTTATCCTTTTAATAAAAATCAGTTCAACTTTACATTTGGTTCTTTAGACGGTTGACCAACAGTCAACTTATTTTCTTTCTTTTCAAAATGATTTAGGTGTTACGGGTTTCCCATTGACTCTTTGACCACCGGTCAAACCAATTTAGATTTTCATCAAAATCAAACCAATTTAACATTTATTCCCTATGTCGGAGATAGCCTCAATCCGTAATACCGAAGATGGCCTCAATTCGGTGGAGGTAGGATCCCCTGGGCGATGGCCTCAAACCCAAGATCGCAGACCCTCGTGCACGTCTTAACCTCACTGGCCAGGCCCTGCAGCCGCCCGAGCGTTGGCCAGTTTCTATGTTTGACACAATAAACCAATTGACCTTATTCACCAGTTAAAATTAATTAATTAACTTAACTAATTCGTTAAAGTTTGGATTCAACCATTCGGTCAAACCTACGACAACAGAGTATCCAGTCAAAGCCTAGGTCAAACATGACCTAACCCAAGTCAAAGTCAAACCTGTTCAGTCAATTCACAATCTTCAACAATTAAATTCAAACAATCAATTTAATTCAATTAACCAATTTAGCCAAATTATAGCATAAACACATATAACGATCCAAACCATTAAATCTATTCTGAATGCTATTAACTTCATAGTACGGACCTAGATTACGTCGAAATCGAATCGATAGCTCGAACGGAAGGCAAATCGACGAAATCAACCGAACGGGTCAAATCGAGTCAAAGTACGAAATTGACCAATCAATCCGGCGTGGGGGTTAATCTGCCGGCGATATCAACTCGGGGCAGCGGCCCAATGCGGCGACGGTGACGGACGCCTGGCGGAGCGGCAGCTCAACGCCGGTGAGCAGCGACTGGCGGTGGATGACCGGCGAAGGTGAATCGGCTGCTGGAAGATCCAATTGGACGGCGACCGGCTGGAAACTCGGCCGACGGTGGCTCTCGATTCCGGCGAGGGCGAAACAGCAGATTCCGGCGACGGGCGACGTCGGGGCAGCGACTAGAAGCTCGGCGACGGCGGCGCTGCGCTTCGTTGGCGATGAGGCAGCGGCGGCGGCTGGACGTTCGGGCTTCGGTGGCTGGAGACTCGGCGACGGCGATGGCAACGCCGGCGGCTGGCTACTCCAATTGGACGGCGGCGATGATGGCGGCGGCTATCGGCGAAGGAAACAGCGGCGGCGCTGCAATTGACGGCGACGACCAGCGGCTGGTGCGGCGAGGCTTCTGGCGGCGCTGGGCGACGGCGTGATGGCAGCGGCTTCCGGCGGAGAGGCTGGCTTGGCGACGGCGGCTTGCTCACAGCGGCGGCGATGGCTGGGAAGAAGAGAGGAGAAGGAGAAGGAAGAAGAAGGAAGAAGAAGAAAAAGAAAAAGAAGAAGAAGGAAGAAGGAGAAAAGGAACGGACGAAGATAAGGTTTGGGTGGATGAGGTTTATTTAATGGTCCCATTCCAAAAAGGATTGGGCTTCGGACCCAAAATACCTGATTAAATGGTCATAACTTGAGTTCCATAACTCCGATTCGCGAACCGTCTGAACCGACGCGATCACAAAAATATTTCCTACGAGATGACATAAAAGTTGGGCTTAAAATCCAAATTATAATTTTAACCCCTAATTGGGCCCAATTCGTAATCAATTGCCCTAACAATTTAATTAATTCCTTTGGGCCAGGTTTCGGGGCGTTACAAGATACTTCCACTCTCACTATTTTTTACAGGTGGCGGTCAAGAATTGGACGAGGGACAGCTTGGAGGACAGTGAGACGTGGCGCTAGTGAATGGCCCAAAGCTGTTTTGTTTTAATTTAAATGTTCCATTGAATTTGTTTATTTAAAATATAAGAATGTTGAATGTTTCTAAAAGCTTCCGCAACATTTGGGTTTTGTTTACTCCGATTAAACTATGATTTTTTCTTAAATAAATATGAATGAATGTTTTGTTTTTAAATGTTTTAAAAAAATTGTGCATGTGAATACCAAATTAGTAGCAACCCAATTTGTTAACTCGTTGGTTCGGGTTACGCGGGTTGGGGTGTTACAAATTTATAATTAAAAAATATTTCAGAATGAACAATATGTTGTTTGAGAATGAAATATTTAAGAATAAAGACTACGTTGTTTCAAAATGAACTCTATGTTGAGCATGCTTCGGAATAAATCCTACGGTTGAAAATGAACATTTTGTCAATTCAAAACGAATATTCACCAGGTGTATCTAGCTCTACGTACAGCCAGATGTACAATATACGTTCTCCATATTGGCGGAGGAAGAGAGTATTTAGAACACTGGTAATACTCTTGATGCCCCCCACCGTTAAACACTTGATGCGTCAAACACTACCACCCTTAGAACACTGGTAATACTCTTGATGCGTCAAACACTACCTCCCTTCACCGTCATCCTGGCATCTAGCCCGTCGCGTTAAATGTTTGACGTAGTGGCGTAGTAGAGGCAACCGTTCTCCTCCCTAATGGTCTAAATTATGGTTGTTGGCCAAAGTTAATTTTTTTTATGTCTAATACTATAAATACCACTTTTTTTAAGTACAAAAACACACACACCATATTTCTCATGTTCTTTATAATTCTTCCAAAATATATTCTATTTCTTTTAATTCTCTCTAGAAAACACTCAAAAATGGGATCGTTTTCATCTTACGGTAAAAGAGGAGCTCTCATTTTTTGTTGTTTCACGATAGGTTGTTACCAATGGTGGCAAAAAGGCCAAAAACACAATAATCATCCCAATGCTCAACCCGGCGAGCATGTAAACTACGATTGGGAGGCTGCACACGAATCACTACTCAACGACTACTTTAATACTCTATGTGTTTACACACTAGAAGATTTTAATACTCGTTTTTGGATGAGCCATTCTTTGTTTTTATGTATACTCACCAATATTGAGCACGAGGTTCCTTGATTCACCCAACGCTTTGATGCGAGAAGCCGACACAATTTTACCAGCGTCCAGAAGTGCATCACAGCGCTTCGTCAGATGGAGTATGTGACGACTTGTGATATGTTCGATGAATACTTGAAGATGTCAGCTCGGAGCATCAGTGCATGTGTTTACAAATATCAAAAGCTATTATTGTACGTTATCATAAAAGGTATTTACTCAAGCCGAAAACAAGCAACATTGAACACTTACAGGCGAGGCATTCCGCAAAACACGGCTTTGTCGGCATGTTTGGAAGCATCGATTACACACATTGGAAAATGGAAAAATTGTCCCATTTCATGGCATGATCTGTTCTCCCAGGATGGTCATCCCAAACCTACTATTATGCTCAAAGTTGTGACTTCGAATGACTTATGGTTTTGCATGCTTTTTTTGGTGTTGCTGGCTCGAACAATGACATCAATTTTCTTGATCAATCTCCCATTTTTGACGATTATATTAATAAGACTGTACCCGACTTGTCTTTTGCGCTTAGAGGGACTCTTTACAAGCATGGATATTATCTTGCCGATGGAATATATCCAGATTATTCTACAATTGTGAAGTTCCTCTCCAAACCGATGGTTCTTAAATGCCAGACCTACAAAAAGCTCATGAGGCAGCGAGAAAAGATATCGAACAAGCCTTCAGGGTGTTAAAAGGTAAGTGGCACATTCAAGGTCGTCCGTCCAAGTGTTATTCTCAAACGAAAATGAGAAATGACATGTACACATGTATTATTCTTCATAATATGAATACAGAGGACAACGATTTTGCAATTTCTCATTACAACCTGGACGAGGATGTGCCTACGTATGAAGAAATCAACAAAGAAAAGATACAAAGAAACCACCAAGAAAATTGAAGCCGAGAGATTCACAATGCACTAACGGCGGATTTAATTGAACATATTTTTAGTCTCTTAAATAATCAGTAATATCTTCGTAATGTCATGTAATTTTTAATTTTATTTGTTTATGTTGTTGTTATTCAAATCTTATTTTATTAATGTAATTTTTTTATTGAATGTAATTTTTAATTAATGAATTATTTTATTTAAAATAATGAAATCTTATTAATTTAATTTTATAAGATGTGTATTCAAAATGTAAAAAATAAAGGTCTAAAGCTCTGGTTTGAAGCCCCGGTCTTCAAATCCATTCCCAGAAAAATTATGATGCATGTTAAAGGAAGGTTAAAGCTGATATGACAGAGGGAAAATGTTTGAAACTCTAGAGTTTCATGTACATTTCTAGTGCTCTTATAGGCAAGCCTTCCAAATTCCAAACAAAGTCTCAAATTGTTTTAGAGAATATCAAGGGTACCCCAAAATTTATACATAATTTGTATACCAATTATAAACACAAACATTGATATATGTGCCTGAACAAGCATAAATGAATGTGTTTGCATTTAGAGCATGTTCTTTAGAACTGGAAAAAAAGATCTGGATGTTGGAAGAAACTGAAAAGAACTATAAGGAACTAGAAGAATCTAGAAAAATTGGAAGAAACTGGAAAGAACTGGAAGAAACCGGAAGAAACTGAAAAAATTAAATGAAACTGAAAAAAGCTAGAAAAAATTGGAAAATCTAAAAAAAATTAAACTTTTTTGTTTATCTTGATATGATTCTCATTCTAATTCTTGTTATTATAAAATAATAATAATAATATTGTTGTTGTTGTTGTTGTCATCACGTTATCTTAATGAATGCTTTTTTTGTATATTTTAATATTATTCTCATTCTAATTCTTGTTGTTATAAATTATTAATCTTGTTATTATTATTACTGTTGTTGTTGTTATGAACATAATAGGTGTAATAATAATAATAGTAATAATAATAATAATAATAATAATAATAATAATAATAATAATAATAATAATAATAATACTTGTAACATCCCAACCCGCATAACCTGAATTCATGGGTTAGCAAACCGAGGTGCCACCATTCTGGTATCCAAACACACGTTAATTTTAAAACAAATTAAAACATCCAACAATTCTTAATTTAAAACCCAACATCGGAGTAAGATAAAATAGTGCGGAAGCTTAATAATTGAAATAGCACAACTTGGACGTCGTGCCCGAAAATGTAATAAGTTATTTAGAAATAAATATGAATTCCAAATCCTCAATTAAATTCGCCCACATCTCTTCCTCCTCATCGCCTTCTGGAATCGGCTCTAGGTTCATCATCTCTTTGATTACCTGCATGTAGCAAACAAACAACTACGCGCTCAGCCTTGACGCTGAGTGAGAAATATCTAACGTCAAGTAAACAGTCAAATGAATCCACAATTCATAACTATCATGTAATATCACACAATCAACATCACACATACAATTCAATTCACACAATTTACCTGGAACTTGCTCGTTTCCATTCTCATCAAACTTGTGGACTCATCATGGTTGGTGGATCACAAGGAACTTGTCCCTAGAGTCAACTCTAGACTAAGGACTTACTATTTTACTTGGGAGTCATGATAGTTCTCACTAGATCAGCGGATCATGCTCAACCAATGAAGATGTTCCCTGTTGGGTGGGTGGAATCCCCACCTAATGCACCACCAGGCGGTTCAAGGATACCCGTACGTACGGTTTTACCCTGTTGGCCATTGGGCCCATCAGGCTCCACATAGCTTAGACTCTTACCTATTAACTACTTGTGTCACTCCCGAGGATTCCCTCTAGGTAGACTTACCTTGATGAACATGGTGGATCAACACGCGATACTTGTATACTGTGTGCTGGATCAGCCCACTTGCGTTTGAGTCAAGAGACTTATACACTTTACATTGTCACATATGTGTTGGATCCTGTAACATAATTCCAACAAATAGTGGTCTAGTCTGGGTGTTGTCATCCCTTCTCATCATGCAACACACAAGCCTCAAAATCAATCCTTGACGAATCATGAATTATTGTTCGATTCAGGTATCCCACGGTACCCTTAACGGTAGAGGGTACCGTCCCCATGGTACCAGGGTACCGTCCCACGATACGTGGGTACTGTCCGAAATGTCCGTTGCTCTCGGACGATATGCTTTTCACAGTAGCCGCTACGGACCTAGCAGTAGGGCGTACCGTCCGCCCGGTACATAGGTACCGTTTGGTGGCACGTACCGATAGAGGAAGGTTGAAATGAGAAGGATGGCGGTATTTTGGTACTGTCCCTGCGGTACTGACCTACCGCCATCCGCGACAAATTTTCTAGTTTTTCTGCACCAGCTCGTTTCTCCGTTGAATCAACACCAATTCCTCCAATTCAGCATTCAAACACAGTGGCAAACACATATTCGATATCACGTAATCATGCAATATCAATTATATTGCGTTCTACCTATAAATTTCATCATAAACCCAAGAATCCCGAATTAACATATCGTATAGGTTTTTCAAACTTAATTGCTTACTCTACCGTTAGGGTTCCACGTACTCACCTCAAAACGACAAAACTAAATCATGGATGAAAAGCTTGGATGGCGGGACGGCGACGGGCATCGACGATCTCTTTCTCCTTCTTCTTCTCTTCTTCTCTTGGTTCCTGTGCTACTACGTCGAACGAGAGAGAGAGAGAGAGAGTTGAGAGATGGTGAGGTTCGTGCGGCGTGTAAACATGCACATGTACGTTAGGGAGGGGTATTTATATATCTAAGGATTTGTGCTTTGTAATTAAATAATGTATCTAGAAAAATTCTTATAATTTTTTGACACATATTTCTAATTAACTCTAGGTCTGTCTCAATAATTAATTAATTATTTTTAGTTAACTATTTCCGATGGAACGAGTTTCAGGGTGTTACAATAATAATAATAATAAGACTAATGATAATGATGATGATTATGATGATGATGATGATGATGATGATGATGATGATGATGATGATAATATCGTTTTTAGAATAATTGGTCGGGAAGTAGAAAGAATTTGAAGAAAATAAAAATAGTTGAAAGAAACTGGAAGAAACTATAAAAAAACGGGAAGGAACTAGAAAAAACTGGAAAAACGGGAAGGAACATGCAAAAACTGGAGGGAATTGGAAGAACTATTAGAAACTAGAAGAAACTAGAAAGAAATGGAAAGAACTGGAAGAAACTAGAAGTTAAGAGTTCAAGCTCTAAAGAACAGGCTATTAGTGTATAAATGATGTAGAATTGAATTGTTGGGTAACTAATAATTTTGCAATTACTTTTCCTTACAACTAGGGGTGTTCATCGGTCCAAGATTGGACTGAACTGGACCGATCCGGATCAGACTAAAGACCGAATTGATTAAAATCACGGACTGAAGATCGGACCTAAATCTATTCAGGTTTGGACTGGGCCAGACCGAAATACTTAGAACCGAACCAGTCTAGAGCGATTGGATCAAATAAAAATATGTTTTTTTAATTATTTTGATCAGTTAAATATATTTTAGGTTTTGATTGTTTGTCTTTCAAAAAAATTTTTTTAGGCTTTTTATTTTGTAGCGTACAAATAGAAAAAAATAGACAACCTAAAAATAGATACAAAATATGGACTACTTCTATGTAGAATAATACAGATTAAAAACTAATGCTAAACTTTTTTTTTAAATTTCTTTACAAAAAAATTTTTAATTTAATAAATTAAAATATCTATTCAAGTAAAGCATCAAAGTGTATTACGGATTTTAAAAAGTAGAGTTTACAGATTTAGGTCTTTTAGATTTAATAAGGTTATTCGATCCAATCGATTCGAACCTATATCATTTCGGATTTAGACTAACGGGATCGAAACCTGAACTCTAGACCGACCTACCCAAAATTCATTCCATCCGGGTTTGGTCAGTTTTTCGGTCCATATAACCCTACTTAGCGCCTTCAAACTCCCGCCAACTCAAAATCTCCCGTCCCAATCACTGCTCCCACCTCCCTTCATATACTCCGCCATTTCTTCCCCACAATTTCTAACCAGAGCGCAAGAGCCCTGTTTTTTGAAACCCTGAATCGTCGTCTGCCGGCGCAGCTCAAGGCACTCGGTATTTAGATCTGCTCGATTGCTCGAACCTAGAATGGAGTGCGGAAGGAACATATCGTTTTTCAAAGACATTAAATCTAGGGAGCTCAACGGATTCAGAGGTACGTCTCACCCCTAATCTACAGATTCCTCACCAGCACATAAATCACCAATATTTTATTTATGCATTTCTGATGGTTTTTGTGTGCTCAGTGAAAAAGAGACCTTTTGTAAGCATTCAATCCTCACTATTCAGTGAAATAGGATCTGTTTCTGTTGAGCACGGAGGTCAGACATCTCCTCCCATGGCTATCTCCTTCTGCAAGGTCTATCTTCTAAACAAAAAAGCACTTTTGCATCTTATTTTAGTGGATTTGTATAACCTCAACCATTGTGTGTCAGCAGACAAGTAATAATTGCCATATAATTGCTGTTTCGGATGAGGGTGGTTACATTAGCTTGTATAATACACGCTCAAAGTTTCTGTCTTCTTCCAATTACCTGGAAAATGCAGGTAAAATCGAGTCCCCAATTTACTATCATGAACAAGGGTATTCATTAAACTGTTTGCCATACATTCATGATTGCATTTTATAATTTGCAGAAAGGGCTAAGATTTCTGAATGGGTTGCACATGAAAATGCTATTTTTGACATTTGTTGGAATCAGGTATCATATCTACATGTTTGTGTTGCTCGGGGGAGTAATGGTGAGAGAAATAGGACTGCAATTTCCCTTGTATTATTTGTGTGGATGTCACATCTTATAACAATAAATGAATTTAACATGTGATAATTTATCTAAATAATTCTTTAAGGTAGTTTTAGAGCATCGTATGTTCTAGATGTACAATTTGGCTATTGTTTTCTACTATGCCAAACAAAAATGAAGCAGCGTGCTAAACCGAGAATTATAAGTTGTGGGTTTTTATTTTCAAGTGCGTCATTTGTTGTGCGGCCTTGTCACAAGTAGTGTGTTTCTCTATATGTACTTATAGCCAAACCATTAAAACCCTAATGCAATTTTTACCTTTAATTTCTTCCCAAGACTTTTCCAAAAGCGCTCTTTGGCTCTTTAAATATGAACTCCAAGGATTTGAAAAACTAATTTCAAGGAATAGGTTACAGCCATATTGTTGGTGGATAATCATGTTAATTTTCATGCAAGGAAAGGCTTGTATAGACAAATCCTTGTTTATTATGGTCTTCAATGATTGTTTGCCAACTACAATATTTGACACACCTTAACAAAACAACTTAACCATCACCTATAAATTAGTGGATGAAACTAATTTTGCCAACAAAATCCCAATAATACTAACAATGAAACTAAAGCATAGTATTTTTTGTGCATTTTCCTAGCCTCTGCTCGCACTTACTCCACCTACATTTTCTGTTAGTCTATGGTGTTTCACCATAGTGACTACATTATTAGGCATATTTCTAGTTGACTACTCGAGCTTTAGTGATGATTTAAGTATACATTATTAATGTTGATGGAATGCCGTCTCTAGTATCTGATACCTGACCCAAATATGTGTGAACTTCCATAATCAGGATTTGAATGGAACATGGCTCTTACATCAAGTAATTGAGATTAATATTACTAGCCCGAATTGAAATAAGTCCTTGTTATGTTTTTTTAATACAAATTGTCACGTTTTAATAGTTATCATATATGGATACTTTGCAGGAAGATAGTAATATATTAACGGCTTCGGGCGATCAAAGTGTAAGCAGCTATTTCCCAGCACAATTTTCCTGAATCACATTTCGTATTGGAAAGTTGACACTTTATGTAGAAGTCAATTTGTGTTCAAGTGATATTGTAACGGATATTTGAAAACCTGGTGTAATAAAATAAAAAAGATCAATCACATAATTCAGTAAACAAAGTCTGTACGATTATTGTCTGAAGTTTCATTGAAATTTAGGAAAAAAATTTTGTTAACATGAAAAATTTACAGATAAAGGTATGGGATGCAAATGAACAGAAATGTGTAAGTGCATTGATGGGCCACACTGGAAGTGTGAAATCTCTTTGTGTACATCCTACAAATCACAGTATGTTCGTGATTCTACTACCTATTTATCTTGATTCGTTTTAACTTTTATCCAAAAGGATTGTTCTATATTTCTACACTCATTCTTGATGTGTTATTACTTATGGCAGACATTATTGTATCTGGATCAAGAGATGGGTCCTTTGCTCTATGGGATTTGAGGTGCTATAATAGCAGTTGCCAGAGACTTTGTATACTGTAAGTATTTTTTCTGCTAAGCAAGCATGTTGATTTACAATTTCCAGAACTTATAATTTTCAATAATGCTTAACGCTCTCAATTTATGTTTTTTTTCCTTCTGTCAAATGTAGTTGTAACTTGTGTTATACTTCGTACTTGTTATACCTTCACTTTTTAAGACAAGAACATACTTCCACTTCTAAATTTCTAACATAAACATATGTCATCACTTTGAAGTTTTTAAATCAATGTATAATCTTTCATATGACAACATGTGCCTCATACTTAAAGTTTTGTTTTTCAAAAAATCTATGCTGAAAAGATATTTTGTAATACGGAGCAATTGATAAAGACTAACAACATGATTATGATTATCTTTATTACTTAAAACTAGAGGTGCAAGATGGTACACATTAATAGATTTGATTTTTATGATAAATTAAATGTAGCGGTGTGGTGGGAACGTTTAATTTTTTTAACATTAAAGTTATTTGGTTTTGAAAAATTGAGAAAATAATTAAAAGCATGATGAATTGGTATTTTTGATTTTTTTAAAAACAAAGTAAATGCATCATCAAGCTGAGACGGATGAGTGTGATACAAAAAAGTCCACCTCAATCACACAACAACCTACCTAAGATGCCAATATATAGTGGTAATAATTTCACATATGCATTTTTAATGCACTGCAGCAAAAGCTAATATACAGGAAGCACATTTTTTTTCTTATTATACGTAGCAATGTCATGTACCTCTAGATATGATAAAACATAGAAATGCTAGCTGCATGGTTTTAAAATATCATATTTATTATTATACATCCCTATGCTCTTAAGTTTATTTTAGTTTTTAACTAGTTTCTAAATTGCTTGTTATTTGTTATACTTTTTTTGGAAACAGCTATGCTACCTATATATATAGGGTTATAGTCTATGTTTCTAGCTCTTAGATTCCTCGTGAAATTTCAATGTAAAAGTTGTTATTGTTCTCATTTTACACTTAATATCTATTACTTCTTATTTTTTTCTAATATTACTCTTTGTTACAATATTAATAAAGTGCAACTTCTCACATTCTTACCCTTATTATAAGTACTTAACGTTCTTGCTGTACCGGGTTATATTGTGTGCACTTGAACCTAGACCCCAACAAAGTTGAGATTATATTTGGTTGTTATTAGAAATATTTAATAGACCTTAGATAGCCACATTGAAATTGGGAAATGTTAGTAATTTTTACTCGGTGAGTTTGGTTTTGTTAGACAAGGCGTGCAACTCTAGAGGGGGGGTGAATAGAGTTGTTGAGAATGTTTACCGATTTTCGCAGGATTAAATAAGATAAACGAAAGTGCAGCGGAAATAAAATAGAGAAGGCAAAGAACACACCGATGTATACTGGTTCACCACCTCGTGGCTAGTCCAGTTCCCCGAGAGACTCTCTCGAAGCTACCACTACTTTCGTTAAGCTTACGGGTGCTTAACAAACCGTTTACAACTCGAGAACTTGAATCCCACAAGCCTCGACACAACCGCTCGTAGATATGCTCTCTACAAGACTTCACAACCAAGACTTAAATCACATAAGCCTTGAACAACAAGAAGAACAATCTTCTTCAACCTCTCAGCAATAACTCTCACAAGAGTAGAAATGAGAAAAGATTAAGCTCTATGGATGACAAGAACACTCTCTTGAAAACACTTAGTTTTCTCTCAAAATATATCAATTTGAGGAAGAAATGAATGGAGGATTATAACCTCAAGATTGGGGATTTTAGGAGTGCTTGTTCATTAGAAAAATGACCAAGGAAGAGTGTTTAAATAGGGGTTGAAGGAATATATCCGTTGGTCCAAGAAAAGAAGCTGGGATGAAAAAATGCAGCATAATAATCGATTAATGCAGTGTCAATAATCGATTAATGCAGTCTGCGCAGAGTTCCTTCAACGTGTAAATAATCGATTAATGCAAAGGGATTAATCAATTAGAAGGCTCTGAGAGGACTAATCGATTAAATCAAGAGGAATAATCGATTAATGGAATGCAAACGACAGTTAATCGATTAAACAGAGAAATATAATCGATTACCAAAAGAAATAATGGGCAAAACACAAAGGGCCCAAGCCAGTTGCGATGGAGAGCAAATTGGCGTAACATTCGTTGTTTGAGACAACGGGAATCAGAGAACGCTCCTCCTCTTATTCAATGAATTTGAATAAGGGAGTAAAAGTGAGTCCAAAAATTATTTTGTGTGTCAAATGATGTACACGAAAAATATTTGAATAAAATATTTTTGCTTACCAAAAATATTTTATAATATCAAAATAAACATTTGATAAATGTTTGACACACTTTTTGTAACTGACTCAATAAAACTATTTTGAACAGTTAAAAAGATTTTTCAACTGACTCAAAAAATAAATATAATTTTTATTTTAACTCTCATAAAAACAATTTTGGAGAGAAGATATTTTTGTCATCCTTACAAAAATTCCTACGACTCAAATAAATAAAAGTCTTCGGAAATCTTCTACTCCTCCGAGTCCTCCGTTAGGCGCTCCGAATGCGTCTCGGACTTCAATAAAATCCTGTGCACCTTCTTGAATACTTCAAGGAATGGCACTTCAAGTCTTCGTGTTTGTCGTTGTAGCACTTTGATCTTGACTTGAATAAATTGTGTTTGTCAATTATCAAAACCTGTGAGTCAACACTTAACAACACAGAAAGGGTTGAACTCATGCATTCCAACAGGTTTGGTTAGTAATTTATCTATAAAATATTGATATATGCATGAAACACTCAAGCGTCATATTCTCTTAAGAACTTAGCATGTTCTTAATTTATAAAGGAAATGAATTGTTGGCATGTTATATTGTGGCTCAACACAAAGATTGCCACAAAACTTAGACAAAAAGTTTAAACCATTTCATAAAAAACCACTTCCGTTTGGAATGAGTTGTCCACTCTCTATGTCAAATAAATGTATTCTAATAAATTGTCTAAAATATCTTAGAGCCAGGCTATGTGTAGTGTTGGTAGGAATGAATGATGTATTTAACATTTCAAACTCATTTCTTAAAAATGATTTTTTATGAAGTGGACAACTAAATTCGAACAGATAACATAAAAGGAAATAGATTTTAAATTTGGGATGAATAACAATGAAAAGTTGGATGATTATTTTGGGATAGAGGGAGTATTAGTTTGATCATGAATGAAAACAACTAAGTCTTTCTACGGAGATTATATCACGTAGAAGAAATTGAAATACCATAAGTTGCAACGTTAGACTTCTTTTCCCAATAAGTTCTAGTGGTGAGCAGCTTAGCATTATCTTTCGTGGATTTGAAAACTACAATGCTAATAATAATAGTAATAATAATACTAATATTTATAACAATAGTAATAATAATAGTAATAATAATAATAATAATATTAATACTAATACTAATACTTATACTAGCGGTAGTGGTAGTGGTAGTGGTGGTGGTGGTTGTGGCGGTGGTGGTGGTGACCATAACAACATCAATGATAATAATAATAATAATAATGATGGTTATGATGATGATTATGATTAAGTGCCCGTTTGGCAACAACTTTAGCATTTTGAAAATGGTATCTAGGCCTTGTTTGGGAACAACATTAGCATTTTAGATAAAATTATAATGGTGTAGATTACTTTTGAAATGCTACGGTTAAACGCTGCAGCTATACTGCCTTTTCAAAATGCTAACGTTAAAGGCTAAAGTTGTTCCCAAACACACCCCTAATGACATCGTTCGACTTTAGCGGTTTGAGAGTTATTCTGCACCACTAAAAATCATCTGAAACACTAATGTTAATCGAAAAAATGATGATGATGCTGATGATGAGGATATAATAATAATAATAATAATAATAATAATAATAATAATAATAATAATAATAATAATAATAATGCAAATAGTAACACACAAGTATAATACCATAAGGTGTATTGTTTGATTGTTATTATTAACAATAAGCCTTGTATAATCTTAATGCTATTGGGGTCTAAGCAGTCATGATGTATGCAATCTTATTCTTGTAAAAGGGAACTATATGTCTGTTATTATTCAATATATTGAATATTGGAATCGGCGAAGCACTAAAATTCTAGAACTAAAACACCTTTGTATCTGTTTCAGGCCTGTTGCTATGGTGCGTGAGGCTCATGTCTCTCCTTGTTTGAGCCGTGGTAGACGGAAAAAGGTTTACACCGACTATTCTTTACATTTTATATTGTGATTAGATATATATTCCTCTATATGCCAAATTTATTTTATTTTAAATGTTCTTTGTTTTATCAGGCTTCTTCTATGAGCATCACATCTGTTCTGCATTTAAAAGATGAGATCTCCATAGCAACTGCCGGAGCTGTTGACAGGTGTCTCAGCAACTTTGCAATGTTTGTTTAAACAATTAGCACTTAAGAGAGAAGCTGATAATGCCATTATTCCTTTTTTTAACCAATATTTGTTATTTTGAATTTCCAGCATAATAAAGTTATGGGACACAAGGAATCTGAAATCTCCTTTCAGCCAGGCGTGCCCTCATCCAGATGTGTCAGCTGAGAAGGTAATCACCTGGCATTACCATTACATTGAATCGAGGATACTTTTGAAAGCAATAATTGATGATTTTTTGCCTTGTTCAGGAAAGTAAGCTACATGGTATATCTAGTTTATCTCAAGATTTAAATGGAGTTTTTGTCTCTGCAGCTTGCATGGATAGCAGGTATTCAATTCTGTAACATGATTTTTCTGCTTTTTGCATGACCTTTTTGGATTCAACCTCAGTCCTCTTTTATGATAACAAATCTTCAAGGAGACAACTCTGTCCTTAGATGAATGCATTCATTTGATTCTTAATCTTTGTTCTTTCAGAATATACCTATACAATGTCCTTCAGCTTGAGTTAGGGCCAGTGAAAACTTTCTCTGGATGCCGAATTGATTCATTCTTTGTGAAGGTAAGTGATAATTACTGTTTGGCTCTTTGGCTATAAACTGGTGCATCTTCTAAAGAGTGTTACATAAGTTGATGCAATTGCAGTCATCCATAAGCCCTGATGCAGCTCACATGTTAAGTGGCTCTAGTGATGGGAATGCATACATATGGCAGGTAATTGTCATCATTATGAACATTGCACCGAGAGTCCGAGACTGCCTATGTGTTTATACGTTATTAATAACAATAGCTCCTTCCATACAGATAAGGAATCCTCTAGCAGATCCCATTATACTGAATAGCCACGAAGGAGAAGTTACTGCAGTAGATTGGTATGGCTTCTATTAAACTGATATATTGATGTACTTGAAAGTGCCTCTTAATATGCATATGCAAACGAACCTAACTGTACTACTGCTACAGGTGCCCATCTGAGACGGGGAAAATAGCAACAACCTCAGACGATTTCACAGTAAGTTGGGATATAAAATGAAATCCATTCAAAAGTAAATGATGCAATTGACGTCTCATGTTTTAATTCTTCTTGCACAGTAAAAAAAGTGATTTATGTTCATTCTCCTCATTCCTTTGGCAGGCCCGCATTTGGAACATCAAAAGCAGTTGTTACTCTAACACAAGATCCCCTTCTTCCATTCGGAAGAGAGTAATGGCACCTTCAGGCAATGAATGCCGGATGTTAAAACTATTTCCAGATGAAAAAACAGATTCCACCATTAATGATTTCAATGTTAGTGGTTCAGATGTAGCATGCAAATTCAATTCTCCCTGCTTTGTTACTGTCTCAGAAATAAGTACTCATGAGTCTCAGAAAAGGAAACACTCAGCATTAGGCTATGAGATGAAAGACAACATGGAAAAGACTCTTGAATCTTCAACGACGAGCCCTTCTGTTCTCGTTCCTCCATTTTCTCGCAAGAAAAGAACAATCAGAGATTACTTTCTGGTGACCCCGTAAGGAATGCATGTTTGTTGTGCAGTATGTAACATTACAAGGGAAGTGTCATGGTGTTCATTTCATCTGCCTTCTAAATTTTTGAAGTGACAACTACTAAGATTTTATTCCATAATCCTCATTCTTATATTAATACTAGTATTTTGACCCGTGCGACGCACGGGGTTACACAAAATTTTTATCGATTTCGATTTTTTTCAGTGTAATATATTCTCCGAAATCAAGTAAATATATTTCTAACACGATTTTTAATCAATGCACAACAACGACAAAAGTAGAATAAATCATATTTGAGGAAATGAAAGTGTACTCGAAAAAACCTTATTTAATTCCAATTTTTTGGAAGACTTTAGGGTGCACAATGTTTTTGGTATGGTTGTAAAGGTTTTCATTGTAACATAAAGTTAACCATGACTAAATACTAAATTGGTTAAAAATAATATAACAAAAGACAATGTTTGACTTTAACTTTTGTTAATAGTCATAGTAAAATATACTCTCTCATCATAAAAACCACTTTCAAAAAAATTGCGTCCTACAATCCTTTACCCATTTCTATTAAAAAATCACTTTTATTCCTTACTTTTTCAAACACTATCTATCACATCATATCTTTTTCCTAATAATCTACACATCAATATATATATATATATATATATATATATATATATATATATATATATATATATATATATATATATATATATATATATATATTCATCAAGGGTATTTTTCGAAAGTCAACACAAAATTATCTCTCCCTTAATTTCTACTTTAGTCAAAACGTACCCATCTTTATGAGACCGAGGGAGTAAAACTATTGAGAATTATTTTCTCTAGAATTTCTCAGATTGTCGTGAATCAGATGGTATCAAATTCATTCAGGGTATGTAAATCTTTTTCTCAATTGATTTCCTGAAACCTCAATTACAGTGATAATGTTCTTTCTCAACTTCTAAACGATTAATCTTCTATCATTACACAATCCAGATATTTAGTCAATGTTCTTCAATGACATGGTGAGTACCCCCTTTTTTAAAACTATTTTGTGGTTTAGGATCCCTGAATATTTGATTTAATTAAAAAAAACAAAAGTGTTATCCAATCGTCTTCAACAGCTACATTTAAATCGGCTTTGCATAAAGGATATGAAAAATTCAGGGATCCTAAACCACAAAATAGTTCAACTTCTCTATCAAAAAACTATTTTGTTATTTATTAAGTTTATTGTCATCTCCAAATGGCAATAAACTTGAGTGCATACCATTCAACAAACTTGAGTGCGGATGCTAATAGTGTACTATCCTAAAAAATTCATGTTCTCTAATAGGTTCGGATAAGTGAAGTCCACTATAACTCTTGAGGGGATAACTTATTTCAAGAATCAAGAATTCAGAAGGATTTAATTTCAATGTCAGCAGTTCCATTCGATCACTTGTCTAAGTTTTCCATCTTTGACTTTGACTATCCAATCAGAAAAAGCTTATATGTTCTTGTCTGTGTAAGAGAGTGTAGATTAATGCAATCTCATATTTTTGGTCAACGTATAAATTTTACAATACAACTACATTTGTGAGGAATTAGTGGTAACACCTACAATTTCCTCTCTCAAAGCTGTGAGTAAAACTGAAAGAATTTGAATAAATCTTCTTTGAGTACAAATGTTTTCCCTGTGAATGGTTCATTTATGAATTTATTATTGGAGAACCTCATTACATCTCTCATTGTGTAATCCAATGTCTCAAAAGAAAATATATGCATCGTAGATGATAAATCTCATATGATTATACTTACTTTTTGGATTAGGTCTGCTTTTGGACTCCATTGTTTGTTGTCATAAAATGAGCACTCGACTAGCACCAAAGGGATTAAAAATCTCGATTCTCCTTCCCCTAGGCAAAAGCAATGCTACTATGTAATTGGATGCGACATTCAAGACAACCTTACAATTTGACCTTAGAGAAGCAGATAATGACTTCTAGAGAAATATTTTTCCAGTTCCACCGTAACCATGCACAAAAAAAAACTCCCTCTTTTAGCTATCACGACTTCCATTATTTCATTAGATATATTCCACTGATCTTCATTCATCGTAGATAAATATCCTCTAAGATCAAATGACAACTTTTTTTAATCATAGTTCAACTTCTCTATCAAAAAACTATTTTGTTATTTATTAAGTTTATTGTCATCTCCAAATGGCATGCACTTGAATTCCTTTAAAGGTCGTCCATTTCAATTAAGCAACTTTTCAATCTCAATTAGACATAAAATCTTTTAGGTCTTCTCGTGAAATTATAAGCTCTACAAAAAAAGAATTATTTGTTTCTATGCAGTGCTCAATTAAAGAGTTTTGTTTTCATATAATGCGTTTCAGATGGATTAATACATTAAAAAACTATCTTTATGTTCAAGTACCTTGATTCCACAATATTCTCATTCGATCAAATAAAATTCCATTTACCAAGAGTTCCTATAATTTTTTCAAAACACTTTATGGGTGACTCATGGTACGTGGACAAACAACACTTTAGCATATTCCCAAATCCTAACTTAGCAACCTCTTTTATACCTTCAATAAGTTCTTTATCATCGGTTAATAACCCCGATGCTTCACATGCTGCCTCAAATACGCTATGTAGAACATTGTTAACTCTCCTCAAGCTCTAATAGCTTGTTCATCCTCGCTGGACAGTTAATAGTACAACTCTCTGGTTTTCGTAAGCACGTATTGTAGTCTGCCTATTGATGACCTTTGTTGCATCTGAACCATTTTCGCACTTTAATTTATGGTTGTACACACAAAAAATTGGGAAATTCTTTACATACATCAAATTTTATCCCGCATTATATTGTGTATTGGAAATCATCCAAGCTTCAAACATTGAAGCTTTGTCAACATTTTCTTTGACAATATCTTTTAGCTTTTTTTTGATCTCTAAAGGTTACAAATTTTAGCCATGGGAGATGAAAATTCAACATCGAGTGCATCCACCATATTAATTTACGTAATACTTTCTTACATTGTTTATAAGATTTTATACATAGAGTTAGTTAATACACAAAGATATTTGTTTTATTATCATCTTCAAAGAAATTAAAACATGTGTAAATGTGTTATAGAAGATAGATCCATCTGTCTCTTATGCACTTAAAAGCATGATGAATTGTGTAATTATTCCCGGATCGGAGCACTGTAAAGATTTTTTTGGGAAAAAATTAAATATTTAATTCAGAATCATAAAAATATCATTTGTCACATCATAGAGTACATTCTTTCTCGAACGTGTTCGATGATGCAAGGTTATAGCTGATGACGACCTCTCTCTTTCTGTATGTGTAATAAGCATCATAAATTAAGTATTGTAAATATTTTTATCAAAAAGCTTTAAACATAAAAAGTTTTATTATCTACTAATATTTGTTACATTGCTGCCGACGGTCAAATGAGTAAATAAGCAAGTATATTACCAGGGCCGGCTAATGCTAGGGGCAAGGTGGTCATAGCTACAAGGCCGAATATTAGAAGGGGCCCCAGTTTTTATATATAAAATATTATATATATTTATTTATTTGTATAAAAAACGAAAAAAATAAACCTACTGCAAAAGCAATACATATGTACATGTTTGCTTTACTACCTACCAAAATAAAACCTAAGCCCACTGAACACTGCCTAGGAAGGAGGATTAAAATTTACAAAGCTAGTAATAGAAAATAATAATTTTAAAATGGAAAATACTAATTTTAAAATGGAACATACTTGTTATTTGACTTAGAATTTTTTAACATATTTATATATTTGTTTCTCTTTTTTCAAAGTTGGAAAATCTCTCTAATTAGTATTAATTCAAAGTAAAAAAATATTCATATATAAGTTCTTTTAGTCCTACCAATCTATCGGTTCTTAGAATAAATTTATTTATTTTGATTATTGTTTTTGAATATGAGTTCTTTTTTCAATTTCAAAATATATTATTTAATTTAAATAGTTTCCAACAATGAATTAAGATATAAAAGTTTTTAAACGCAATTATGCTGAGAAATTTATATGTAATAAATACGAAATTTAATTTCCATTAAATAACTTTTTTTGTTAACTAATTCTTTAAATATAACTTGATGACTTGGAATTCTGACATGTTAAAAAAATTGTCTAATAAACGCGCCACATGTCACAATTCTAGAAGTCCAACCCTCAAATTTTATATATAAAGCTTATATTTTTAAAATTGAAAAGGAATTTTTATACAATCTTTTTTTAATTATGAAATATTATAAAGGGTTATGTGAACTTGTAACAAAAATCATCCTTGCTTGGATGGCTAGAAACTCAATCAAATGTCTAGGAGGTTTTGGGTTCAAACCCCACAAATGCATGTTTTGGAAAAAAATCGCAAGAAAAAAAGCCGATTCTTATCGGTTCAAATTGGTTCACGATCCAAATCGACTGGTTTGGTCCGGTCCGGTTTTAAATACGTGGCAGATGACTTGTTAAAAAAATGCCAAGTAGACCCACCACATGTCAAAATTCTGTGCGACGAGTCTCAAATATTATAGTAAAGGATGTAACACGCCATAAATATAGTGTTGCCTTAAAATCCAAACACTAACCTTTGTTGCATCATTTTTACTCGCAAATAAACAAAATAGTATTTTCCTCTTTGTTATCCGCTTTGGACGAAATTCCCAGCAATTAGGAGAAAGCAACTTGGTCTCCATCCATACGGTTCAAAAGAAGTCTAAAGTGAGTCCATTTCACCCAAGTTTACTTTTTTAACATCTTTTCTACCTTCATGGCTTAAATTACTCACACCCCATGGGTTTAGGATCATTTCCCATTATTCTCTTTTACTAAAAATTCATGCTCAAAAGTAAAAAAATACGCCCTCAGTTCGGCCTAGAGCATTTGTCCTTTTGACTTTTTGTAATTAATGCATGTCAAACATTGACGTATAGTTAAATACAAATTACATCCTATATTAATTACGTAAGGAAATATTTTTAATATACTTGAAAAGATAAATCTAATATAATTATTCTTCTATCAATATTTAATATAAATTTCATTTAATTAATGATCAAAGCAATTTTAACTGTAAAAAGTCAAATTGGACAAATGCTCCGTGATGGAGGATACAAACAATCTACTATTACTTTGAATAATGAACTATTTCTATTGGAGACATTTGTCATTTCCTAGTACTTTGAAAAAAACAACACAATAAAAAAGAAGTGTACAAAGACAACAAAAACCACATACCTTTAGAAGTGGTGACTATAATGACCTAGTCAGGTTGTACAAATTTAAAATCCTTTTTAAATCTCTATATATTAACAAAATATAGTATATTGGTAAACAAGGGATCATATTCACACGGAGAGTGGCTAGAAAATAACTTTCCTTAAAATGAGTATATTAAAATGCATGACAATACAATTGTATCACTCACACACACTCACATATTTGGGGGGGGGGGGGGTGTTGCTTGAATAGTTAAACTAAACATGGTTTAAAAAGAAGGAAGGTAAAAACAAGAGATGTAAAGTATTTTTAAAAGTGTTTTTGCGTAAATCTGAAACCAAAAAAAACTGATTCTTGCTTAGGTTGAGAAGGGAACTTGGTTTGATGTTGAGGAGGGGGAAACCAATTTTTCTTTAACTAAATCACCAATTCAGAATTGTTTAAACAAAACCTAAGACAAAAGTTATGGAAGATTAGTCCCCTAAGTAGTTCCTGATCTTCCCAACCTCTCCTAAGAGTTTTTTAATTCTAGTTAACCCTGCATTAACATCAAACTATACTATATAAGTCAAAAACCAGAGACTTGTCCCTAATTTACTACTCATACAATGCATTCAACACATTTGGTATGGCTTTGGATATTCACTCAATTCTCCCAACAAGAAATTGATTGAAAACAACACAAATATATATCCACGAAACTTAAGTTAATCCCAATGTCACACTTGAGATAACTCAAATTTCCTAGGCTATTCCTAACCAAAAGAACACCCAAGTGGCCATCTTAGGGTCTCAGATAGTTATAGCAACTAGCAAGCTCATATTTTATATCCATAAGCAAATGTTTAAACTATGAAAATAGATGATATACCCCGAGTGACTATCAACGACTCTAAAGTCGTTAAACAAATAAACGGAATAATGGCTAAGTGTTATGATCCCTTTTGACCGAACTTATCAGCTATAAAACCCACAGCATAGCCATAATATCCCTGAGCCCAACAGCCCCTAAAACCAAGCCTCCCTCACCCAAAACCGAGTCCCAAAATATCTAAAGCCAACCCAAAACTACATTCTTCCCTTCCCATTTTCCTTCACCCCTGGCCGAAAAACATAGCCCAAATCCATGCCATAACCACTTTCTTGCTCCCCGACTAGGCTGAACAAACAACCACTAAAATCCAAGACACAATGACCCACACCCACACCCATCAACCTCCCTTTGCCTCCCCCATATCCTGCCCAAGAAATGCCTCCAAAATAGCTAGCCCATTTCCCTCATTCAGCCCTCCCCCTTGTTGGAGTTGGTGCTCTTATGGCCAACTACTGTTGTAATATCTTAGATATTTTCTATCATGCAGATGTAATAAGCTTACAAACATCTAATGCTAATGTGAACTCTTAATTGCATTCCTAGAAATATATTATAAGATGTTTATCAGAATGAGTCTTCTGATGTTGAGACTGAAATCTTGTCACTTAGTATAATTCTAAACGGTTTATAGTTGAAGCATTAACGGGAGTGGGATATCGTTAGTGCGTGTGGGACTAGTGAGAGATAGATGTTTGACCTAGTCTCTTGGTCAATGACGGAGTGTTTGCATTTACTCTCGGGCAGATATTATCCTTAATAATAGGATGCCAAACCTGACCCACCTTAAGGATATTGCCTAGACTTTTAGTGTATGCTCTAAGTGTCCTTAATGCGACTATTGGTTTAACAATTCTTAGACTTGAAGTATTACGTTTTTCGAATGCGTGAACCCGTATGCTTTGATTCATTTTCTTAAGCCGTATGAAACAAGGATGGTACACAGGCTTTGTATTGGGCATGCCATTGCGCGTATTCGAAGACGTAGATTACGTACAAAGAATTTGTCACTGCTACTTTAGCAGAATAATGTCTTGTAGGGGCCCATTGATAAATATGACTGAGGAAATGCATGGCCATGCTGAGATGAGTTTAGACATCTGTTCTCATCAGTCAGACTTGTTAATCAGTAAATAACTTAATGGCTATAAGTTGGCTATTTTATATCTCTTGCACTAAGTTAAGACATTGGGACAAAAGGATCTACGTTACACTAAGTCTTAGTCGTAGAAAGGTTTTGATGGAGCAAACATTTGAACTTATAATCTGAGGGTAATAATGCGTTGCTAGATACCGCTTACTACTTATAGCATTAGAGCATCCACAGTGGCAACATCTCTTATTGGATTCCCAAGTGTGGGCTCCACTATAAAGATGTCATTCTAGCACCTCTCTCAACATTCCATTCTTTCAATGGTAGCATCTAATTTGGATGCTTAAAAATCTATTCCATTAATATAGTGGGTCCACTAAAATATATTTAAATTTTATTTTTTGTTAATTATAAGTATTTAGTTTTATAATAAATTACGGAGTATTAATTATACGAAACTTGAAAATAAAACCTCACAATGTTATATTGAAAAAAACTACTCTTTATATTTTAAAACTAGCTTGTTGTCACCTCAATTGCAACTAGTTGGGAGTGGTGGTGTTCTGGTTGATAGAAATAATTCCATAAATATTTATTAAGAAAATGTTTATTAAAGAAATAGTAACTCAATGAAGAAGTTTTCCTTAAAACCCATTGCGATCAAGAATACAAAATAACTAAGAAAATCACATAAGAAAGCAAGCTGGATAGGTTCTCCCGTTACATGAATAACTATTTGGATGCAAATCCATTTTTTAAGAAAAAAAATCCAAATTTGCAGTTATTGTAAAGAAAACATTTGCTTAAAATATTTATTGGAATTTCAAAAAAATATCCGTTGAAAAAGTATTAAAAAAGAGAGCCATTTAAGAAAATTGCCATAAAAAAGAAATAAATGAATTAAATCCTTTCCCCCTCAAGCATCGGTGCTAGGTGAAGCATCCCCTTTCTTTGTCTTCCTTGGACATCTCTAATGGCACCCACCTACAATAATAGCATCCATCAACATTTCACACTTTCTCCTCCTAGTGTTGTGTCAATACTGTGGTCAGTTTTATAAGTGCATATATAGGTCACACACTTTGGACAATGTAAAGAGTAAGATCATAAGAAGAGATAATATTTAATTTGTATATTGTAAAATAGTAAAATAAAATGTTTTAATATAATATATGTATATGTATTATGTACGAAATTATATATATATGTGTGTGTGTGTGTGTGTGTGTCTATATATATATTTCGTAGTCTCCCTTTTCTCTTCCTATATAAGCTCATCCCTGAGCATTGTAAACACACATTGTAATCTTATCTTCAAACTAGTAATACTCTTGCTTGTGTGTTCTATTTTAAATTCCTAAATATATATCTTAACAGTGGTTCTCTTGAGTGTGAGTTTTAGGTTTTAAGCTCTGTTCTGTACGTCTGATCTGATTGAATTTGATCTGAATTTTTGATGTTCTAATCTGATCTGATTTGATTGGGTCTGATCTGATTTAATTGGGTCTGATTTGGTCTAATTTGTTCTGATCTGATTCTATCTAATCTGATCTGATTGAATTTGATCTTATCTAATTCGATCTTGTGTATATGATTTTAAATTTGATTTAAATTAAACTTAAAATTATTACAAAATTTAATAGTTTTAAAGTATTACAATTCTCACATACATAAAAAAAGTAAAATAAGAAAACAAGCTAATCATTGATATATTTAAACTTTTTTTTTGAAATATTAAACATCTTCTCAATATCACTACTTTTTGAGTTTTTACAAATTTCTCGCTACAGTTTTTAAAGTTTTTTTTAAAAATAAGTTATTGAAACTAAAAATATGAAACTAAAAGTAAATTTTAGAAAAAGTCTTAAAAAAGTAAATGAAACTAAAAAATGAGTTATATGATTTAATTAAAATTTAAATAAATTTGACCAGATCAACATGCTCATCTTAATATTTCATAAAATAATATTAAACATCTTCTCAATATCACTACTTTTTGAGTTTTTACAAATTTCTCGCTACAGTTTTTAAAGTTTTTTTTAAAAATAAGTTATTGAAACTAAAAATATGAAACTAAAAGTAAATTTTAGAAAAAGTCTTAAAAAAGTAAATGAAACTAAAAAATGAGTTATATGATTTAATTAAAATTTAAATAAATTTGACCAGATCAACAGGCTCATCTTAATATCCTTTATATATATCCTTTATCCTTTATATATATAAAGCAGAGTCGGAGCTGCAGGAAGGCGACATTTGGCAATGTATGAGTGTGACATTTGGCAATGTTTAAGTGCGACATTTGGCATTATTGAAATGTGCCACTCTTTGACAAATAATATGTGATGTGGCATTAGAGAAATAAAGAAACAATTAAAGAAAAAAACTTGATCCTTCCATGTCAATTAAAAACTCATGCAATCGTACTATAGCCAGTTGTTGGATCTTTCCTTCTGTGCGAAAAAATAAATAAATAAGAAAACCCAACTTTCCTTTTACGCTAATCCAAAAAAGCAAATTGCAATAGTTCCGGATCTTTCGTTCTACATCGTTGGAATATGAGTTTTTTTCACGCTGATTTCCTGCGATTTCATTATTCTTTCCAAATTTCAGGTTTCCTTTTTAAAATTTGTTGAACGCCTTCAATTGGAAAGTTTTGATTGATTTATTGTTTTCCGGAATCTTAGGGTTTAAAATCTGTATTTCTATTGATTTGGTCGAACACAATATTCATGAAATTAGCATCCAATTATAATGATTCGTTTAAAATTGGTTTGTTTCCTAAATTCATGTTTAATTTGTATTCTAACTCGATTCTACCGTTCATATCAATATGTATTCTTCTGAGTAGATCGATTAATTTCAGCCCTACATGGCACAATTCTGATGCTTCATTTGCTTGGCCGATCCTGGAGCACAATCTTTTTTGGTATGTTTTTTTAAGTTCCATATTACCATTATTTAATCTACGCACTTAAATGTCACCCCTAATAATCAATTCTTGTGTGTATTGGATTTTTATTTATCCGTCCTTCGTCAATTTAGGGCGACAAGCTGTTATTCCTCAACGAACCACAATAGGAAGTCTATCATCGGTATGTATGTATTCATCAATTTTTGCACAGATCCTTTGATAAATTGATTTGGTCGATCCATGTATCAACTACTGTTTGTTTGAGTTGATAATAGAAATTACAATTCATGACCATTAAAAATTTAAAATCCAGATTTATTATTTCAATATAATACTCCCTCCGTCCTAAAAAGATTGGGACATTTTGACTAAAGTGGTAAAATAAGGATGGTTAATTTTGTGTTGTCTTTCTAAAAATATCATTGATGTGATGAATAAAAGTAGGATGTGATGGGTAGATTATTAGGAAAAAAGTATGATGTGATAGGTAGGGTACGGTATGAAAAAGTAAGGGGTAGGTTTTTTAATAGAAATGGGGTAAAAGTGGTTTTTAATAGAAATGGGGTAAAAGTGATTTTTTAAGGGCTAAACACATCTTTTATTGAATTGGATTCTATGGTGTTAATCTTTTATTGAATTGGTCAATACATATCTTGAAAAACATGACAATGTTAGAACTCCTCATTGTGTGAGTAGATTTAATCTTCTCATTTGACATTTAACGCTCTCCAATTTAACATTTTGATCATTAATATCAATATTTATACTTATCATATCTTATGAAAATTCATATATTAAAACAACGTTTTAAAAAAGATTATTGATATTGCATTTATAGATAAACAAAAATTGTTTTTAATCTATCGAGGCCAATCTTTATCTTTATATATTAAATTTGAGAGTTAAACCCATTGAATTACAATAAGTGGTGAGTCTACATGGCAATATTTTAACAAATCATCTGCCACCTATTAATGACTAATGATGTGGCATTTTTAAACAAAATATTGATAGACCAATTTAAGTTGTATATGGAGTATATGCTTTATATATGGATTACAAAATGCCACTCTAATTTTTGAAAACAAATAGTAAAATAAGATTAGAATATGGAAAAAGTACCAAAATATGAGTTCCATATTTTTTTTCCTCCAAAATAAGAACTACAATACCAATATTTTTAATATATAATGCTAAAAACATTATGAAATAGTAATATACAGTGCCACAATGTCATTGTGTATACTTTTATTTGGGAAATAAAAATATTGAATTTTCATTCTGGGGATAAGATTTATGTCTTACTCCTATTTGAATGATTTTTTTAGTTTTGTTTAGGAAATATATACGGAGTAATATATATGGAGTAGTAACTACCAAAAGTTTCCTTCTACACTTATATTACCTTATACTAGTATTTAACCCGTGCAACGCACGGGGTCGAACGCATGTTATTTTTAACTCTGCTAATTTTTTGTTTCAAGTAAATAATAAAAAAATAAATGCAAATATAATATAGAATGTTAGATACGACATAAATAGAGTATGCTAACTTCAATTCATGTATATAAAATATTGAAAAGAACATATAAACGTATCGATTAAATCCAAATTGTTTGGAAAACTTTAGGGTAAACTACATTTTTCGTGCAATTGAATGGGTTACCGTTGTTATCTAAAACCAACACTTTCAATCCTTTCTTAGTTTTCACTCGTGAAACTGCAACATAAAGTTGACCGTAAGTAAATACCGATTTGGTCAAGAATAATTCAACAAATGATAATGTTAGGCCTTGACTCTTATTGATTGTTATGCCAAAACATAAAGATATTGGAAACTGTGTTTATTGAAACTTAAACGGTAATCCAGGATCTGACGGTACCAAATTCATTCTTTGTAATAAGGTATTTTCCAAAAGTAATTTTATCATGAAAACATGACTAATGCATTCCTTTATATTTGAGATATGTTTCCTAATTACTCTTTTATATTTGATCTTGTGTTTTCCAGATTTTTTTTATGAATGAGATCTATTTTCCACTATAAGTACAAAAAACAATTGAGTACTTATTAATAATTTCGATAAAAAAGATAGCGGAAATAAACCCTATTTAAGTATCATTTTTTTACTTTACACTTTTATTAATTGCACGTCTAAGAGAAATGAATTCATTTGGTAAATAGTTTAATTTAAGACATTTAAATTAGTACAATAGTTTCATTCTATTGCATGCTATGTAATACTCTGATTTTCAATCATGGGAAAAATATATTTAGTTATGATATAAAGTAGGGGTTGTATGAATAATAATTTAAATTACATCAAATTAGGACAACATTTTGTTATATATACGTCTTTCTAATTTTTTTTCAAAACATTACATATATTGGGAAAAAATGTACTGTACTTATTAAAAGAGGTCATTGTAGATTCACATTACCAAATAAAATTTATATTATTAATTCATCATCTTAACTTCGTATAATTTATTTTGTTTGTTAAAACTTCATAAATATAAGTAAATAATAAGAAATTTTCCTTTATTAAGTGTTCAATTATAAGTTATTTCATCAATAGACATTAATTTATGAAGAATATTCCTCAAATAGTCCTCTGAACTCCTGGCTTAAATGAATTTTGAAATTTTTCGCAAAATTTATTTTGTAATAAGTTTTTTTCCAAAAGTATTCTTATCTTGAAAACATGACTAATTTGTTCATTTATATTTGAGATATTTTCCCTAAAAATTACATTGCATTTGAAATGTGTTCCCCTTATTTTTTAATAAGGAGATCTATTTTCCACTATAGATACTCAAAAAATATTTTTATTATTTATTAGTACCTTAGATAAAAAAGAACATGAAAATACCCTATATCTAAGCATCATTTTTTTCATTTTACACTTTTATTCAATTATACGTCTACAGTTAAACATTATTGATGTTAAATAATTTAAATTGAGACATTTTTTCATGGATGAAATTAGTACAGTAGTTTCATTCTATTGCCAACTGTGTAATACTTTAATTTTCAATAATGGAATCAATATATTTAGTTATAAGAAAAAAATCACATGAAGAAATTTTTTTATTACATCAAATTATTAGAAAATTTCACTATATATAATTCTTTATATTTTTTAAAAAAACAATACATAGAATGGGGAAAAAATATACCTTACTTTTTTTTCAAACACGGAGGTTGAAATATATTGTTTACCTTAAAAATCTTATACAACTCATGTGGCTAATCTTTTATATGTGAAAAAATATTTAATATTATCAATTGTTAAAAAGGGTTCGTGTCCACAGAATTTAGGGATCTAAGTAATATGAGTTTAATTTAACCTTGCTAATTTATATTTTTTAATCGGGATTCATATTAGTCAGATTGTCCATCGCTTTTAGAAATGAGAATAAAGAAATTTGAAGTTAAAAAAATAGCCAAATAATATTTAGTATCCCCTTTAGCAATTGATTAGTACATTACAATAAATACTTGATTAAATAATATTATATTCAAAAATAATAATCAAGGGCATATTTATAAATGTTTTTAGCTATTTATTATCCAATTTCGGATCAAGTTTAGTAGGGGCTATTTTTAGTGTAAACGAATTTATGACATGTTAAAGAGATCTACATTCTCTTCGCTTAGTTTAATAATATTTTGTGTCTATTTTAAAGATTTTTTATAGATTATAATTTTACATTGTAATTAATATTGATTAAACTAATATACTTTTTTTATAAATCCACAATTGAAAAAAATGAGAAGTATGAAATCTTTTACTTACATAGTCATTGAAGTCCCGAAGTAGAGCGAAATATAAAGGAATAAGAATAATATGTTTTGAATTAAAAAATAAACCTATATGATGCAGTATATGGATATAAATGGCCGGAACGGAAGCCTCAAAGTCTTTAAACGCGTTTAAATTATAAAGTAAATCATAAAAAAACCAAACACTTATAAATCATAGCTTGTCTAGCGGTCAATCTTAAATAAAAACTTATCAAATCAAGATAGGATCCGTTGAAACTCTAAAATAAAATATCTAGTCTTTAGGCTTTCTCTATTTTGATGTTCTTCATCTTCTTGCTCGACTCATCCCCACCTACATGATAATGTTCCACGTCTTTCATTCTTTTGTTGATAGTAGTCTCGGTGATAACATCCACATCTTGTTCCAAGCGATTATCCTTAGATTCTCCAAATGCTTCAATATAAATTCTGCATGACAAAGTTTAAAAACGTTTATGAAGTTTAATCAAGAATAAGTGTTGCTGTGAAACAATATGTTGATTCATTCCTGTCTGTTTTGTTCCAGGCTCATTTTGTTCATGTACAATTGTACCTGAAGTCTCCAACAATAGGTAGGTTTCTTCTAAACAATTCCGTTAGGTACCTGATTCTAGGCTTTTCTTTTAATTCTTACTATTCAATGAATTACATATTAAAACTCACTTGTATCTAAAACAAACAAACACTATTACGTCATTAGTGTTGTTCAAACCTGAATATGGGTACGGGTATGGTCTCAATATGGGTATGGTTTCAACAGGCTTTTTTGTTCATGAGGTCTTCACCACCATAAGTCTTGCATTGACATCTATTGTCTCTGTGTCTACCCATTTGTTACGATGGATAGTCTGTATCCCATAAAACATATTAAATAGAAACAACCAAACCGCCAGTCAGTCATTGTAGTTGATAACCCAAATCCTAATGCAATATAACCTACAAATAAACCTAGATGTGCAGGCATACTCTAGAATCAGATTCATAGCTGCCATTCTTTCAACTAATAGGCTGTTTTCTTCCTGAATACTGGTATGGTCTCAACATGGGTATGGCATAACAGGCTGTCTTATTCCTGAAGTCTTCACTGCCTCTGATTCTTCTTCTTTTTTTCTATTCCTCTTTTCTCCACCTACCGTCCCCTCTATCTTCTTCTACTTCTTCTTTTATTTGTTTTATTTTCACTTTTTTTTTTAGTTTTTTGTTTGTTTTCAATTTAAGGACTTTTTAATTTTTGGTCAATTAAATTAAAAAAAAACGTAAAATAATAAAATGATATTAAGTCATTTCTGACTTCAATGCCTTAAGGGAGGCTTCCCTATTTCTAGATCCATATAATTCATTATTAAACAAAGACAATAAAAAAATTTTCACTTGTGATTGAAATCCAAATAAAGCAATACTGAAAATTCAATGTATTTGAAAACAAATTCCAGAGGAATAAATCTTAACAAAAGATGAACATAATCCAAATTGCATCCGAGGGGGTACGTAAAGATCTAACCATACAAAGGAGAATAAAAAAAGAAGTTTTAAAGTATACCTGTTGGCAATTTGCAGATTCTACCACCTCCTTGCTTTGTAAATGCGGTCTTTCCCTTTCACCCCTTCATTTTATATGTGTCTATGAAAATTTTATAGAATTTTGACTCTTTTTTGCCACTTTTTTCTATGTTTCTCTGAGTAGGAAGAAAAACAAACTTGATTTTTTTGAAGCAACATACTTGAATTAACACACGGATAAGAAAAGCTGAGATAGAGGAATACACAGAGAGATTCTAAAATTGCATATGAGTTTAAGGTATATTGGTGAACAATATGAATTGAATCGAGACTTTATTCACAATATTATTAATGAGATACAGTCCTAGCAATAGTAGCAATACCTTGGGATCAGACTCACCACACGTTTCATATATACACTCATTGCAATAGTAGGAGCCACTCCGTGTGACCACTTCGGAACCCACACCTACATGTCGCTATAAAGTATAAACCAATCAGAACCACTATCGACATCCTTGTTGTCCAGTATACTACAGAGAAGGATATACTTTAATAGATACAACTAACCGAGCCTTCATTTTTTCGCCTCTCAAAAGTTCCAACCAAACTTCTTCGGACTGTGGCATGGATAGTAGTCCCCTACATGTTTTCTCAAGAAAAACATCAATAAAATTTAGCAAGAATATGTTTAGATTTGAGGCTTTTGTAATATAATTGTTTTAAACTATAACATACAATGATAATCCACAACAAAGGTATTTCTTGAATAATTTGCGTATGTAAAATTTTTCTTAAAAAATGTAAGTAGCATGTAAATTTGTAGAAAAAGCATTTAATCTACTGAGAATCCTTTTCAAGATGTAGATTGCTATAAAAGATCCACCCTTGGCAAAAATAATCGTAGGAATCAAGAAATGGGTCAATTAAGGTATGCATTATGTAAATTGGAATTGTGAATTCGAAAGTACTAAATCGAATCTTACCAAAATAAAATAAGAATCAAAGGTATAAAGGAGAATAAAAAAGAACTCCTGCTTGCTTGTTCTGACAATTCTAATGAAGGAAAGACCAGCAGACAATGAACCCTAGATCCTGAAGAACCTTAGGGCGGCGGAATCCGACCAAAAAGGAGTGCAGCTGCACATATCTCTGTTGGAAAATGAGAAAAATTATAGGCTCGGGATGATAATGAGAAAATTGACATGTCCTTAGATGGAGATGAAGAAAATGAGATACTGAAGTAGAGATTTTCTTACCGTTTCTCGTGTATATACCAGAATATTTTTCATGTTTTTGGAAGATCAAGATGAAGGAATGGAAAGGAATCTAGCTACCGGCGTTAGTGTACCTGGCAGGATCTGCACAGTAAATCCGTAGTTGAGATCAGAATTACCAAACGCAATGCTTGAATTGAAGTCGCGGTAGATATTAACTGAGACTCACATTAGGCAGAAAGTGTTCGACGCACATCTTCTTCGTTGAGATCTAGGGCTTCTTCATGGCCTCTTCCGACTTCCGATGTAAGGAGGGTTGGAGCAGCGGCGGTTTTGATAGATCTATCAAACCGATCTATTGTTCATCGCCGCCTGAATCCAGGCAAGCTATAGGCCGATTAAACCTATACGGTGACGCCATCTAGTTCCGTGAGAAGCTCCGATGTCCATGGCCGTCAAAAGCTCCTTCGCAGTGGCTTCCGTTAACAACAGTCTCTAGAGAATCAAAGGAACATTTAGCCAACTAAGGTTAAATTTGAGAAGAATATGATTTGAATAAACTTAAAATAAAATTTAGGTAACGAACCCGATTACACCGAGGAAATTTTTCACGGAAAGTTCTCCAATTTTGCCGATCCCATATGGAAAATTTCTCATATGGACATAGAATCACACATAATTTTCGCATATGCAAAGTATCGGCTCCCATATGGAAATTTTCTCATATGGACAAAGAATCGCCAGGAAGAAATCGGAATGGAGAAGATGCGGATACTTTTCGGAAGGGTTCTGTGAATCAGTCGAAGAAGTGATAATTCAGAGAGAGAGACACATGTACCTGACGTGTCAAAAAAATAAAACTCTAAAAACGGCCACATTGCCCTGACATTGCCACTGTCCCTGACATTGCCGTTGTTAAAAGAAGCCTTGGCAGAATCCCGGGCTTCATTGTTATGTTGGTTGACATTTTCAATGGTGATGACATGCCGGCTTCCAATGATGCGGGAAATCTTATTGATTGCCTCGCAACCCACATTCAGAATGCTATTCACATTGCCAAAGCTGGTTACTTCAAACCTCTTGTGCGCTACGTAAAAGAAGGCTGGTTCTTCTGCTTCTTTCTGTTTTTTTCAATATCAAACTCTGTTTTTCCAAGTAAACAGAATAAAAGCGATGTCTCGATAGTAATCTATCTTTCTTGGCGCAGGTTCTGACATGAGGAATAGGGTCCAAGTGGCAACACCTCTATCAAGAATAACCCTCAGAGATAAAAGTAGAGCTTTGCTAAGAGGCCTTTACTTCACCTGCCCGGTCATCATCCAGGCCAATATATCCATCGGGTATGAAAATAACTAAGTGCCCAGGGTGTGCACTGTGCATAGTATACACATATATAGTACGCATGACCAGGGTGGAAGCCTTTCATAACAGTTTAACCATTAACTTTTATTTTTTAAAAAAATCACAAACAAATCCATGTGTGAACAAATAAGAAATGAATCACTGTTCAATCTATACTGAAACGTAATAAAAAAATTTGTTTCTAATTTCTTCTTTTAAACTCTTAAATGATAGAAAAAACCAATTCGATCCTATGAATTCGTTCTTCTGAAGTCTTCAATGAAAAATACCCCAAGTGGATCGTATGAAAGCAACGTTTGGGGAGGGTGGCCTATGGACTGAGATTAAAATTTACATATACGTTCAGGTTAGGTTAATTTTTGATAACTATTACATCCAAGGGTTCATCCTTACAGCAGGTTATAATACATACTGCTAGGAGACGATCACATCGTCAACTTCTCGAACACCAGGATAAACACCAAGTTCAAGTCAAAGTGGACATACCAGGTATTGCACCATTTATTTTGAAATGGAAAATGGGATATTCAAATTAATTCAAATAACAAGAATCATTCCAGACTAAATGGCTCGCAATAATTGCTTATTTACACCAAGAATATTCTCATTTTCTGCAATTAAATGAGATATCAGTTTCTTTTCATTTAAAATTTTAAATTTCAAAAAACGATACTCTTTATTGCTTATCAAACACCAATCACAACCCTATAAAATCATACATCCACAACTTACTTTTTGCTTGCATACATACTACTAAACCTTCATACAATGATAATAATGAATACGTTTTCCTTAAAGTTCATGTCTCATTTTGTTTGCATTTGTCTTATTTAAAAATGCCGTTAAACTGCTTGGAGAATCAATCTGCAGAACACCGTTAACCAAAAAACATTTGCAGGAACTAATGCAACACTCTGAAGCTAAAATCCATACGGCTACTTACAGGTATTTCATCCCTTAACTTCTATGATGCACCTCAATTAACTTTTACAAGAAATGTTTTTGGACCAATGTGGATCCGCTTATCGTTTATTACTTGTTATATATGTCGTGTTGCATTCAATGTTTTGGTAATTATATACATTCTGTACATCTTTGTTGCATTTCCTTTTCACAAATATGAGTACATTAAAGCAACAGGAATATATCCAACGCCTGTGTCCAGTGGAAATTACCATGCTACATACCCTCCAAAGGACATTGATATCAAACTTCATTTACTTCACGTCAATTGCAAACCGCATCTTTAATTCTGTATTGGTGAGTACACCAGTATGCAATACTCGGGGAGCACAAACTTCCCTTTTTTCATATTAGTACATCTACTTATATACACAAATAAATCACTCTCTACAGGACTGCGAAATAAGGTTGACCAAGGGCATTCTGTTTACAGGTCCTGCACACAAGGAAATAAATCATAATTAAGAGACCTTCATCTTCTTGTCAGTATATTTATGAAATGCAAGGAACTTTTCAAACTTATTCTCTTTTAAGTTTTATGTAGATGAGTGGTGTAAAAAACTATTGACTCGTGTAATCTACAATACCTTTAACAAAACACCATTTGCAGGAACTGATGGTACACTATAAACAGTATTCTCCATTCTGCACTTCATAACAATCAAACTACTACAGACAAAACTAATGACAGGTATTTCATCCCTTAATTTCCATCATTCAAGTTCTAGAGGTCCTAAACCCCATACGGAGTAAGCAAATAGGGCAGAAAAAACAGACTATGAATTTAACATAAGCCAAACCCTTACGATTTTTCGATACTTTTGCTAACAAAGAAGCTTTTGAGTTATTGAAAACCATTTATTTCAGTACTCTGAAACTCAAGTATGAAAATAGAATTGAAAATGTATTGAAAGAGATGGAGAACAGATTGGCAATTTAACAGATCAGAATGCTATTCTATCGTGTTTCATTTGTAACTAAACCTGGAATACATCAATTCTGATTGCCAGAACACTTTCGAGAACCCTACATCACACAACAATTCCATAGAGGATGGGTGTTATCATAGAGGATGGGGAAGCTGAGGTTGAAGGCGGTGTCGAAGGACCAGACACATGATGAAGTTATCAACCAAACTTTCAAACTTCATACAGATAAGAGTATTTTATTATATTTTCAATTTAACTCATAAAAATTAAACCTTTATTTATACATGTTATTAGACATATAAAAGATGTTATATAATGTAAAGGGTTCATTGTAGCACCAAAAACCACGCACTAACAGCTATATGATGACTTTTTTAACATGTGAAATGTGTCTTAGGAAATCCTCTGACTCCATATATAACTATTATACATACAGCATATGCTTCAAATACACAAAAATAATGAAAACAATAACACTGTAGAAATTGAAGAATCATCTCATTAATTTGCTCTTCTTGGAATTTTAACAATTGGTTGAGCACAATCCTGATATCCACATTTTGACAGCAAGTTCATCAAGCGCAGCCTGTTAATACCAACTCTCTTGCTTTCCTTGTAATTGGTATCTTTGACTTGAAATCTATTTTAGCATAACCCGTATTTGTTTTTCCACTCCACCATTTTTGTACATAATGCTAATTTTTCTCTTGTAACAGTTCTCTTTTTGTTTATGATTTTAAACTCACACCAAATGTCACCTAGTTTTCTGGTTGGTACTAACTCTTCTCTTTTATTACTTTAAAATTCTTAAAAAAAGAAATTATGATATAACATAATTACTTTGCAGCTATGGTTGATGCTTGGTGTCTTTGCGATGGCAACAACGCTTAGGATGTATGCCACCAGTGAACAATTTCAAGCTCAAGCACAGGCACTTGCTGCGCAGGCCAGTGGTATTCTTGGTCATATAGAGTCCCGGTAGCATAAGCCACCATCCATTGCACTTTTAACCAGAGGAAATCTACAATGACTCAAGCTTCAACTTGCGCTTCTGGACACGGAGTTTGGTGACTTAGGTCCGTATAAAATTTTCAAATAACTTTCTGACATTCATTCTTCCCATATGGAAGTACTCACTATCACTCTAAAACTTATCCCATTGGTCCTTACTAAAGGCTTCAATGGTTATTTTAGAAAGCATTGTTTATTACATGAGTCATTTATTATTAGTGTTGTTCCATTGTTTCCTTTATAAGTTTTGTGATCACACTAATTTTTTATAGAACAATCATTTATGTGCCATAATAAAATAGTGTAAATTTGTAATATGTTTTTTAAAAATAGAAAATCAACGCATAAGCATGAATTTTTATTCTTTGTGTAATTTGGTCAGTTGTGCCTTATAAATTAAGCTCCATCCTTCATAATTACTTTCACAGGGAGTATTGTGTATTCAAATCTAGAACTTGCAGTGTTTGCTTGGAACAAGAAAATTAGGGAGCACTCATCCTTAGCTTGCCATGATTTCATAGGGTTGTCTTCTTCAGGTTATTTTATCTCTCCCAACTCCAAACTAAATCCCTCTAAAATTTTTACTGTTTTTATACGCGATTAAGCTTAAATAAATATACCTATCAACTTCAGAATCCTTTCTTACGAAACCATGCTTGGATAATGAAAGAACACCTAATCTTATAAAGGACAATAATGCTTGGAATTTCTTACAAAGGCATGTTAATCTTCATTCCAATCTCTTACGGACCATCATTCTTGTCATTTAAACCCTTCGCGCAAATGTTTCATGTCTTTTTTCTTATGTTTGTTTTAAAAAATTACAAATGCACATACTAAAAAATTTCACAACAAAAAATTTGAAAATGAAAAGTATTCGTAACTCACTTCTTATCTTTTTAATTGAACTAAAGAAAATCATCAACTGCTTTTGCCAATACGAGAAAAAACAAAAAACTAGCTCCTGATATGTATGCTCTGCCTTCTCATAAAAGATGCTTGTACCTATATTTCACATCGCTTTAAAAAAATATTACAGATTCAATGCATCTTTTATTCGACATTGATATTCGATTTTGGGATCATATTCTTTCATTCACTAAGATACATTGTTAAAAGTGTACCTCAAATATCGGATCAGCTTATTTGTTCTTATATGTGATTTCTCTACGGGTTTACTTTCATCATTCCATTCAAGGGTAAACCACGCCTAGCATACTGAATTCCTAATTTCGTGTACTAATGTAGTACTATATACATGGTGTGTATATAGAAAATGAATCTTTATCCCTTTCTCAGAAGCAGGAGTTTAAGTGAAAGTACTTACTTTTAAGATTACGGAGTATCCCCTCTTCACCACATACACAACCTCCAAAATGAATTCGATCTAACTCAAACATATGCGAAAAACTACAAGATGCTACAATCTTCAAACTTGTTTGTTTTATTCACATTTTATAACATTGTGTTTATTCCGTTCAGTAGTGGATATTGTGCCACATCAAATTTAAAAAATAAAAAATTGGGTATTTATTTGTGGTTAGGCCAGGAGCTTCATCAAGAATTTCTCTCAGGATAGTAACAATACCTGTGCTTATGACCTCCAAGTTGATTCAAATTTCAACAGTTCCCTCCTAGGGTGAAGTTCGACTCCAAGGTTTAATGACTCGGTAGAAAGCTGGGCTTTACTCGACCTTCATGTGCCAGTGGCGGAGCCACATTGGGTCAAGTGGGTGCAGTTGCACCCACTGAAATGGGATATGTAAGTATATATGTATTACTTTAATTATTATTTGGCCTAGCTGACTTGGTTCAAGACATGCATAGTAGTCACACCAAACCTGAGTTCAAACCCCCCCTCCTCCTGGCATGTTAAATTTTTAATAAACTTATTCCTTGTAATTTTTTTATTTACACTTTGACCCCACTCCCCAAAACCTGGCCCCGCCACTGTCATGTGCTGTATAAATTTAACACGACATATTCATGGAAGGGGTCACATAACTTCTTGGACATGAAAACATACTAGGACCCTTGCAACTCATTTGATGTCTTTAACTCACTCTTGTTATGTAGAATTTTTGACGTAATTTATTAATATATGACTTATTTTTATAGCTGTACTAATTTATTAATAAAATGATTTCAAAAGTCATAACATTTTACCTCGTAATACTCAATTTGTAGCCGAAATTGGGACGAACAGAGTATGCTTTAGAAGATGGTTGGGATCAATTTAATGATGCTGGTCATACTCGCTTACATATTCTTCCTTCACTACTTGCACTTTCTTCAAAAATTAACTAAAAACAACATTTCTCGCTATTTACTCAGCGTTTCAATGCTCTATTTTATTATACGGACGGAAGTATTAGATTCCATACAGTAAGACTTTCCACTCCCAGTCAAGTCAATGACTACCAGTTTTTTATCTTTATATGCTAATCTGGCTGTATATTGTATTAGTACATTTTAAGACTTCCAAGAAGGGCAGAGAACTATGAGAGTCCCACAGAGTAGGGGTTTATAAATTCAAACAGACTGTTAATCTTGTTAATTTTTTTAATCCTTGTCAAAATGCCAAAATACTAAATTGGGGAAAATATCATTTGATTGTTTCTCCCCTTCAAAGGCTTCAAGGAATGCCTTTTAGCCGACGATTTTTTCCTCGCTAAGGTCACCATGGAATGCGGCGTTGGGATCTTTACCAAGGTAGCCTGGTTACTCAATCTCAAAAACAAATGTAATTACATATCTCTCCCATTCATCTGTACAAATATCCATAGTGAGTATCACGACAACCATGCATAATCCGAATTCCGTTGGGATCTGTGGGGTTGAAGATGTAGGCCTATCTTTGTAACAACAGATAGGTTGTCTCTGTTAGACCCTGGATGCATTTACTACCCACAACTTTCAGAGGGGAACTTTTATTATGTGCCCGAAACTAAAACTAACTCAATGAGGACTCTTTTAGCTCCGTTAGCAACGGACAGTGTAATGAGTATGACAATGGAGAAAATATCTAGGATTGCCGGCTTTCTTTTCTATCAAAACCAAACAAAAACAATATATCCCACCCGAGAGTAGGCCCCCAGAATACAGACACCAGATGTAAGAAGACATGTCGTCCTCTGAACAAAGACTGGAGAGGTTATTCCCAAGAGTACCCGACACATACTAACATGTAATTTCAGTTTCAGGTCTTCTGCACACAATGGTGAAATATTCCAGTGTTGTGACACCCTCGCCCTTCGCTTTTCTTGTAATAATTCTATTTTTATGTTAATAATTGAATTAAAATGCATCAAAAGGATTATTTAGAGAGATTGATAATGTGTGTCCTCCCTGGAAGCTTGTCACACATAAGTGGAATAAGAAAGAAAGGAAGGGTAAGATCTTATGTTATCATGCCTATAGGAGCTGGTCAAACTTTGTTTTTAATCTTTGAACTGCTAGACTCAAACTATGTTTGCACCTGGTCACATGCTAGACTCAAAGTATATGACATGTTTATCCCGTACTTAAAATTCTAAACGGTTCTTATTGAGTTGATTGGGTAACGTTTATCCCTAGAGAGTGAGATGAATGCAGGGAAAGATGGGGGACATAAGATTCTTGTCCACACTGGTGAAGTCATTGTTTGGGGACAAAGATGAGCAGAGATAGGCAATTATCCTGCTGTCCACTATCCCTGACATTGCCGCTGTTAAAAGAAGCCTTGGCAGAATCCCGGGCTTCATTGTTATGTTGGTTGACATTTTCAATGGTGATGACATGCCGGCTTCCAACATTCAGAATGCTATTCACATTGCCAAAGCTGGTTACTTCAAACCTCTTGTGCGCTACGTAAAAGAAGGCTGGTTCTTCTGCTTCTTTCTGTTTTTTTCAATATCAAACTCTGTTTTTCCAAGTAAACAGAATAAAAGCGATGTCTCGATAGTAATCTATCTTTCTTGGCGCAGGTTCTGACATGAGGAATAGGGTCCAAGTGGCAACACCTCTATCAAGAATAACCCTCAGAGATAAAAGTAGAGCTTTGCTAAGAGGCCTTTACTTCACCTGCCCGGTCATCATCCAGGCCAATATATCCATCGGGTATGAAAATAACTAAGTGCCCAGGGTGTGCACTGTGCATAGTATACACATATATAGTACGCATGACCTGGGTGGAAGCCTTTCATAACAGTTTAACCATTAACTTTTATTTTTTAAAAAAATCACAAACAAATCCATGTGTGAACAAATAAGAAATGAATCACTGTTCAATCTATACTGAAACGTAATAAAAAATTTGTTTCTAATTTCTTCTTTTAAACTCTTAAATGATAGAAAAAACCAATTCGATCCTATGAATTCGTTCTTCTGAAGTCTTCAATGAAAAATACCCCAAGTGGATCGTATGAAAGCAACGTTTGGGGAGGGTGGCCTATGGACTGAGATTAAAATTTACATATACGTTCAGGTTAGGTTAATTTTTGATAACTATTACATCCAAGGGTTCATCCTTACAGCAGGTTATAATACATACTGCTAGGAGACGATCACATCGTCAACTTCTCGAACACCAGGATAAACACCAAGTTCAAGTCAAAGTGGACATACCAGGTATTGCACCATTTATTTTGAAATGGAAAATGGGATATTCAAATTAATTCAAATAACAAGAATCATTCCACAGACTTAATGGCTCGCAATAATTGCTTATTTACACCAAAAATATTCTCATTTTCTGCAATTAAATGAGATATCAGTTTCTTTTCATTTAAAATTTTAAATTTCAAAAAACGATACTCTTTATTGCTTATCAAACACCAATCACAACCCTATAAAATCATACATCCACAACTTACTTTTTGCTTGCATACATACTACTAAACCTTCATACAATGATAATAATGAATACGTTTTCCTTAAAGTTCATGTCTCATTTTGTTTGCATTTGTCTTATTTAAAAATGCTGTTAAACTGCTTGGAGAATCAATCTGCAGAACACCGTTAACCAAAAAACATTTGCAGCAACTAATGCAACACTCTGAAGCTAAAATCCATACGGCTACTTACAGGTATTTCATCCCTTAACTTCTATGATGCACCTCAATTAACTTTTACAAGAAATGTTTTTGGACCAATGTGGATCCGCTTATCGTTTATTACTTGTTATATATGTCGTGTTGCATTCAATGTTTTGGTAATTATATACATTCTGTACATCTTTGTTGCATTTCCTTTTCACAAATATGAGTACATTAAAGCAACAGGAATATATCCAACGCCTGTGTCCAGTGGAAATTACCATGCTACCTACCCTCCAAAGGACATTGATATCAAACTTCATTTACTTCACGTCAATTGCAAACCGCATCTTTAATTCTGTATTGGTGAGTACACCAGTATGCAATACTCGGGGAGGACAAACTTCCCTTTTTTCATATTAGTACATCTACTTATATACACAAATAAATCACTCTCTACAGGACTTCGAAATAAGGTTCACCAAGGGTATTCTGTTTACAGGTTCTGCACACAAGGAAATAAATCATAATTAAGAGGCCTTCATCTTCTTGTCAGTATATTTATGAAATGCAAGGAACTTTTCAAACTTATTCTCTTTTAAGTTTTATGTAGATGAGTGGTGTAAAACACTATTGACTCGTGTAATCTACAATACCTTTAACAAAACACCATTTGCAGGAACTGATGGTACACTATAAACAGTATTCTCCATTCTGCACTTCATAACAATCAAACTACTACAGACAAAACTAATGACAGTTATTTCATCCCTTAATTTCCATCATTCAAGTTCTAGAGGTCCTAAACCCCATACGGAGTAAGCAAATAGGGCAGAAAAATCAGACTATGAATTTAACATAAGCCAAACCCTTACGATTTTTCGATACTTTTGCTAACAAAGAAGCTTTTGAGTTATTGAAAACCATTTATTTCAGTACTCTGAAACTCAAGTATGAAAATAGAATTGAAAATGTATTGAAAGAGATGGAGAACAGATTGGCAATTTAACAGATCAGAATGCTATTCTATCGTGTTTCATTTGTAACTAAACCTGGAGTACATCAATTCTGTTTGCCAGAACAGTTTCGAGAACCCTACATCACACAACAATTCCATAGAGGATGGGTATTGTCATAGAGGATGGGGAAACTGAGGTTGAAGGCGGTGTCGAAGGACCAGACACATGATGAAGTTATCAAACCCACCCTCCTCCTGGCATGTTAAATTTTTATTCCCCAAAACCTGGCCATGCCACTGTCATGTGCTGTATAAATTTAACATGACATATTCATGGAAGGGGTCACATAACTTCTTAGACATGAAAACATACTAGGACCCTTTCAACTCATTTGATGTCTTTAACTCACTCTCATCACCTCTTGTTATGTAGAATTTTTGACGTAATTTATTAATATGACTTTTATTTTTATAGATGTACTAATTTATTAATAAAATGATTTCAAAAGTCATAACATTTTACCTCGTAATACTCAATTTGTAGCCGAAATTGGGACGAACAGAGTATGCTTTAGAACATGGTTGGGATCAATTTAAAGATGCTGGTCATACTCGCTTACATATTCTTCTTTCACTACTTACACTTTCTTCAAAAACTAACTAAAAACAACATGTCTCGCTATTTACTCAACGTTTCAATGCTCTATTTTATTATACGGACGGAAGTATTAGAATCCATACACTAAGACTTTCCACTCCCAGTCAAGTCAATGACTACCAGTTTTTTATCTTTATATGCTAATCTGGCTGTATATTGTATTAGTACATTTTAAGACTTCCAAGAAGGGCAGAGAACTATGAGAGTCCCACAGAGTAGGGGTTTATAAATTCAAACAGACTGTTAATCTTGTTAATTTTTTTAATCCTTGTCAAAATGCCAAAATACTAAATTGGGGAAAATATCATTTGATTGTTTCTCCCCTTCAAAGGCTTCAAGGAATGCCTTTTAGCCGACGATTTTTTCCTCGCTAAGGTCACCATGGAATGCGGCGTTGGGATCTTTACCAAGGTAGCCTGGTTACTCAATCTCAAAAACAAATGTAATTACATATCTCTCCCATTCATCTGTACAAATATCCATAGTGAGTATCACGACAACCATGCATAATCCGAATTCCGTTGGGATCTGTGGGGTTGAAGATGTAGGCCTATCTTTGTAACAACAGATAGGTTGTCTCTGTTAGACCCTGGATGCATTTACTACCCACAACTTTCAGAGGGGAACTTTTATTATGTGCCCGAAACTAAAACTAACTCAATGAGGACTCTTTTAGCTCCGTTAGCAACGGACAGTGTAATGAGTATGACAATGGAGAAAATATCTAGGATTGCCGGCTTTCTTTTCTATCAAAACCAAACAAAAAGAATATATCCCACCCGAGAGTAGGCCCCCGGAATAAAGACACCAGATGTAAGAAGACATGTCGTCCTCTGAACAAAGACTGGAGAGGTTATTCCCAAGAGTACCCGACACATACTAACATGTAATTTCAGTTTCAGGTCTTCTGCACACAATGGTGAAGTATTCCAGTGTTGTGCCACCCTCGCCCTTCGCTTTTCTTGTAATAATTCTATTTTTATGTTAATAATTGAATCAAAATGCATCAAAAGGATTATTTGGAGAGATTGATAATGTGTGACCTCCCTGGAAGCTTGTCACTCATAAGTGGAATAAGAAAGAAAGGAAGGGTAAGATCTTATGTTATCATGCCTATAGGAGCTGGTCAAACTTTGTTTTTAATCTTTGAACTGCTAGACTCAAACTATGTTTGCACCTGGTCACATGCTAGACTCAAAGTATAGGACATGTTTATCCCATACTTAAAATTCTAAACGGTTCTTATTGAGTTGATTGGGTAACGTTTATCCCTAAAGAGTGAGATGAATGCAGCGAAAGATGGGGGACATAAGATTCTTGTCCACACTAGTGAAGTCATTGTTTGGGGACAAAGATGAGCAGAGATAGGCAATTATCCTGCTGTCCACTGTCCCTGACATTGCCGTTGTTAAAAGAAGCCTTGGTAGAATCCCGGGCTTCATTGTTATGTTGGTTGACATTTTCAATGGTGATGACATGCCGGCTTCCAATGATGCGGGAAATCTTATTGATTGCCTCGCAACCAACATTCAGAATGTTATTCACATCGCCAAAGCTGGTTACTTCAAACCTCTTGTGCGCTACGTAAAAGAAGGCTGGTTCTTCTGCTTCTTTCTGTTTTTTTCAATATCAAACTCTGTTTTTCCAAGTAAACAGAATAAAAGCGATGTCTCGATAGTAATCTATCTTTCTTGGCGCAGGTTCTGACATGAGGAATAGGGTCCAAGTGGCAACACCTCTATCAAGAATAACCCTCAGAGATAAAAGTAGAGCTTTGCTAAGAGGCCTTTACTTCACCTGCCCGGTCATCATCCAGGCCAATATATCCATCGGGTATGAAAATAACTAAGTGCCCAGGGTGTGCACTGTGCATAGTATACACATATATAGTACGCATGACCAGGGTGGAAGCCTTTCATAACAGTTTAACCATTAACTTTTATTTTTTAAAAAAATCACAAACAAATCCATGTGTGAACAAATAAGAAATGAATCACTGTTCAATCTATACTGAAACGTAATAAAAAAATTTGTTTCTAATTTCTTCTTTTAAACTCTTAAATGATAGAAAAAACCAATTCGATCCTATGAATTCGTTCTTCTGAAGTCTTCAATGAAAAATACCCCAAGTGGATCGTATGAAAGCAACGTTTGGGGAGGGTGGCCTATGGACTGAGATTAAAATTTACATATACGTTCAGGTTAGGTTAATTTTTGATAACTATTACATCCAAGGGTTCATCCTTACAGCAGGTTATAATACATACTGCTAGGAGACGATCACATCGTCAACTTCTCGAACACCAGGATAAACACCAAGTTCAAGTCAAAGTGGACATACCAGGTATTGCACCATTTATTTTGAAATGGAAAATGGGATATTCAAATTAATTCAAATAACAAGAATCATTCCACAGACTTAATGGCTCGCAATAATTGCTTATTTACACCAAGAATATTCTCATTTTCTGCAATTAAATGAGATATCAGTTTCTTTTCATTTAAAATTTTAAATTTCAAAAAACGATACTCTTTATTGCTTATCAAACACCAATCACAACCCTATAAAATCATACATCCACAACTTACTTTTTGCTTGCATACATACTACTAAACCTTCATACAATGATAATAATGAATACGTTTTCCTTAAAGTTCATGTCTCATTTTGTTTGCATTTGTCTTATTTAAAAATGCCGTTAAACTGCTTGGAGAATCAATCTGCAGAACACCGTTAACCAAAAAACATTTGCAGGAACTAATGCAACACTCTGAAGCTAAAATCCATACGGCTACTTACAGGTATTTCATCCCTTAACTTCTATGATGCACCTCAATTAACTTTTACAAGAAATGTTTTTGGACCAATGTGGATCCGCTTATCGTTTATTACTTGTTATATATGTCGTGTTGCATTCAATGTTTTGGTAATTATATACATTCTGTACATCTTTGTTGCATTTCCTTTTCACAAATATGAGTACATTAAAGCAACAGGAATATATCCAACGCCTGTGTCCAGTGGAAATTACCATGCTACATACCCTCCAAAGGACATTGATATCAAACTTCATTTACTTCACGCCAATTGCAAACCGCATCTTTAATTCTGTATTGGTGAGTACACCAGTATGCAATACTCGGGGAGCACAAACTTCCCTTTTTTCATATTAGTACATCTACTTATATACACAAATAAATCACTCTCTACAGGACTGCGAAATAAGGTTGACCAAGGGTATTCTGTTTACAGGTCCTGCACACAAGGAAATAAATCATAATTAATCGACCTTCATCTTCTTGTCAGTATATTTATGAAATGCAAGGAACTTTTCAAACTTATTCTCTTTTAAGTTTTATGTAGATGAGTGGTGTAAAAAACTATTGACTCGTGTAATCTACAATACCTTTAACAAAACACCATTTGCAGGAACTGATGGTACACTATAAACAGTATTCTCCATTCTGCACTTCATGACAATCAAACTACTACAGACAAAACTAATGACAGGTATTTCATCCCTTAATTTCCATCATTCAAGTTCTAGAGGTCCTAAACCCCATACGGAGTAAGCAAATAGGGAAGAAAAAACAGACTATGAATTTAACATAAGCCAAACCCTTACGATTTTTCGATACTTTTGCTAACAAAGAAGCTTTTGAGTTATTGAAAACCATTTATTTCAGTACTCTGAAACTCAAGTATGAAAATAGAATTGAAAATGTATTGAAAGAGATGGAGAACAGATTGGCAATTTAACAGATCAGAATGCTATTCTATCGTGTTTCATTTGTAACTAAACCTGGAATACATCAATTCTGATTGCCAGAACACTTTCGAGAACCCTACATCACACAACAATTCCATAGAGGATGGGTGTTATCATAGAGGATGGGGAAACTGAGGTTGAAGGCGGTGTCGAAGGACCAGACACATGATGAAATTATCAACCAACCTTTCAAACTTCATACAGATAAGAGTATTTTATTATATTTTCAATTTAACTCATAAAAATTAAACCTTTATTTATACATGTTATTAGACATATAAAAGATGTTATATAATGTAAAGGGTTCATTGTAGCACCAAAAACCACGCACTAACAGCTATATGATGACTTTTTTAACATGTGAAATGTGTCTTAGGAAATCCTCTGACTCCATATATAACTATTATACATACAGCATATGCTTCAAATACACAAAAATAATGAAAACAATAACACTGTAGAAATTGAAGAATCATCTCATTAATTTGCTCTTCTTGGAATTTTAACAATTGGTTGAGCACAATCCTGATATCCACATTTTGACAGCAAGTTCATCAAGCGCAGCCTGTTAATACCAACTCTCTTGCTTTCCTTGTAATTGGTATCTTTGACTTAAAATCTATTTTAGCATAACCCGTATTTGTTTTTCCACTCCACCATTTTTGTACATAATGCTAATTTTTCTCTTGTAACAGTTCTCTTTTTGTTTATGATTTTAAACTCACACCAAATGTCACCTAGTTTTCTGGTTGGTACTAACTCTTCTCTTTTATTACTTTAAAATTCTTAAAAAAAGAAATTATGATATAACATAATTACTTTGCAGCTATGGTTGATGCTTGGTGTCTTTGCGATGGCAACAACGCTTAGGATGTATGCCACCAGTGAACAATTTCAAGCTCAAGCACAGGCACTTGCTGCGCAGGCCAGTGGTATTCTTGGTCATATAGAGTCCCGGTAGCATAAGCCACCATCCATTGCACTTTTAACCAGAGGAAATCTACAATGACTCAAGCTTCAACTTGCGCTTCTGGACACGGAGTTTGGTGACTTAGGTCCGTATAAAATTTTCAAATAACTTTCTGACATTCATTCTTCCCATATGGAAGTACTCACTATCACTCTAAAACTTATCCCATTGGTCCTTACTAAAGGCTTCAATGGTTATTTTAGAAAGCATTGTTTATTACATGAGTCATTTATTATTAGTGTTGTTCCATTGTTTCCTTTATAAGTTTTGTGATCACACTAATTTTTTATAGAACAATCATTTATGTGCCATAATAAAATAGTGTAAATTTGTAATATGTTTTTTAAAAATAGAAAATCAACGCATAAGCATGAATTTTTATTCTTTGTGTAATTTGGTCAGTTGTGCCTTATAAATTAAGCTCCATCCTTCATAATTACTTTCACAGGGAGTATTGTGTATTCAAATCTAGAACTTGCAGTGTTTGCTTGGAACAAGAAAATTAGGGAGCACTCATCCTTAGCTTGCCATGATTTCATAGGGTTGTCTTCTTCAGGTTATTTTATCTCTCCCAACTCCAAACTAAATCCCTCTAAAATTTTTACTGTTTTTATACGCGATTAAGCTTAAATAAATATACCTATCAACTTCAGAATCCTTTCTTACGAAACCATGCTTGGATAATGAAAGAACACCTAATCTTATAAAGGACAATAATGCTTGGAATTTCTTACAAAGGCATGTTAATCTTCATTCCAATCTCTTACGGACCATCATTCTTGTCATTTAAACCCTTCGCGCAAATGTTTCATGTCTTTTTTCTTATGTTTGTTTTAAAAAATTACAAATGCACATACTAAAAAATTTCACAACAAAAAATTTGAAAATGAAAAGTATTCGTAACTCACTTCTTATCTTTTTAATTGAACTAAAGAAAATCATCAACTGCTTTTGCCAATACGAGAAAAAACAAAAAACTAGCTCCTGATATGTATGCTCTGCCTTCTCATAAAAGATGCTTGTACCTATATTTCACATCGCTTTAAAAAAATATTACAGATTCAATGCATCTTTTATTCGACATTGATATTCGATTTTGGGATCATATTCTTTCATTCACTAAGATACATTGTTAAAAGTGTACCTCAAATATCGGATCAGCTTATTTGTTCTTATATGTGATTTCTCTACGGGTTTACTTTCATCATTCCATTCAAGGGTAAACCACGCCTAGCATACTGAATTCCTAATTTCGTGTACTAATGTAGTACTATATACATGGTGTGTATATAGAAAATGAATCTTTATCCCTTTCTCAGAAGCAGGAGTTTAAGTGAAAGTACTTACTTTTAAGATTACGGAGTATCCCCTCTTCACCACATACACAACCTCCAAAATGAATTCGATCTAACTCAAACATATGCGAAAAACTACAAGATGCTACAATCTTCAAACTTGTTTGTTTTATTCACATTTTATAACATTGTGTTTATTCCGTTCAGTAGTGGATATTGTGCCACATCAAATTTAAAAAATAAAAAATTGGGTATTTATTTGTGGTTAGGCCAGGAGCTTCATCAAGAATTTCTCTCAGGATAGTAACAATACCTGCGCTTATGACATCCAAGTTGATTCAAATTTCAACAGTTCCCTCCTAGGGTGAAGTTCGACTCCAAGGTTTAATGACTCGGTAGAAAGCTGGGCTTTACTCGACCTTCATGTGCCAGTGGCGGAGCCACATTGGGTCAAGTGGGTGCAGTTGCACCCACTGAAATGGGATATGTAAGTATATATGTATTACTTTAATTATTATTTGGCCTAGCTGACTTGGTTCAAGACATGCATAGTAGTCACACCAAACCTGAGTTCAAACCCCCCCTCCTCCTGGCATGTTAAATTTTTAATAAACTTATTCCTTGTAATTTTTTTATTTACACTTTGACCCCACTCCCCAAAACCTGGCCCCGCCACTGTCATGTGCTGTATAAATTTAACACGACATATTCATGGAAGGGGTCACATAACTTCTTGGACATGAAAACATACTAGGACCCTTGCAACTCATTTGATGTCTTTAACTCACTGTCATCACCTCTTGTTATGTAGAATTTTTGACGTAATTTATTAATATATGACTTATTTTTATAGCTGTACTAATTTATTAATAAAATGATTTCAAAAGTCATAACATTTTACCTCGTAATACTTAATTTGTAGCCGAAATTGGGACGAACAGAGTATGCTTTAGAAGATGGTTGGGATCAATTTAATGATGCTGGTCATACTCGCTTACATATTCTTCCTTCACTACTTGCACTTTCTTCAAAAATTAACTAAAAACAACATTTCTCGCTATTTACTCAGCGTTTCAATGCTCTATTTTATTATACGGACGGAAGTATTAGAATCCGTACAGTAAGACTTTCCACTCCCAGTCAAGTCAATGACTATCAGTTTTTTTTCTTTATATGCTAATCTGGCTGTATATTGTATTAGTACATTTTAAGACTTCCAAGAAGGGCAGAGAACTATTCTTATCAACGCATACATATTAGTTTAATTCCGTATGGAAATGATTTGTTCAACATGATGGCCATGGGTTCAGAACTGGCTGATAATTGATTATCCATTGTTGATAATCGATTATCACGCATTGCAGCTTCTGTTCCCAAAGTTCTGCAGACTGTTATAGTCGATTGTCGATTGTCTTGTTGATTTGTCCAGGAAACCCAAGTTCAGAAAGGCCTGACTTATGATCCCGAAGACTTATATTGAAAGCTAAGTCTCGGTTTTTAATCCATATTTCAATTGTTGATTCTTACCTTGAAAGCACTTTGATTTTGGATCTTTCTAAAAGTTCAGCAGCCCTTGATAATGATTATCACTTGTTGATAATCAATTATCAAACTTCTGCAGCCTTTGATAATCGATTATCACCAAGTGAGAATCGACTATCAAATGTTCCGCAGCCTCTGATAATCGATTGTCACTTTGTGATAATCGACTATCAGAGTTCAGCAGCACCTGATAGTAGATTATCAGAATTTGACAGTCTACTATCACAGTACTCGGGTTCTACTTTGGTCTGTCGAATTACGTTCAGCCTTTTGAAAATTTTAATGAACATGTAAGATTCACAAATATATCAAAATATTGAGTTCCTCTAAATTCCAAATGGATTTCAAGATGATTTCTTTTTCAACGAGTTTCATATAGTATAGCTTATAGCAAGAAAACTACGATCATACGGTTTCACCGAAGGTTATGCCAAGTAGTAGAGCATATAAAGCAACAAATACACATTCGTTCATACATGTACAACACATATATTTGGGCATGGATTTAAGTGTTCATTTAATCGTCTAAATGTGGTCTAGGTGTTTTCCAACTTGTTCGTTCACATGTCACATTTATTCACATACACGTATAAAGTGACGCTATTACGATATTCATTGGTATTTCCTCAAGCCTAACCATATTCTTCATAATCTAACCATTCTATCACTTTTATTTCTCAATCCTTATTGTTTACATTTGAGTCAAACATCCATTTAGTCTTGTATGCTCATTCAATTTCATAATGGTTTCTAACCCTTGTTATTTTGTACGGAACTTTAATAGATCAAGAACATAACATGGTATGAATCTATATACAAATAATCATATAATCAACAAACGTATTCGCATATAAATATACTGAAGATTCCTTCGTTATATCTAGGGTGTACATACCTCCGATACGACACAACGTCAGAAGGGACCGAATGAATCAACGTCAACGAACGGTCGTCAAACCGTTGACCTTCCGACTTCCAAACGGATTCTTGAGTTCCGTTTCTTCTCGATAACATGTTATACGGGTTGTGAAGAGTCGGCACGCATTCCACGAATAGCGGATTGGATGAGACAAAACGAGAACAGAGGCGGAAGTTGCAAACCTCGTGTTTTCCGTCGCTGCTGGACCAGTTTTGGTAAAACGGCCGTATCGACTTCGTTACTCGTCCGATTGACGAACCGTTTGCGGCTATGGTTCACCAACTCGCAGGGCTACAACTTTGGTCAAGCAACTACGACCAAACAGCGAATTTAAGATGGTCGAAATTCTGCCCTAAAGATTGTTTAAGTCGTCTCGTGTGATTTAAACATAGCTTTAGTTCATAGAGTAGGCGCTCTAGTAACATAGATGAGAACTACGACGTTCTAATTATGAGGCTGTTACAAAGATAGAGGCTACGTCTAAAATATCCTTAGTCGAATATTATGACAATACGGACATCATAATATATCAAGACTAATACGTATGAGATGAGATAGCTGCGTCTCATAGGCAATAGATAAAGTGTTATCCGAATCTATACGTAGGCAACCATATTTGATATGTTGCTGGATTGACCCGCTATGAGAATAATATATGGGTTTGAGTTAAAGTGTTAATATTATTCTCATGCGACCATTAGTATAACTATCCTTTGACTTGAAGTCATTACATTCTTTGGTAAGTTGAGTTGTATACTTTGAGGCATGATTTATGCTATCTGAAATATTGGTGGATGTACAGTGATGTTTTGGGTATGCAATGAAACTTAAGCGAAGACGTAGATAGAATTTATCCCTTCTTTGATGAAGTATAATATCTTAGGGCCCACTGATTGATGTGACTTGGGAAGTGCATGGTCATGCCCAAATAAATATTTTATTTGAATCCCACAAGTCAATCGAAGAATCAGTAAACCATCGATTTAACTTTAACAAGGTGACACACCCCATACCTTGAGTTAAATCAAGATATTAGTGATAAAGGGATAAGGGTTATACACATAGGATGTGTCGTTGAAGAAATTGTTCCAAGAGCTTCAATCTATAATTTGGGGGTGATAATGTGTTGCTAGATACCGCTTATCACTTGTAGTATTTAATCGATACTATGGCCAATTTTATAGATGCCTAAAATAGGGTCACACACATAGAACATATGAAAGTGTAGAATATTTAAGTGGAGTAAAGTTGCACTTTATTTATATGTTGTGTATATTATATTGTGTGACAATATGATTAGATACACAAACACATATATAAATAAATATTTATATTTGGACATTTTAATTATGTGATAATATATGTGAATAATAAATTGTTTATTATTTTAGTATTATTATTAAGGCACAAAATATATATATTTATATATATATATTTAATATTTGGACATTTTAATTATATGATAATTAAGTTTGTCAAATATTATTTAAGGAACAAAATATAACATAATTATTATATATATATGTATGTATGTATGTATGTATGTATGTATGTATGTATGTATGTATGTATGTATGTATGTATGTATGTATGTATTTGTGTTCGGAATATATATATATATATATATATATATATATATATATATATATATATATATATATATATATATATATAAAATAAATGTTATATTATTTATTTTGTGTTAATTATATGATAATTAAAGTTGACAAAATAAATTGGAAGCTTCCTTAAAGTGCCATTAGGAATTTCCTAAGTAGAATAGGAATGAGATTTGATTTCCTTCCTAAACTCTAAAAGGTACATTCCTATTAGGAATAGGAATGGGGATTATGCTCCTTATAAATAGGAGATCATGCCACCCCTTTTACACTACTTGGAATTTTCGGCCCTAGCATTTTTTTAAGAGACAAAATATTGTTTTGTTCTCTTAATACTCTACACCAAGTATTTTATATTTTAGAAATATTCTAGAGAAAAATTACTAGCATAATTTTCTCTAGAACACTCTTCGTTGTTCGTGTGTCTCAACTGGAGGTCATATACTTTTGTGGCTAGCTCTTGGATCAATCCATCAACCAACACATATCGTTGCTTGTTCGCCAAGAAAGATATCTTTCTAAACAATAACTTATAATAATCATAAGAGTTCCTGGGTGGATCTACGTTTGGACGTCAAAATTTTTATATTTCCGCTGTTCTATCCAAGCGTAGAACCCAACAGTGGTATCAGAGCCGACTTATGAGAATTATAAGTTTTGTAGATCTAATTGCCGTTAGGGTTTTTGATAATTGGTAAAATAAAATATATGTGTATATATTTTAGAAAATTATCCAAAATTCAAGAAAGTGCCAAATTATGATTCTGGACTTTATAAAATTCGAAAATATGATTTTTGAATTAAATTTTGGATTTATTTTTATTTTCGGGTTAATCGGTTAAAAACTGTTTTAACCAATTAAAATATTTCTAAAATATTTTAAGACCTCTGGATATTTAAAATTAATTTTCGGAATTGATTTCCTAATTTATAAAGTATTGTTTGATTTGTAGTTAATTTGATTAATTACAAGATAAATACAAAATAAATTATGAAAAAAATTATTTTAATCATTCCGAGACTTTAAAATATGATTTTAAGAGCTCTGGAAATTTAAAATTAATTTTCAAAATTTATTTTCTAATTTATAAGGTATTAGTTGATTTGTAGTTAATTTGATTAATTACAAGATAAATACAAAATAAATTATGAAAATAATTTTAATACTTCTGGAATGTTAAAATATGATTTTAAGTACTCTGGAAAATTAAAATAAATTTTCAATTTTGATTTTCTATTTTTTCCGATTTAAATAATCTTATTCGGGATTATAACTTTATGAACTTGGGAATATGATTTTCAGAGTTCATAAAAGATTTTAGAATTAAATTCATAATTTAAGTATTTAATTATTAATTTTTGAGAAAAACAGTTTTGGTAATTCGGTATTTAATTCCCGAAAATTAAATAATTAATTTTAAATTATGGAAATTTAATATTTGGTAATAATATCATAATATTCTGAGAATAATGATTTTTGGAACAATTATGGTACACGAAAAATAATTTTGGAAATTATTTTGTGGATTGCCAAATAATAAATAGAAAGTACCGAAAATAAATTTAAGTAAAATCTGGAAAAGGTTGTTTTCAGATTGTACATGAGTCAAAAACTTTATTTTTGGAAAATATTTATTTTTGGAATATTTTGAATATTCTAAATTAATTTTGGAAATTAATTTAACTCCTTTTGGAAATAAATTCCAAACTACCGAAAATAAAATTTATTTAATTCTGGAAACTCGGAAAATAATTTTTGTAAAATTGAAGTCCGATTTTGGGTATTTAAATATAGAATTTCGAAAATAAATTTTATAAATTCTGGAAACTCTATTTTCAGACTTATAAAATTAGAATACACAGTCTGGAATTTATTTATTAATTTTCAAAAGGTATAAGTATTTATTTCGAATTAAAATCCCAATTTCGAAATTAATACCTATATTTACGGCAATTAACTATTTTAAAATTCAGGAAAATTCAAAATTAAATTTTGGATATTCTGGTGTTTTAAAATAAAGTTAAATAAAATTATTTGATAATTTTAGGCTTGTAGTTTATTTTTCTTAGAATAAACTAGGTCTAGGGCGAGCGCGGCTTGCCCGGTGTATGGTTTTTATGCATGTGGTGTATGAATGTATGCTTGGTGCGTGGTTGTGGCTTAGAATAATTGGTTTTTAAACACGGCCTGCGTGTCGTGCCTCATCTCTGAATTCTGGTTGTAAATCTCTTCTTAAACCTCATACCCCTTGCTTACAAAGAAAGGATTCTTTTCTCTTGATTAAACAAAGAAGTCAATGAAGAAGCAAGGAAGATGATGGAGCCAAGAAGAAGAGGACACCAACAAGTAAGGGCTGAACTTGAAGACAAGCATTCTTAAAGAAAGAAGGTGAAGCTGGAGATGGAGATCTCAAGTGAAGGCTTTATCGTTAGTTGTTTAGGAGGCCACAACCATGTCACGTTTTATTCATTATACATGTTTGTATATATGTTTGTATGATATTCGCTAGTGTATGTGCGCGGCACATGCCATAGGTGAGATCACGTTTAAAATCACTCGTAATATTAAGTTTGTGCCTTCTGACGCCGACTCACTCGTCGATACCAGTTTCGACCAGTCAACGGACACGCCAAAGCGGGACGCCTAGTTTACATTGGTATGACGCGAAATCCGTAACAATGGATACTGAGTACGCCCCGGGTTGAACTTAACTAAGTTAAGGTAAAAAAATGAATAACTCAGAGGCACATAGTTAGGTTAATAAATAAAATCAAATTCATCTAACCTAGAGTTGTAAGATGTTACAATTGGAAATAGTTCCTACCTGAAATAGTTTAACTATAAGGCAAGATGCAAAGCATAAAAGTAGTTAGAAGAAATAAGGATCTAGGCCCAATATAGGATTTTATTTAGAACAACCTAACAACCCAAGGATTGTAATTGGATTACAATTGGAAATAAGTTCCTACCTAATTAGTTTAACTATAGGGCAAGATGCAAAGCACAACTATAGTTAAATGTAATATGGACCTTGGCCCACTAAGATATCTCTTTAGGAGAAGTCTCGAATCAACAGGTTACGTACTTGAGGGTAGTTGATTTGTTAAAATAGTGGGAGAGTTATTAGTTAAAGACCTAGCTAATTACTTAGATTCTTGATATTAACTATCTTGCAAATTATATGTAGATGTCTGATAACAACCATAACCTCACTCTTCGCTCGATCCTCGACAAAGATAAGTTGACCGGATCTAACTTCTTAGACTGGCAAAGAAACCTCGTTATCGTTCTTCGACTCGAGAAGAAAGAATACGTGCTCGAACGAGCCATTCCACCTGTCCCGGCCGCCAATGCTTCTAGAGCTATCAAGGATACTTATGAGAAGCATGTTGATGATGACAATCAAGTGGCATGTCTCATGTTGGCTACGATGACTTCTGACCTTCAGAAACATCATGAGAGTATGAAGGCATACGATATGATCATACACCTAAGACAGCTCTACCAAGGACAAGCTAGACATGGGAGATTTCAAATCTCCAAAGCTCTCTTTAGTTGCAAGTTTTCAGTTGGAAACCCCGTTGGTCCGCATGTTCTCAAGATGATTGGCTACGTCCAAACTCTTGAGAAATTGGGTTTCGAACTAAGGACTGAACTTGCAACTGATCTGATTCTACAATCGTTGCCAGAGTTGTACAAGCAGTTCGTGGTTAATTACGAGATGCATGAACTCGATAAACCACTGCCAGAACTTTTGAAGATGCTGCAAACTGCTGAAGAGAGCTTGACGAAAGGAAAGGGGAATTCTGTCCTTCTGGTTCAAGGAGGAAAAGGCAAGAAGAAGTTCAATAAAGCAAAGAAGAATGGACCTAAAGGCAAGGGTAACACCGAACCAAAGTCAAATTCTTCTAAGCTCAAGCCTAAAGGAGGAGTGACTAAAGATTCCATTTGTCATCACTGTGGTGAAGTTGGCCACTGGAAGAGGAATTGCAAGCAGTATTTGGCAACCAAGAAAAAGGGTGAAGCTTCTGCTTCAGGTACAATTGTTGTAGAGACTTAAACTAATCTACAATCTCTTCAAAAGTATTCGATACTTATAGTATTGCAAACCATTGCAGGAACTGAAGAGAAGAAGTAAGAATGTTGAACTTGAAGATGCAAGGGTTGCAGCTTTGTGGCGCATTAGTTTAAGTTTTAGTATTTGATCATTTTTCAATTTCGAATTGATGTTTACTTATTGTTTTAAGTATTGTTGGTTATTTCAATAAAGGACAAATTGTTGCTCCATTTATAGAAGTATCTCATATGATCAAATATTTTGCCTCACAAGCATATCACAATACAACAACTATACCAAGGCTACAAGGTACAAATATTAATCAGTTAATAAGTTTGTCACAAAATTATGAATGAAGTGATAACCACTTAGAGATATAAGGATATCTTTATAAAGGTTATAGCCAAGTACCCTTTCTATTTAAATTTTCGAAATTTAAACTTGCCATTAGCATTAATAAAGCATACTTAATAAAGATCAAGTGATATTAATGCCAAAGTTACATAATAGGAAAGGCAAAAATGATATGATCATGAAATTGACGTTCCCTCAAACGTTATCTAGATAACGTGACTAAAATAGTTAGTCTAATAAAAAGGATTATGTAACCTTGCCAAATACTACTGAACCTTAAGCACTAAAATGATCATTGTAGACTCTAAAAGGAAAGAACACTTGGAAACTGTTCCAAAACGATTCCTTCCTTAAATAACAAGTAATGAAAGTAAGTCTCATATGAATGAAGACACTTTAAAACTTATTATGGACGAGTCTATCAAGGATAAGAGAAGGGTTTTCGAATTATCTATAACCAGTTATAGAACATATATGTCTAGGATAAAAGTCTTATTGAAGACTAGTGGGAGCACAATAAGTATGTTGCATATCATTGACAAAATAAATTAAAACTTATCAGTCATGAATGCAAATAGTAGTTATGTGCTCAAGTATGAAGAATCCATATAGATGGATCAAAGAACTAGGAATAATCTAAGACCAGTACATACATGGAAGTTTTTGAAACTTGCATGAATCTCAAGGTAAAGCCCTTTGGAGACTCACTCTGTAAAAGGACCGCATGGAAATCGTTCCATAGAGTACCATGAGATATGGACTTGATTCATTCTAAAGGGATATATTATATATGTCCAAGCTGAGCTAAGAGTAGTAGTCAACTTTGTAAAGGTCAACTTTTAATTCTTAAGAAGAGACAAAAGAGTATGGTCTTCTAAAATGGCTTAAGTGTGAATGTTACACACAAAATAGCTCATTTAGAACAACCATAAGGTAGGTTGAAATTAACAAAAACATATATTGACAAGTATTGACATGGTGTCATACGCATATAAGTGAGATAAATTTGCAACTTTGGAAGTAGCAAAGAGGAAGATATTTTGGTTTTGATAGCTTCTCAAAAGGATAGCATTGCTCCCATCGTTAGAAACCAATATCACGTTGTACTGACAATGATAGGGTTACTACAAGAGCTAAAGAAGCTACACCAAGAAACCAAGACGTCATTAGATCTCACCACATTATACGAACAGTTCTAAAAGTGAAAGTATCAAATTTGCAAGATAGAAAAGGATAAAGAATCTCTTAACCTATTGACCTAGGCTTTGGGAAAACCTATACATGAGGGTCACACTTCGTGCATGAGGCATACATGGGAACCATAATTGGCCTTAGTGCTAGTGGGAGATTGTTGAATATAAGTAAGCCCTAGAGGCCAACTTATGATTCCATATCTATATTATATCAAGAACAATAGGGCCTAAAGATTGTTTAAGTAGTCTCGTGTGATTTAAACATAGCTTTAGTCCATAGAGTAGGCGCTCTAGTAACACAGATGAGAACTACGACGTTCTAATTATGAGGCTGTTACAAAGATAGAGGCTACGTCTAAAATATCCTTAGTCGAATATTATGACAATACGGACATCATAATATATCAAGACTAATACGTATGAGATGAGATAGCTGCGTCTCATAGGCTATAGATAAAGTGTTATCTGAATCTATATGTAGGCAACCATATTGGATATGTTGCTGGATTGACCTGCTATGAGAATAATATATGGGTTTGAGTTAAAGTGTTAATATTATTCTCATGCGACCATTAGTATAACTATCCTTTGACTTGAAGTCATTACATTCTTTGGTAAGTTGAGTTGTATACTTTGAGGCATGATTTATGTCGTCTGAAATATTGGTGGATGTATAGTTATGTTTTGGGTATGCAATGAAACTTAAGCGAAGATGTGAATGACGTAGATAGAATTTATTCCTTCTTTGAAGTGCATGGCCATGCCCAAATAAACATGTTATTTAAATCCCATAAGTCAATCGAAGAATCAGTAAACCATCGATTTAACTTTAACAAGGTGACACACCCCATACCTTGAGTTAAATCAAGATATTAGTGATAAAGGGATAAGGGTTATACAAATAGGATGTGTCGTTGAAGGAATTGTTCCAAGAGCTTCAATCTATAATTTGGGGGTGATAATGTGTTGCTAGATACCGCTTATCACTTGTAGTATTTAATCGATACTATGGCCAATTTTATAGATGCCTAGGTTAGGGTCACACACATAGAACATATGAAAATGTAGAATTTTTAAGTGGAGTAAAGTTGCACTTTATTTATATGTTGTGTATATTATATTGTGTGACAATATGATAAGATACACAAACACATATATAAATAAATATTTATATTTGGACATTTTAATTATGTGATAATTAAGTTTGTCAAATATATTTTTAATAATAATAAAGTATATATATATATATATATATATATATATATATATATATATATATATATATATATATATATATATATATATATATATATATATATATATATATATATTATATATATATATATATATATATATATATATATATATATATATATATCTGTGAATAATAAATTGTTTTTTATTTTAGTATTATTATTAAGGCACGAAATATATATTTAATATTTGGACATTTTAATTATATAATAATTAAGTTTGTCAAATATTATTTAAGGAACAAAATATAACATAATTATTAAATATATATATGTGCGTAAATATATATGTATATATATGTGTGTGTTCGGCATATATATATATATATATATATATATATATATATATATATATATATATATATATATATATGAATATATATATATGAATATATATGAATATATATATATATATATATATATATATATATATATATATATATATATTCATATAAATTGGATATTCATATATATATATATATATATATATATATATATATATATATATATATATGAATATATACACACACACACACACACACACACACACACACACACACATATATATATATATATATATATATATATATATATATATGTTTCATATATATTATATATATAATAAATGTTATATTATTTATTTTGTCTTAATTATATGATAATTAAGGTTGACAAAATAAATTGGAAGCTTCCTTAAAGTGCCATTTGAAATTTCCTAAGTAGAATAGGAATGGGATTTGATTTCCTTCCTAAACTCTAAAAGGTAATTCCTATTAGGAATAGGAATGAGTATTATGTTCCTTATAAATAGGAGATCATCCCACCCCTTTTGAGAGACCTTGGAGAATTTCGGCCCTAGCAATTTTAAGATAGAAAAATTTGTTTTGTTCTCTTAATATTTTACACCAAATATTTTATATTTTAGAAATATTCTAGAGTAAAATTACTAGCATAATTTTCTCTCGAACGCTCTTCATTGTTCGTGTGTCTCAACTGGAGGTCTTATACTTTTGTGGCTAGCTCTTGGATCAATCCATCAACCTACACATATCGTTGCTTGCTCGCCAAGAAAGGTATATTTCTCAACAATAACTTATAATAATCATAAGAGGTCCTGGGTGGATCTACGTTTGGACATCAAAATTTTTATATTTCCGCTGCCCTATCTAAGCGTAGAACCCAACAATTACATTCTTTGGTAAGTTGAGTTGTATACTTTGTGGCATGATTTATGCCATCTGAAATATTGGTGGATGTACAGTTATGTTTTGGGTATGCAATGAAACTTAAGCGAAGATGTGAATGACGTAGATAGAATTTATCCCTTCTTTGATGAAGTATAATATCTTAGGGCTCACTGATTGATGTGACTTGGGAAGTGCATGGCCTTGCCCAAATAAATATGTTATTTGAATACCACAAGTCAATCGAAGAATCAGTAAACCATTGATTTAACTTTAACAAGGTGACACACCCCATACCTTGAGTTAAATCAAGATACTAGTTATAAAGGGATAAGGGTTATACAAATAGGATGTGTCGTTGAAGGAATTGTTCCAAGAGCTTTAATCTATAATTTGGGGGTGATAATGTGTTGCTAGATATCGCTTATCACTTGTAGTATTTAATCGATACTATGGCCAATTTTATAGATGCCTAGAATAGGGTCACACACATAGAACATATGAAAGTGTAGAATATTTAAGTAGAGTAAAGTTGTACTTTATTTATATGTTGTGTATATTATATTGTGTGACAATATGATTAGATACACAAACACATATAAAAATAAATATTTATATTTGGACATTTTAATTATGTGATAATTAAGTTTGTCAAATATATTTAATAATAATAATATATATATATTCGGATATATATGAAAAATAAATTGTTTATTATTTTAGTATTATTATAAAGGCACGAAATATATATTTATATATATATATATATATATATATATTTAATATTTGGACATTTTAATTATATGATAATTAATTTTGTCAAATATTATTTAAGGAATAAAATATAACATAATTATTATATATATATATATATGCGTATATATATATATATATATATATATATATATATATATATATATATATATATATATATATATATATATATATATATATATATATATATATATATATATATATATATATATATATATATTGTGTTCGGCATATATATATATATTTATATATATATATATATATGTTTCGTATATATTATATATAAAAATATATATAATAAATGTAATATGATTTATTTTCTGTTAATAATATGATAATTAAAGTTGACAAAATAAATTGGAAGCTTCCTTAAAGTGCCTTTAGGAATTTCCTAAGTAGAATAGGAATGAGATTTGATTTCCTTCCTAAACTCTAAAAGGTACATTCCTATTAGGAATAGGAATGGGGATTATGCTCCTTATAAATAGGAGATCATCCCACCCCTTTTACACTACTTGGAATTTTTGGCCCTAGCATTTTTTTAAGAGACAAAATATAGGTTTGTTCTCTTAATACTTTACACCAAGTATTTTATATTTTAGAAATATTCTAGAGAAAAATTACTAGCATAATTTTCTCTAGAACATTCTTCGTTGTTCGTGTGTCTCAACTGGAGGTCATATACTTTTGTGGCTAGCTCTTGGATCAATCCATCAACCAACACATATCGTTGCTTGTTCGCCAAGAAAGGTATATTTCTAAACAATAACTTATAATAATCATAAGAGGTCCTGGGTGGATCTACGTTTGGACGTCAAAATTTTTATATTTCCGCTACCCTATCCAAGCGTAGAACCCAACACTGGTGGAGATGATCTTTGGAAGAAAATCTCTTATATAAGAGTTTTCTTAACTTTTCCCAAGTTCTCACCTTCGCTTTTCCTTGGAGCTTTCGTTTTGAAGCAATGCTAGCCCAGCAAGTAGAGGCATGTCTTTGAAACTTTTGCTAACCACTTTGAGAGCTTCTCCGGGTCGTTTATTCCTTCAAACGTGGGAATCTCCACTGAATTAGTGAGCTCCTTGATTTGTTTCATCATAAGCTCAACTTCCATCTTTAGTTTCTCCTGGGCAGCAACTAATTCACCTTGAAACATGTTTTGAGAAGAGCCTGGCATGGTGGATATATGGCATGAAGAGCGTATGGTTGACAGTAACAAAAGAGACGAGGGAGGCGTGTAAAGATGATCCCATAGGGATGTTCAACACAAAGTTCTGATACCAGATGTTATACCCCGAACCCAGGGTCTTATCATGTAGATAATTTGAGGGCGGGATTACGGATGAATTGGAAGCAAACTCAAACAGCTTTTGAACTTCAGGAGCTCATGATAGTCGATTATCTCTTTTGATAATCGAGTATCAGGATTATCAAGCCCAGAAATTTCAGGAGGGGCCGATAGTCGACTAACAAAGAGCGATAATCGACTGTTAGAGGCTGCAGGATTTCAGGAGGAAGTGATAATTGATTGTCTAAAGTGGACAGTCGACTATTGAAGGCTGCAGGTGTTTCAACGATGATGGATAATCGATTGTCAATCAAGATAATCGATTGTTGGGCAGAATTCTAGGCAGGAAAAAGGGTGTTTTGTGGGGAAATGGCATGGAAATATATGGAGATGATAAAGGAGTTCTTTTGGGTGTTTTTAATGGAAGAAAAGAGTAAGATTAAGAGGAGAAATGGGGAGATATGGAATGGAAGAAAATGAGGGATGGATAAACCAAGTTGGTGTTTAAGAGATATTACACACTTTTATCCTCACTTGGGGTTTGAATCTAGAATTTAATTAAGATATGACACACTTAATCAAATATATAGAACCTAAAACTCACACTTAAGATAACCACTCTTAATATATAGAATTAGGAATTTGGCTAAAATAGCATCACACTATTTTATAAATACTCAAAAAGTAAAAGGAGTTTTAATATTCAAAAGATTGATTTTACAATGGCCATATGGCCTAATTATATAGGCAGGGGGAAGGGGGATAACACACACTATACATTGAATGTGAACATGAGGAAGCTTCCTAGCAACATCCACTTCCAAAGCATGGGGCATTCTTCATTCAAACCTGTCTCCTTAGTGGGATAAAATCTGGGATGGGGATGGGGTTGTGGGGGTTTTGAGCTTTGGTTTGTAGTGGTTGTTTCCTGGGTTTGTGGCTATTATTTGGGTAAAAATGGGGTGTTGTTTTTGGCTAATAAAAGGGGGCAGGGATGGGGGATATAATGGGTGGTTTTGGACCTATAGGTTTGGGTTATTTGTGAGGGAACTAGGGAGGAATGAGTGGCTAGTTGTTGGGAAAATATTATAGATTTTGATGATGATGTACTTAGATTGTAATAAGGACTTTAGGCCTCCCCCAATATTCAATGTAATTTTTCTTTTTAGAAATATTGTTAAAACCGAGTTCTTGAGATTTCCAATAAAGTTGTGATATTTCTTTAAGTGGTTTAATGCTTGAAGACTTGATCAAATTCTGTGATATGGAAATTGGATATCTTGATCAGAAATGTTAGAGACAAGTAAGGATCACTCAAAGCAGATGAAGATCCTCTAATCCGGAACACTACATGATAACCGGATGTCTCGCTACAATCCGCTGAAGGCTAAGTCATTCAGATCGGAAGACTAGCGCGGATCTCTTTCTCACCCGGAAGTCTGTGAATGACTCTTCCGGATTTGTCAGCAAAACAACCGGATGCCTCAAGAAAAGATCGGAACTCTCAGAAGCGGACAAGTGAGAAAAGACTTAGAAAACAATTCTAAGTCTTGAATGAAGAAATTCTACCCGTTGGTAAGGAAAAATCAATCTCTTGATTTTCAATGGCTAGATTCAAGATAATTAAGCTGATTCAAGAACAAATGACTTGAAGACAAAGTCTGGACCCCTCAAATTAAAGAGCTCGTCCAAAATTCCAAAACAAGCACTAGAAGACAAACTGAGTAAAGTGCTACAGTCCAGAACTCTTGAACAACAGCTAGAAGACGGATTCTGTGGAAAAAGGAATCCCTCCTCAAACAATTGGGTATGTCCAAACACCCACTCCAATGAGGAATCCTCAATCACAACGAAAATCTGAGCTAGCCTTCCATTATTCCGGATCACTCAAACGGCGACAATTCCGGAAAAGGCAACACAGTGCCAATCCATCCGGAATCACCAACAAACTCTGTTCTTCAACCAGAAGCTGAACTAGATCAACCAGTCAACCCTAATCAACACAATCTTCGTTGATTAAGGGATCATCCTCCCCAACAAGTCATTGGAGATATTCAATCTGGCATTCGCACAAGGAGTGCCCAACAGAATCTAGAAGCTATGCTTGCTTGTTTCATATCACAAGTGGAACCTAAGAATATTGAAGAAGCTCCAGCTGATTCTGATTGGATCAATGCAATGCAAGAAGAACTCAACCAATTTTCTAGAAATGATGTATGGAAACTTGTTCCCAGACCTACTCATCAACATGTCATTAGGACAAAGTGGGTCTACCGGAACAAGATGGATGAAAACGGCGTTGTTGTCAGAAACAAAGCCCGGTTGGTTGCCAAAGGTTATTGTCAAGAAGAAGGTATAAATTTTGATGAAACCTTCGCTCCAGTTGCTAGACTTGAAGCTATAAGGCTGTTTCTAGCCTTTGCTGCTCACAAAGACTTCAAAGTCTATCAAATGGATGTCAAAAGCGCATTCCTCAACGGAAACCTAGAGGAAGAAGTTTATGTGGAACAACCTCCAAGATTTGAGCTACACACTAAAGGTGATCAAGTGTACAGACTCAAAAAGGCGCTATATGGACTCAAATAAGCACCAAGAGCTTGGTATGATACACTGTCTCAATTCCTTATAGACAATGGATTTACCAAAGGAGTCATTGACAAGACATTATTCAAACTACAAGATGGAGAAACTACAAGATGGAGAAGATCTCTTATTGGTCCAGATCTATGTGCACGACATCATATTTGGCTCAACTAAGGAAGATCTTTGCACCAAGTTCTCCACCCTCATGCAAGGAAAATTTGAGATGAGCATGATGGGGGAACTAAATTACTTCCTTGGTCTTCAAATCAAACAGAGAAGTGAAGGGACTCTCATTAACCAAGCCAAGTACACAAGGGATCTTATCAAGAAATTTAAAGTTGATCAGAAGTCATCCGTTTCTGTCCCCACGAGTACATCCACCAAGGTAGATATGGATGTAGACGGAAAGGATGTTGATCAAAGTTTCTACGGAGGAATTGTTGGATCTCTACTCTACCTTACTGCAAGCCGTCCCGATATCTCATATGCAGTAGGTGTTTGTGCCAGATTCCAGTCCAAGGCAAAGGAGAGTCATCTGATAGCAGCTAAAAGGATTCTTAGATACCTCAAAGGAACTCAGAACATGGGTTTATGGTATGCTAAGAGCAGCTCATTTGAGTTAGTGGGATACTCAGATTCTGACTTTGCCGGATGCAAAGTTGACCGGAAAAGTACATCTGGTACTTGTCAATTCATTGGTGGAAATCTTGTTTCTTGGTTCAGTAAGAAACAAAACTCCATCTATACATCAACAGCATAAGCAGAGTTCATTGTTGCTGGTAGTTGTTGTGCTCAGATCTTGTGGCTAAAGCATTAACTACTGGATTATGGAGTCAAGACAAAAGAAGGTACAATCTTTTGTGACAATCAAAGTGCTATAGCCATCTCACAAAATCCAGTGCATCATTCTCGCACCAAGCACATTGATGTCAAATATCACTTCATCAGAGATCATGTGGAAAAGAAACATATCAAAATTGAGTATATCTCAACTGAAGAACAATTGGCGGAAATCTTCACAAAACCACTAAGTGAAGCCAAGTTTTCCGATTTGCTTCACAAAATTGGTCTAATTCAAGGGTAAAATGTAAATTATTATTACCCTAATCAGAATGGTACATTAATGTCAAATGCTGAACCATAAGAATGGTTCCATGCATGTATAAGACACTTACAACAAGCCCAAATGGGTAACAAACAAACAACAATACAAAGTTGGCACACAGGCCGTACAAAATAAACATCCAGAAACAAATCAAAAGTGTAATCCAGCACGTTCAAGCTCTTGCGGAATCCACTTCCAGCTTCCAGTACCCTGCACCATCAACAGCATACGGTAGGCAAAGCAAGAGCAAGGAGGGAGTATATATTCAATTAGACTGAGTGCGGTACAAAATTGGTCTAATTCAATTAGACTGAGTGCGGTACACGTGGCAGTCCACTTTCCACGTAATGGGTAGGCACGTGGTCTTGGGAACAGTTAAAAACCCAATCGCCACTAGCCGCATAAATCGCCCAAATTAAACCAAATCGCCACTATAATCAGATCTCAACTGCCCACTTAGCACACAAATTTTTCATCGTCTTCTTCGCAAGAACCTTCTGATAAAATTCTCAAGAACCCTAATTTCTTCAGATCCTCTCACTCAAATTTCTGAGAAAATGAAGATTGTTGGCGCTAATATCCATTTCCAGAAGTTGGAAGCCAAGTGCTCTTCACCAACGTTCTATCAATCCTATCTGGAGATGATTGTTGCTTAAGAGCTCTCCGAATTCCTTCATATGGAGATTCGATTCAAGTATGAGAACGAAGTTCTTGAATTCTACAAGAATGGAAAGGTCAAGACTGTCAAATCGAAGAAGGACCCATAGAGGATGATTCAAATCATCAATTCCACTGTTGGAGGGACCAAAGTGAAGCTTTCATAGAAGAAATTGGGAGAAAAGCTTCACCTTCCCAATTCTGGAGTTGAAATTGGGAGACTTCCAGCCAAGAATCTGGATTGGAATATTATTGGAATTTCTCGGCAAGCTCCCTCTGACCCAGCGAAGAAAGCTGATCTGAACAACGACTACAAGCTAGTCCTTGAACTGGTCATCGCATTCCTCGAGTGTGGAAGTGGAGGACATGCTGATGACATCACCCAAGAGAGGGCCTTCATCATCAATGCCCTCATTACTAAGTCTAAGGTAAATTGGGCTACACATTTCTTCAATTCCATCTCAAAGCATCTGGGAAAACCCAACCAGAAATACCTTTGTCAAGGTCTGTACATTGGACATATCTTGGAGTCCTTGGGTGCTGCTTCTGAAAGAAAGAAGTACGAAGCCAGATATTGGCTATACTACCTGTCTTCCAAAGGGGAAAACAGAGCTGGTGCTAGCACAACTGCAGAGGATGAAGCCTCTTCAGACAATTTTCCCATCATAAACCTGAAGAAAGTAGCCAAGAGGAAACATGTGGTGTCTCCCTCTCCTAGTGTTGAAGCACCACAGAATCTTGCTCTGGTTCATATGGAAGAAGAAGAAGTTACTGCCCAAGAAGAGCTTCAAAGGAAGAAGAAGAGAAAAATAACCTCTCCCTCAACTTCTGGAAATGTCAACCCGGATGAGTTGAAGGAGAAGGAACAAGTTAAGGAAAACTCTACCCACAACTAGAGTCCTCAACAACTTGAAGAAGAAGTTCATCAAGTCCATAATCTTCCAACCTCATCACCTCAAACAGATGATGCTGATAACAACTTCTGGCAGCTCTACTATAACTGGAGAGCTTGGAAGGTTGGAAATTCAGCAGAGCAGTTGTTGGGATGGGATCAACAATAAAAGAATGAAAAGATCATCAAGAAGTGCTTGGGACTGCCATTCAACCACAGCTGTGAACAAATCTTGGATGATGACTGGGTATGGAAAAGGAACTATGAAGACTTGCATCTGGAACACTTGGCAACCACACCAGTTTCAGAATTTGAAGTGGATGATGAAGATCCTTTAGTCTACAAGCCGATCTTCTCAAAAGCCACAGAAGATAAGATGATTCTCACTTCTGAAGCACAGGCTGATTTGGAAACAACAGCTGAGGATTTCCCAATCTTTCCGGAAACCTCACCTGCCTTTGTACCGGTTCTGCCTGAAGCTGACCAAGAGAATGCAGCCTATACTCCACTAGAACAGAACCAAGAAGCATCAGAAGAAGAAATTCAGCAACCTCTCAAATCTCAAGTCCTTGAGATTCGCACAACTCCTTGTGAGATCTCCAACCAGCATGAACTTGAGATCCCGGAGAAGTCAGGAGAAATTCTGGAGCAGTCCACTCCTCCAGAAACGAATGAAGTCCAAGAGGAGCAAGCTGTAGAAAGCCAAAGGAATTCTACAGAAGCTGAAAAGGAAGTTCAAATGGCAACACTGGATGCCCCTGAAACTCCAGTAGCTGTTTTTGAAGAGCAGAATGAAGGTGAAGAAAGAGACTCCCTCTCTAGGGATATATCAAAATTTATACTTGATGAAGTAGAGGAAGAATCTAAAAAGACGCTAAGGATCAATGGTGAAGAAGATGTGCAAGAAGATGCTAAATCTCTTCCTATGCAACTCTTCCAAAGAACATCCTCTTCTCATCAGGTAACCAACTTTCATTTCCATAGCTCTTCCATTTCTACACTTCCGGATGAAGTACCGGACACCTGGACAAAGAAGGTCCAAGGGTTGATTGAATCAGCCCTAGCATCTCAGCATGCCTCCTTTAGGCAAGAGATAGAGCAGATGGAAGCCAGGCACAACATGCTGATTGAGAAATCTATAGAGAAACACAGCTCAGATCTCAAGGAGATAAGCAAGTCAGTGCACAAGACTCTAGAGATCATCTCACTATTGAGTAACTCTGTGAGCGACACAATGGAGACATATGCATCTGGCAGTTATCTTCAACTCAAAGAAGTCAATAAAATCAGAGAGCAAATAGCAAATGTCACAGTTAGTCTACAGAAGCAGATGTCCCTTCTCCAAATGGACATCAGATCAGCCCTAGCAGTGTCTTCAGCAAATCAGGTAGTAACCAAAGACTACTTGAAGGTTATTATTGACAATCAGAAGGAAGCACACAGACTGTTCAGACACTTAAGCACAAGCTCTGGCAACCGCAAGATGGAAGTGATTCTTCAACAACACAGTCCATCCTTGATTCCAGAGCTCCCTATTACAGTCAAGGAAGGAGAAGTCTCTTATATTCCTTCGCATCTGAACATGACTGACCTGATCCTCGAAGCTTAGAGAACTAATCCGGAGAACTCAGCACAACATCTATCTAGCTCTGGACTGGGTGGAACAGAGGCTGTTGGAACCATTGTCTCCCATTTCTCAAATGATGCCCAAACAGAGGAGAGACGCAAAAACATAAGGCGCATCAAAGAACTGTGTGGAAACATGCAAGGCATTAGTGAGATTGCCGAATCATCAAAGCGCAGGAAGCAGTGAAGGCTTTTTTCATTAAACCAGGGGGAAGTATGTGAGCTTAACACTATTTTGCTTTGATGAAAACACATTCTTGTTTAAACATGAGTTTTAGTTTAAACATTGCTTCTCTTAATTACGCTTATTTTGCTTGATCATATTCACTTTGAGCGTGATTTTTGAGATTTACTCCTGAGCGCATACATTCAGGGGGAATATAATTCAGGGGGAATTTAACTGTTTTTGGCTAACAATTGCTTCAATTGTTTTTGGCAATGAACTATTGATAAACTCTATGCAACGGAATCCGGATACCTCAGTTTAAGTACTAAAGTTGGAGATCTCCGATTCAGGTACTTTACAAAATCTACTTTCTTAAAACTGAGATTTTATCCTTAGTTCATTTCCAACTTTGCTCTTAAGTACTGGTCCTTAGGATTTTCATAATGTACAGGACTTTGGAAAAATAGTACCACTTTTTCTTTTAAAATAAGTCACAAATTTTTGGTACTACGTCGTCCTATTTAGAAATTAGAACTATAGGGAATGAAAAATGATAGTTTTATTTTTGGCCTTGAGAACCCAATAGGAATAATTTCCCTTTAGTACATAGATATTTTTTTTGGGCCACTCTTTTGGGCTTAGACAAACCAAAACAGTTACACTTTTCAAACCAAACGAAACTGATTTTTAAATTTGAACAGTTTCAACACATTGGTAACTGGTAAAAGATTCCTTCCACTTCTCAACTTCTTGGAAGTTGAAACTCATTTACTCTCACCGTTCCATCTACCCAATTAGTGGAACCCATGAACCTCCCCTCTCTCTACCTCCTCTCCTATTTAAATCAAGACATCCCAATCCGTTCCTATCACAAACAACTCTTTCAATATGAAAAGTCTTCAAACTCACTGTCTGAGAAACACACCAAGAAAATTATCCTTAATGGAGAAATTTTTCTTTCTCACCCTCATAGACGGCAATGGAGAAAGCCTAATGAGAAGAAAAGACTTTCAAGGTCTCTGGTGAGAATCTCGGCAGTAGAGAAGGTCTGTGGTGAAAATCTCGTATTTTTCAGATTACACCATACACCTTCTCTGAAAACAACACTCTCCCCATCTTTGTTTCTTCTAACTCTTTTTAAAAATTTTCTCTCTTTCTTTTATTTGTGCAATCTCTGCACCCTTTGCTCAAGCATTTCTTTACTTTCTCAAAAAAATTTTAAACCTCATTTTATTTTTATTTTTTATTTTCAATCAATTCTCTTTTCCAAAACCTTTTTCTTGTCGTTCTGTCTTTTTTCTTTTCTTCCACCGCCGCCACCTCTCTTCCCTCCACTTTCTTTTTGTTCTTGTTTTTGCTTTTTGGAGAGATGTTGGTTCCTAGAAATCAGTACTACCAAGCAAAATCTGCTGGAAGTAAAAGCGGCAAATGGCAGAAAATATCAAAAATCTCAAGACAAGACTTGGTTTAGGAATTATTGTAATTTGAATTGTATCTGTTTAAGAGTTTTTGTTAACAAGCTGTATATTATGAGAAACTAAAAGAAAGTTATAAAATTAGTTCTCAGTACAGCGACCAGAACTCTTAAACACTTGTTTGTCATCATCAAAAAGGGGGAAATTGTTGGGAAAATATTATAGATTTTGATGATGATGTATTTAGATTGTAATAAGGATTTTAGGCCTCCCCCAATATTCAATGTAATTTTTCTTTTTAGAAATATTGTTAAAACCGAGTTCTTGAGATTTCTAATAAAGTTGTGATATTTCTTTAAGTGGTTTGATGCTTGAAGACTTGATCAAATTCTGTGATATGGAAATTCGATATCTTGATCGGAAATGTCAGAGACAAGTAAGGATCACTCAAAGCAAATGAAGATCCTCTAATCCGGAACACTACATGATAACCGGATGTCTCGCTACAATCCGGTGAAGGCTAAGTCATTCAGATCAGAAGACTAGCGTGGATCTCTTTCTCACCCGTTGGTAAGGAAAAATCAATCTCTTGATTTTCAACGGCTAGATTGAAGATAATTAAGCTGATTCAAGAACAAATGACTTGAAGACAAAGTCTGGACCCCTCAAATTAAAGAGCTCGTCCAAAATTGCTAAACAAGCACTAGAAGACAAACTGAGTAAAGTGCTACAGTCCAGAACTCTTGAACAACAACTAGAAGACGGATTCTGTGGAAAAAGGAATCCCTCCTCAAACAATTGGGTATGTCCAAACACCCACTCCAATGAGGAATCCTCAATCACAATCTTCATTCAAAATTGAAGCCAGCAAATGCAACGGATAGTCTATTTTGATTCGACGGATAGATTATCCAATCCAGCTATAAATAGCAACCTTGGAAGACTGGAGAAGTAATAATAACGAGATAGAAAAACACAACGAAGCAATCTCTAACAAAAAAAGCTATCTCATTCACAGTTAGTCCAAAAGGCTTGATAAAGAGAGATTTCTAAAACTCCTTATCTAGAAGCAAACTTCTCCTCCTTCCAAAGAGCTATAGTGTAAACACTTGAAGGTTTCCTTGCCTCAAGTACCACACCACGTTGAAGGATATAACTTTTGATCAAACTTCTTGATTAAAAGGGGGTAGATCAACTTTCTCACAAGTTGATCTTGCAGGTCCTATTGTTCGGATCTTGCAGTTGTTGAAGAAGCGTGAGTGCAGTAGCAACTTTGGCCTTGCGAAGATATACCGTGCAGAAATTCACACAAGTGTAATTGTTGGTTCATTATTCAGCAACCAACTACATAGTGGATTTTGAGGACGTAGAAGGATTACCCAACCTTCGAACCTCGTTAAAGTTTGTGTGTCTCTCTCTTTTATTTTTACTCTTACTTGCAATTATATTAACTGTGAAAACTAACCCATCTATATTGATTGCTGCTCATACTACCCACCAAATTCCGCACACAATCTAAAGTTCCCAAGAACTCTAGATTTACACTATTTTCACTTTTTCAAAAGAAACGAAAAAGTTTTAAAATTGTAACAAAGTCTATTCACCCCCCCCTCTAGACTTTGTATCTCACCACTTTGGGACCACCACTAGTGGTGGGTCAGGCTTTTGGCTCTTTGTGGGTGTTTATGTTGGGATTGTGAAGTATATTTTGGCCAGGGGGTGAATGGAATAAAGGGAGGGTTTTATTTGTTTAATAAAAGGCTTAAAAGAAGGAAAATAACTACAAACAAAGGGTTTTATTTTACACACTCTTATTTTCGGCCTTGGGCTAAAATAAGAGTTGGAAGAACTTTATTTTGGATATAAAAAGGAAATAAAATACTTTTGGATGTTTGGGGTTGGGTTGGATGGAATGGGGATTGGCCAGCGGAACCTTGAGGTCAAAAACGAAAGTTACTTGGCCCTTCGGGTTAAAGGACTTTGAATTCTCACTAAAATGGATCATAATGTTTGAACCTAAGTCCTTTGGTTTCTATGAGGGTGTGGGATATGTGGGAGGGTATGATAGGGTCGGGCCCGGGTATAACAAAACCACTTTTGTATCTTGGTCAATCGGTGTAACACGTGAAAAACGGTCAAAACCGTACACACGTGACAAACGACCTCGAAGACTTGGTTTTCATCAAACAAGTCTTGGTTTCACTATTTTATACCATATACAATGTTTTTCAAATTTGGTTTTTACTTTTGGGAACACTTCGTTTTTGGACCTCGGCTTTTCGGGTTAAGTTTCTCGCTGGATGGTTTTTTACTAGCTGATAATCGACTGAAAGTTTATGTCAATCGAATGTTGGCTGCTGGAGATTCTGAACATTAAGTTTAGAACCATCTGATAGTCGACTGACATGTTTTGTCACTCGATTATCTGTGTTTGTACCTTAAACCCAGAAACTTCTAAGAGGGCGGATAGTCGATTGACACTAGTTGACAATCGATTATCTGGGTTACCGTTGTCCTCCAACGGATAGAATTTTAAATTTTTGGATAGGGAATCTTTTGATAATCGATTATCAAGGCTAGACAATCGACTATCACCCTGCATCTCTGAAAAATTTGTCTTCATCCTGTTGGAAATTCTAGCAACGGGTTTATCCCATTTTAGGCTATAAAATGGAACCCAAATCCTCTCATTTTACACACAATTCTTCAACATTTCAATACTCTTTCATTGCATAAGCATTCATATTTTTCTTAGCTTTTTGAGAGCCAATTCTTGAAGAAATTGTCGTGTTCTTGAGCGTTTACTAGTTCACTCATATCTACTCTTTGTGAGAGTTTTATTTTTGAGTGTTTAAGTGTCTCTATACACTTTAAGGGAGGTTGTTCCCTTGTTGTAAACTCGAAGGAAGTCTTTCGTTCCTTCGTGAGAAGTCTTGGAGTGCGGTATCTCCAAGCAAAGGCGTTGAGGCTCGTGTGACTCGAGTTCTCAAGTTGTATTGGCTTGTTGAGCACCTTTAAGCTAAACGGAGTTAGTGTAACTTGAGAGAGTCTCTCGGAAGGCTGGATTAGCCACACGTTGTGGTGAACCAGGATAAAACTCGGTGTGCTCCTTCCTTACGCTCTCGGAAGACGAGTTTGGGGTCGTGCTTAAGAAATTCCATAAGTTCATGTGTTATATCTCAGCTCCGGGTTTGACGGTATTAAGTTCAAACTCAAGAAACAAACCCTTTTGTTTTCAGGATAAGAGGATAATCGATTGTCTATCTTAGATAATCGATTGTCAGATGGTGCAGTTTCTTGGATTTTCAGGAGGGATTGATAGTCGATTATTGGTATGGTGATAATCGATTATTTAGGGCTGCAGATTTCTGGGGAAGAATGATAGTCGATTATCTGGAAAGGATAATCGATTATTGATCCCTGCGGGTGTTTCAAAAGAGGACTGATAATCGATTGTTATCAATGATAATCGATTATTATGACAGATTTCTGGGAACGAAATGATGGTGTTTGTGTGGGGAATGGCTGGAAAAATACGGGGATGATGAAGGAGTTCTTTTGGGTATTTTCAATGGAAGAAAAGAGTAAGATTAAGAGGAGAAATGGGGAGGTATGAAATGGGAGAAAATCAGGGATGGATAAACCAAGTTGGTGTTTAAGAGATATTACACACTCTTATCCTAACTTGGGGTTTGAATCTAGAATTTAATTAAGATATGACACACTTAATCAAATATCTAGAACCTAAAACTCACACTTAAGATAACCACTCTTAAGATATAGAATTAGGAATTTGGCTAAAATAGCATCACACTATTTTAATAATACTCAAAGAGTAAATGGTTTTCAATATTCAAAGATTGTTTTACAATGGCCATAAGGCCTGAGTTATATAGGCAGGGAAAGGGGGAGATAATGCACAATACATTGAATGTAGACATTAGGAAACTTCCTAGCAACATCCTCTCTCAAATCCCTGAAATATCAGCCATGTTTTGAGGTCTTTTTATTGGGATAAAATCAGGGATGGGTGTGGTTGTAGGGCCTCCAATGAAAAGCAAACCAGGGGAATGAATGGCCATCTTTTGGGCTGATTTTGGGGGATGTATTCAGCCAACTAGGGGGACAATGGGAAAGGATAATGTGTGGTACTTTGGCTCCATATATGAGGATTTATTTGGTGGTTAAAGGGTTAAGAAAGTACCATGTTTCTCCTGGACTTTTATGGTTGTTTAGTGGGTTGTACTAGGGAACATAGTAGGGACCATGTTGGGTGGATGTTGGAAGATGAATGGGGCTGTTTTGGTTTCCTATTGTGACCAGGGATTAAAATAGATAGAAGAGACTTTATTTTGGATATCAAAAGGAAATAAAATACTTTTGGATGTTTGGGGTTGGGTTGGACGGAAAAGGGGGTTGACTAGCGGAACCCTTAGGTCAAAACGAAAGTTATTTTGGCCTTTCGGGCTAAAGGACATTGAATTCTCACTAAAATGGATCATAATGTTTGAACCTAAGTCCTTTGGTTTCCATGAGGGTGTGGGATATGGGGGAGGGTATGATAGGCTCGGGCCCAGATATATCATCCTCCCGGTCTTTAAAAGAGTTTGCCCTCAAACTCAACGGATAATCAAGACCGTCATATGGACTGAGGTCCCCTTTTTTGAATGTGGCAGCAACTCTTTGACCTCTTGTAAGGTCGACCATGTAGGAATTGTCGTTGACTCGGGCTAGCACTTCGAATGGGCCATCGTCTCGGAATTGCCGCCTTGACTTGCGTTTCTCAGAAAAACACTCTCTTTGAATATGGACCCACACTAGGTCGCCGGGTTGAAAGTTGGTGGGACTTTTCAACTCACTTCTCTTCTCAAGCCTTTCACGAGTCTTATAATAAAACTCGGATGTTTCTTGTATTCCTTCCTTACTTGGAACCTGCAAAAACTTAACAAACTCGGTACGAGGTACCGTTAGTGAAGATAACCCTCGGGGCAAGGCTCCTGCGTTTCGGCTCATGACTCCACTTTTGGTCCTCTCATAACACTTTTGGGGAGTTAAATGAGTAAGAGAGTGGGCCAGACTACTCAATGGCCTATCACTGACCACGAGTTCAGCTACATATTGGCCTTGAGATATCACATCTTCTTGTGCTTCCTTACGTTCCAAAGATTCTGATTTTTCTTCTTCTTCAAGCAAGGACTTCGGATCCTTATTTGGACATTGAATAGCATAATGACCAATATTTTGACGATGGAAGCAATGGGAATTCTTGGGAATAGATGGGCAGGTTTTTGGTGGAGGTATGACCATGGCTTTTGTTGGAGGGCCTATGGTTTTGTGGGGGTTTTGAGCTGTGGAAGTGGATGTGAATTTGGGGGTGTTTTGGGCAGTTTGTGGAGGGGTTGTAGATATGAGTTTAGGAAAGTTTTGAGGCAGGGGTATTGACAGGGTTTTGGGGTTAATTTGGATAGTATCCAAGGAGGAAAGAGAAATGGTTTGTGAGGACTTTTGGGGCAGGGGTGTTGAAAGGGTTTTGGGGTTAGTTTGGGCAGTAGGTAGGGAAGGTAAAGGGATGGGTTTGGACGGTGTTTGAAGTGTATTTTCAGGGGTAGGAATGGGGATGGATGTGGCACCTTGTACGGGGCTTAATGATGGGGTTTTTGGGAGGAATACATGCACTGGTTCTTGTGGAGAAAATGGCATGGTTGTAGGAAATGTTTTGAAGGTGTTTTTGGGTACCATTTGTTGGAAATCTCTGGGCAAGAACCTCTTGATCAAGAGCGTTCTCATCTTCTCCCAAGTTTGTACCTTGACTTTTCCTTCAAGCTTTCTCTTAATGGTGACACTAGTCCACCAAGTGGAGGCATGTCTTTGGAACCGAGATGCCACTAGCTTGACCATCTTACCTTTGGGCACATCTTTGAATGTTAAGATATTCTCGACCTTCTTTAACCACCCTAAGAACTTCTCCGGATCGTTTCTTCCTTCAAACATGGGATATCCACTGAATTTGTGAACTCTCCAATCTTCTCTATCAAAAGATCAAGCTCCTTCTTTAGTTTCTTTTGATCAGCAGCTAGATCTTCATGGGACATGCATTGGATGGTGTGAGACATGTCTTGGTGGCTTTGAAAGGTTAGGAATAAGGGAGGGCAGTAGCTATGGCTTAAATGATCAAAAGGGAAAAGAGGTGTTGTAGGGGCTGGTTTTTGGGCAGCAAGGAATGAAGGAAGGGAGATGGTTTATTGGGGAGAGATTGTTGGGTGGTTTGGCTGAACAAAAGAGAAAGGAGGTGATTTTTTTTTTGGGGCTGGTTGGTTGGATTGGTTTTTTTGGGTGGTTTGGTGTGGGGTTGACTGAAGTAAACAAGGTGGTGGTGGTGGGTTTTGGGTTTTTTTTTTTGCCAAAGTTGCAAGGTCGCCAAGCAGTTGGCAGAACTGCGGGCTTAACTTCGGATGGACGTATCTCACAAACCGTAACTCGGAATTGAGTGGAATCAGGGGCCAAATGTAGATAAAAAGATAAACTTCCAAACTAGAAAGTTTCACGTTGAAATTAGTTTTGCACCTTCCTCCGTGGCCACTTCTTTGGGGCTGAAATTTTCAGGAGCAATTTTCAGCAGCCTTGTTTTTGTGCAACGTAGGTGAAGCTGGTCCTCCTGGTAATCGTCGAGACTTGAGAAAGTCGTCGAAGTTGAGCTCTGATACCAAATGTTATATCTCAGCTCCGGGTTTGACGGTATTAAGTTCAAACTCAAGAAACAAACCCTTTTGTTTTCAGGATAAGAGGATAATCGATTGTCTATCTTAGATAATCGATTGTCAGATGGTGCAGTTTCTTGGATTTTCAGGAGGGATTGATAGTCGATTATTGGTATGGTGATAATCGATTATTTAGGGCTGCAGATTTCTGGGGAAGAATGATAGTCGATTATCTGGAAAGGATAATCGATTATTGATCCCTTCGGGTGTTTCAAAAGAGGACTGATAATCGATTGTTATCAATGATAATCGATTATTTTGACAGATTTCTGGGGAACGAAATGATGGTGTTTGTGTGGGGAATGGCTGGAAAAATACGGGGATGATGAAGGAGTTCTTTTGGGTATTTTCAATGGAAGAAAAGAGTAAGATTAAGAGGAGAAATGGGGAGGTATGAAATGGGAGAAAATCAGGGATGGATAAACCAAGTTGGTGTTTAAGAGATATTACACACTCTTATCCTAACTTGGGGTTTGAATCTAGAATTTAATTAAGATATGACACACTTAATCAAATATCTAGAACCTAAAACTCACACTTAAGATAACCACTCTTAAGATATAGAATTAGGAATTTGGCTAAAATAGCATCACACTATTTTAATAATACTCAAAGAGTAAATGGTTTTCAATATTCAAAGATTGTTTTACAATGGCCATAAGGCCTGAGTTATATAGGCAGGGAAAGGGGGAGATAATGCACAATACATTGAATGTAGACATTAGGAAACTTCCTAGCAACATCCTCTCTCAAATCCCTGAAATATCAGCCATGTTTTGAGGTCTTTTTATTGGGATAAAATCAGGGATGGGTGTGGTTGTAGGGCCTCCAATGAAAAGCAAACCAGGGGGAATGAATGGCCTTCTTTTGGGCTGATTTTGGGGGATGTATTCAGCCAACTAGGGGGACAATGGGAAAGGATAATGTGTGGTACTTTGGCTCCATATATGAGGATTTATTTGGTGGTTAAAGGGTTAAGAAAGTACCATGTTTCTCCTGGACTTTTATGGTTGTTTAGTGGGTTGTACTAGGGAACATAGTAGGGACCATGTTGGGTGGATGTTGGAAGATGAATGGGGCTGTTTTGGTTTCCTATTGTGACCAGGGATTAAAATAGATAGAAGAGACTTTATTTTGGATATCAAAAGGAAATAAAATACTTTTGGATGTTTGGGGTTGGGTTGGACGGAAAAGGGGGTTGACTAGCGGAAACCTTAGGTCAAAACGAAAGTTATTTTGGCCTTTCGGGCTAAAGGACATTGAATTCTCACTAAAATGGATCATAATGTTTGAACCTAAGTCCTTTGGTTTCCATGAGGGTGTGGGATATGGGGGAGGGTATGATAGGCTCGGGCCCAGATATATCATCATGCGCAGGGGAGTTTGAACGAAAAGGAAAGAAGCAAGGAGAACCACCCAAATGCTATGGGTGTGGAGAAGTTGGGCATATAAAACCAAAATGCCCAAATGCCAAGAATGAGAAGAAACCGTTCAAGAAGCACTGAGCTTACATCTCGTGGGGAGGTGATTCTGGCGACGAATCATCGGAAGGTGAAGAAAACGAAAGTGCCAACCTTTGCCTCATGGCACACGAGGAACCACCGGAAGAGGGATATTCGAGGTATAGGCACTCAGTTCAAGTGGACTGGAACCCGCCAACCCAAAGACCACAAGTTGGTGAAGGTAACACTTAAATGTGAATATAGTACGTGTGTGTGTGTGCGCGCGTTGGCGTGTGTGGCTATGGGTGCATGTGTTTATTAGTTTAAAAAGTCATGTTATTAATCCTCAAGGACCGAAAACATCAAAAAATTGGGTACCAAATGTTTTCATTGTAGGCGTTAAAGTCAGGGGAACAAAATAAATCGATTTCTGGTTTCCAAGACTAAGTGTAAATTGAGTTACAGGCATGTGGCATTCGACTATCACAGCCCGCAGAAGTTTTGGACTTCAGAAGAAAATCAGCATTAGTCGAGTTACAAAAGTATGTAAATCGACTAACCAGGCGCGCAGATTCTGCAGTTGAAAATCAGAACAGGCCAACAATTGAGTTACAAAAGTATGTAAATCGACTAACCAGGCGCGTAGATTCTGCAGTTGAAAATTAGAACAGGCCAACAATCGAGTTACAGGCTGTGTAAATCGAGTGACAACGGAAATTTTTCAAAAATATGACCGTTTCAGAGACGGTTGGAGTGCATTAAACACCATTTTGACCACCACAACGGATCTCCAAGGCTTCCTCTCTATATATTGGTGATCTCTACTCATTTTTTATTCATTCCAATCATCTTTTCTCAATACATTCATCATCCTTCATCCTTTTCCCAAATTTCTTGAAATTGTTCTTCAATTTTAGCCAAATTCCTGCAATTTCCTTTGTTCTCTCCTTCTCTTTTATTGACATGGCAGGCGGACAAAGAAAGAGATCACGCACCAGGAAGAACGTCGCTTCCTCCTCGGCTCCTCCTCCACCACCGGCGCACAAGTACCTCGATGGGTCGTTCCTTTGGTTCAACGACCGCACAGAGGCGACGCGGTTCTCGAAGAAGTTGGAGCACTGGGAAATTCTCCCTCCCCGGTTCTCCACCGCCCGCTTCATTCACGATTCCATTCCACGAGAGGCACGAGTTATCCTCGAACGTGGAAACTTCCTCGACCTCCTCTACATCAACCCTTTCTCGTTCGAGCTTTCTACTCGAACTTGACAAAGGATGAGGACGGAGCGTTGATTTCAAACGTCAACGAAGTGGATATCTATTTGAATGAGGAGAACATTCAAATACTCACCGGGCTTCGTCGAAATGGAGAGGATCTCGGTCTCTACGTCGGAGAGGGAGGGGCACGGTTCAACGAAACCGCCCTCTTGGAGGAAGTGGGAATCCGAAACTTCGCCCCCACTCCCCAACAGCGGCGCCCGACGATTACTTCCATGAATCCCGTGTTTCGATTCATATTTTATGTTTTGACACGGATCCTCAAGCCAATGAAGTATAATCACACCGCTCTCTCCCAAGAGGACACCAAAACGCTTCATGCGATGATTCACAACGCCAACATTAATTGGTGTAAATTTGTGATGACTCACATGTTTAGCGCCACCTCCAACGATCGGCCGCTCCCCTACGCCCTCCTCGTCATGGCGATTCTTGATGAGTACAACATCAAGACCGACATTGGGTCGAAGATAAAGGGAACAAAGCATTGTGAGATTGATGAATCCTCCTTTCACTTGGGCACCAACGAGACTCCGTTTCGACAGCCTCGTCCACGACGCCAACCAAGGGATACTTCTTCAAACACCCCATCTCTAGCCGAGCAAATGGCCGCCTTGACCGCCACTCTTTCTCGGATAGACACCAACGTCTCCCAAACGGCCCAAAACGTCAACATTTTGAGACGTGAGCTTCACGAGTATTTTGACTTTGTCAACTACCCTTTCGCTCAAATGGTCCCCTACGCTCCTCCACCGGATTTCGGGGGTGAACCAAGCGGGACTAACAACGTTGGTGGAGAAGAAGAGGTGAACAAAGAGGAAGAAGAGGAAGAGGAAGCCGAAGAAGAAGAAGAAGAAGAAGAAGAAGATGATGATGATGATGATGCAGAGGAAGACATCGACGAAGAACAACTCCTCGATGATCTTAAACCGGATTTCTAGAGCTCTAGCTCTTTTCTCTTCTCTTCTTTATTTATTTTTATTCTTTTTCAAATTTGCTTCCGTTATGTACTCCTCTATTTCCCTTATTTTAATAAATTAAAAATCTTTATGGTTTTTAAATCTTTTTGTTAATGTCAAAAGGGGGAAGATAAGGGCTATGCATATCTTAAGGGGGAATTTCTTTCAAAAAGATCAAAACCCTATGCATATCCCCGTCTTGTTTGCCATTATCAAAAAGGGGGAAATTGTTGGAACACACTTTTTATTACGTTAAACTAAAGTCGTGTTCATTTCTGACAGGTTTTGATAATTGCCAAACCGCCGTGGATATGAAGAGTTTCATTGAACAACTCGAGGCGTGAAGAATGGCATGGAACAAGACCAAAAGACTCAAGGACAAAGATCAAGAATTGAAGACTTAGTCGAGTCGGTCTTATTGTGATCAAAACCGACAATCAATTCAAGTCTCGGTTCTCAAAGAGTCAAAATAATTTTACAAAATCATAAAATGTTTTTTGTGCATCAAAATAAATGTTTTTAAAAGTTTTATTGTATTAAAAACCCTGGTCCTTGCCCAGACCAAAACCCACCTCGGTCGGTGTTCGGCGTCCGGCATTCGAGGTTCGGCATTCGGTTTTCGGCGTCCGAACCAACTCGGTGGTTTTCAATATTTTAAACCTCATTTTTACCTCTGGGCATATTTAAAAGGTTCCCAAATAATTATTTTATAAAAACCTCTTTTGTATCTTGGTCAATCGGTCTAACACGTGAAAAATGGTCAAAACCGTACACACGTGACAAACGACCTCGAAGACTTGGTTCTCATCAAACAATTCTTGGTTTCACTTTTTTATACAATATAAAATGTTTTTTCAAACTTGGTTTTTACTTTTGGGAACACTTCGTTTTTGGACCTCGGCTTTTCGGGTTAAGTTTCTCGCTGGATGGTTTTTTACCAGCTGATAATCGACTGACAGTTTATGTCAATCGAATGTTGGCTGCTGGAGATTCTGAACATTAAGTTTAGAACCATCTGATAGTCGACTGACATGTTTTGTCACTCGATTATCTGTGTTTGTACCTTAAACCCAGAAACTTCTAAGAGGGCGGATAGTCGATTGACACTAGTTGACAATCGATTATCTGGGTTACCGTTGTCCTCCAACGGATAGAATTTTAAATTTTTGGATAGGGAATCTTTTGATAATCGATTATCAAGGCTAGACAATCGACTATCACCCTGCATCTCTGAAAAATTTGTCTTCATCGTGTTGGAAATTCTAGCAACGGTTTTATCCCATTTTAGTCTATAAAATGGCACCCAAATCCTCTCATTTTAGACAACATTCTTCAACATTTCAATACTCTTTCATTGCATAAGCATTCCTATTTTTCTTAGCTTTTTGAGAGCCAATTCTTGAAGAAATTGTCGTGTTTTTGAGCGTTTACTAGTTCACTCATATCTAATCTTTGTGAGAGTTTTCTTTCTGAGTGTTTAAGTGTTTCTATACACTTTAAGGGAGGTTGTCCCTTGTTGTATACTCGAAGGAAGTCTTTCGTTCCTTCGTGAGAAGTCTTGGAGTGCAGTATCTCCAAGCAAAGGCGTTGAGGCTCGTGTGACTCGAGTTCTCAAGTTGTATTGGTTTGTTGAGCACCTTTAAGCTTAACGGAGTTAGTGTAACTCGAGAGAGTCTCTCGGAAGGCTGGATTAGCCACACGTTGTGGTGAACCAGGATAAAACTCGGTGTGCTCCTTCCTTACGCTCTTTACTTTATTGCTCTCGTTTTTAATTTCCTGCGCTTTTGTTTTAAATGCTATTCACCCCCCCCCCCTCTAGCGTTGGGCCTATTTTCTAACACAAAACCCCCCCTAATATTGCCCAGCCTTGTCCCCTTTTATTGGCCAAAAACAACCCCTCATTTTTACCCAAACAATACCCACAAAACCCAGGAAACAATCACTACAAACCCAAAACCCAAACCCCACAACCCCAGCCCCATTCCTAATTTTATTACACTAAGGAGACAGAATTGGATGAAGATTGCCCCATGCTTTGGAAGTGGATGTTTCTAGGAAGCTTCCTCATGTTCACATTCAAAAGAACTCCTTCATCATCTCCATACTTTTCCAGTCATTCCCCCACACAAAACATCCCCCTTCCTGCCTAGAATTCTGCCAAATAATCGATTAACCTTAGTGACAATCAATTATCAGTCACCGTTGAAAACACCCGCAGCCTTCAACAATCGATTGTCCCCTTTTGACAACTAATTGTCCGTACTCATTTGAAACCTCCGCCGCGTGGAATTGTGAAATAATGAATGGGGAATGGGTTGGACGAAATATGGAGTATGTGAAAGGAGTTCTTTTTGGGTTTTTGATATTATGAACAAGAGTGGCAAACCACGGATGAAGGATTGTTTTAGAAAGGATGGGATAAATACCAAATCAAGAATAAGCGACAGACACACTCCTAACTTAATTTGGAACCAAATTAATACTAAAGGATAAACTCACCTTTAGATTAACTTGGGGTTAAGCTCTAGTATTTAATCAAGACATTACACACTCAATCAAATAACTAGAACCTAAAACTCACACTCAAGAGAACCACTCTTATGATATATAATTAGGAATTTGGCTAAAATAGTATCACACTATTTTAAATTTCTACTCAAAGAGTAAACAAAGGGATTTTCATTAAAACATATGTTGTTGATTACAATGGCCTAAGGGCCGAATTTATACACAATAAAAGGAAGAAAAACATTAAAGGAAACTTCCTACCTTTCACCCTAAAAAATCAGGAAGAATGACCTAATTGTTTTCACCTTAAGTGATTGCATTCATGACCAGGATAAAGGATCTGTTTTGGCTGCATTTGGGAGGGAGTTTTAGCCATTTGTGAGTTGGGTCAAGGAGGGGACACAATGTGGCTAGTGTGATGATATTCCTTGGCTTTTAATGGGGGTATATTTCATTCTTTATTGGGGGGAAATCAGGGAAGGAACATCACATGGATGGTTGTGGAATAAGTCAACAAAAGGACAAATAAGAGCTATTCACCTTTTTCACTTATTTGGGCAGATTTTTTTGCCTTATTGAGGGTGGAGTGTTGGAACACACTTTGTACGATAAACTAAAGTCGTGTTCATTTCTGACAGGTTTTGATAATTGCCAAACCACCGTGGATATAAAGAGTTTCGTTGAATAACTCAAGGCGTGAAGAATGGCTTGGAACAATACCTAAAAGACTCAAGGATAAGATCAAGAATTGAAGACTTAGTCGAGTCGGTCTTTTGTGATCAAAACCGACAATAAATTCAAGTCTCGGTTCTCAAAAAGTCAAAACAATTTTTACAAATCATAAAATATTTTTTGTGCATCAAAACAAACATTTTTGATGGTTTCTTTTATTGTTAAAATCCCTGGTCCTTGCTCGGAACCAAAACAACCTAAGTCGGCGTTCGGCGTTCGGTTTTTGGCGCCCGAACCAACTCCGTGGTCTTCAACATTTAAAACCCTATATTTACCTCTGAGCATTTTTAAAATGTTCCCAAATAATTATTTTATAAAAACCACTTTTGTATCTTGGTCAATCGGTCTAACACGTGAAAAACGGTCAAAACCGTACGCACGTATTGTACGACCTTGGAGACTTGGTTTTTACTAAACAAGTCTTGTTTTCACTATTTTATACCATATACAATATTTTTCAAACCTGGTTTTTACTTTTGGGAACACTTCGTTTTTGGACCTTGGTTTTTCAAAACGGGTTTCAGCTGGCTAGACTTTAGCTGGGTAATAATCGATATCACCTTAGTGACAATCGACTATCAGCCCCTGCAGCTGTGAACTTCCAAAGTTCTGAAGCACGCAATAATCGATTATCACTTATGCAATAATCGATTATCAGTCTTTGCAGCCAAAACACAGAATCTTCTAAGAGGACCAATAATCGATTATCACTTGTTGACAATCGATTATCTGGGTTACCGTTGTCCTCCAACGGATAGAATTTTAAATTTTTGGACAAGGAATCTTTTGATAATCGATTATCAAGCTTGGATAATCGACTATCAGCCTGTGTCCCTGAAAAAATTTGTCTTCATCCTGTTAGAAACTCTAGCAACGGGTTTATCCCATTTTGGGCTATAAAATGGCACCCAAATCCTCTCATTTTATACACAATTCTTCAACATTTCAATACTCTTTCATTGCATAATCATTCCTAATTTTCGTAGCTATTTGAGAGCCAATTCCTGAAGAAATTGTCGTGTTCTTGAGTGTTTACTAGTTCACTCATATCTACTCTTTGTGAGAGTTTTATTCCTGAGTGTTTAAGTGTTTTCATACACTTTAAGGGAGGTTGTTCCCTTGTTGTAAACTGGAAGGAAGTTCCTTGTTCCTTCGTGAGAAGTCTTGGAGTGCGGTATCTCCGAGCAAAGGTGTTGAGGCTCGTGTAACTCGGGTTCTCAAGTTGTATCGGTTTGTTAAGCACCCTTAAGCTTAACGGAGTTAGTGTAGCTCGAGAGAGTCTCTCGGGGGGCTGGATTAGCCACACGTTGTGGTGAACCAGGATAAAATTCAGTGTGCTTCCTTCCTTTCGCTCTTTATTTAACGCTCTCGTTTTTAATTTTCTGCGATTTTGTTTCAAACGCTATTCACCCCCCCTCTAGCGTTGGGCCTTTATTTTAACAATTGGTATCGGAGCTATACTCTCTGAAAGACTTAACCGTTTGAGAGAAACGATCAATGGCTTCTACTCAAAGTTCATACGCAGGTTTAGGTGAAGGGCAATCCACCACGAGGCCTCCATTGTTTGACGGAACAAACTACACCTATTGGAAGGAGCGGATGAGGATTTACATCCAATCCACAAACTTTCTCCTTTGGAGAATTATCAAAAACGGTGAGGACGTGCCAATGAAGAAGGTCGAGGAAACCAACGTCCCTAAGACCGAGGATGAATATGATGCACAAGACATCAAGAAAGTGGAAAACAATGCCAAGGCCATCAACATCATCTATTGTGCCATTAACCCGGATGACTACGGGAAGATTTCTTGTTGCACCACTGCAAAGGAAATGTGGGACAAACTAGAAATCACCTACGAAGGTACGGATCATGTCCGAGAAGCTAAAATTGATTTTCTAACCCATGAATATGAATTGTTTCTTATGAAGGAAAACGAGAAAATTGATGAGATGTTTGAACGATTCTCCAAAATCGTCAATGATCTTCATGCTCTCAAGAAGACGTACACGGACAAGGAGCTTGTGAGAAAAATCCTGCGAAGTCTCACACCGGAGTGGCGCTCCAAAGTCGATGCCATTCAAGAGTCCATCGGCATCACCAACGTCACCATTGACGGACTTAGAGGTAACCTCAAAACCTATGAGTCCACCATTCTATTCCCTTCTTTAGGTGAACAAAAGAAGAAGGGGATTGCACTCAAGGCTACCTCAAGCCAAGAACCCGCCATGGAGAAATCAAGCGATGAGGACAACGAGTTCGGGCTCGTCATCAAAAAGTTCCACAAGTTCATGCGAAAAGAGTATGAACGAAAGGGCAAAAAGCATGGAGGATGTTGGGAAAAATGTTATAGATTTTGATGATGATGTATTTAGAATGTAATAGGGTGTTATACCCCTGGATGGCTCCACCAAAATCCCAACCCCTCCCAAATATCCAAAAGTATTTTATTTCCTTTTGATATCCAAAATAAAGTTTTTCCTACTCTTATTTTAGCCTAGGGCCAAAAATAAGAGTGTGTAAAATACAACCTTTTGTTTGTTGTTATTTTCCTTCTTTTAAGCCTTTTAATAAACAAATAAAACCTTCTCTCCCTTCCTCTAAATCCCTGCCCAAATAAACCTCACAATCCCAACACAACACCTACAAAGAGCCAAAACCATGACCCACCTCCAGCCCCTACTTCCTGCCCATGTTTTCCCTCACAGTAACCCAAAGCCATAACTCCAAAATACCCATAAATAATACCCAGCCCTGTCCCCTTTTAATGACCAAAAACAATCCCTCTTTTATTCCCCAACATTGACCAACCATTGTCCCCCTTGTGTCTCCCACCTAGGCTGGATAAACAATAACAAAAGGACAAAAGACTTTTGTGAGTTTATTGACACTCCACCCACCAAATCAGTCCCCACATACCTTCCATGAATGACCCAATATAAGGCCAATAAAACCAACCATCACCCATCCCCTTTGTCCCCCATTATTTCCCAAGAATCATCACTTATTTCCTTGTGATTTTCCTCACTAAAGGACAAGCCACCAGCCATGAAAATCAAAGACCAAATCCCTGATTTCATTCCATTAAGAAAACATAAACAAATGGATATTATTCTTGTGATTTGTGAGTGGATGTTTCTGGGAAGTTTCCCCCCTATGTGTGTGTATTTATTTCGGCCTTAGGCCATTTTGTGAGACTCATATTGTAATTCCATTTTCCATTTAGTAATATACTTGTTGTGTTTGCTATTTAAATTCCTAAATCTATATCTTAAGAGTGGTTATCTTAAGTGTGAGTTTTAGGTTCTAGATATTTAATTAAGTGTGTCATATCTTGATTGAATTCTAGATTCAAAGCCCAAGTTAAGCTAAGAGTGTGTAATATCTCTTAAACACCAACTTGGTTTATCCAACCCTGATTTTCTTCCATTTCATACCCCCCCCCCATTTCTCCTCTTAATATTACTCTTTTCTTCAATTAAAGCACCAAAAGAACTCCTTCACCATCCCCATATTAATCCCAGCCATTTCCCACACAAACACCACTATTGTCTGCCCTGATTTCGGATCCTGATTGTCTTGATAATCGATTATCACACATCAATAATCGATTATCTAACCCTCCTGGAATAATCAGCGAAGCACAATATTCGATTATCAACTTTGATAATCGATTGTTTGGTCCCTCTGAATTCTCGTCGTCTAGGCCATACAACCTAATAATCGATTATCACACTTGTGTCAATCGACTATCCGGCATCCCAGAAGTTCCTTCGTTTGCAGCATCACTACATAATCGATTGTCAAATCCCATAATCGATTATTGCGTGTCCCAGAACTCCCAATCTAAGGCTGCATCACTCCTTAATTCCTCCTCAAAATAGTAACTCGTTAAGACCCCGGGTCTCGGGTATAACATAGGGACTTTAGGTCTCCCCAAATATTCAATGTAATTTTTCTTTTTAGAAATATTGTTAAAACCGAGTTCTTGAGATTTCCAATAAAGTTGTGATATTTCTTTAAGCGGTTTGATGCCTGAAGACTTAATCAAATTCAGTAATTTGGAAATTGGATATCTTGATCGGAAATGTCAGAGACAAGTAAGGATTTCTCAAAGCATACGAAAATCCTCCAATCCGGAAGACTACATAAGAACCGGATGTCTCGCTACAACCCGCTGAAGGCTAAGTCGGAAGACTAGCGCGGATTTCTTTCTCACCCGGAAGACTGAGTATGACTCTTCCGGATTTGTCAGCTAAGAACCGGATACCTAAAACTTTTTAAATTGGTTTGTAGGTGTGCTTGAAGGCATCAAGTGTACTTTGGTAGCTTGATAGCGGATGCTCCAAGCACATGACCGGAGATGCATCCATGTTTTTGCAAATCAAACCAACTAAAGGAGGAAACGTTGTCTTTGGCGATAATAGCAAAGGCAAGATAATCGGGATTGGTTCGGTTGGTAAAAACAAAAACTCCTCTATTGATAATGTTTTGTTGGTTAAGAGTCTTAAACACAATCTCTTGAGCATAAGTCAATTGTGTGACAAGGGAAATCATGTGACCTTCGATTCCAAATCATGTACGGTAAAACATCTTAGTGATGATAAGACGATTCTTCGTGGTGATAGAATTGATAACATTTACATGGTTAACTTAGATGAATCTCCCTCCGACTTTGCAAAATGTCTCATGAGTAAGGAGGACGATATGTGGCTATGGCATCGTAGAGTAGCTCATGTCAACATGAATCTTTTGAATAAATTGGTTTCACAAGACCTAGTAGTTGGCCTTCAAAAACTCAAGTTTGAGAAGGACACCATTTGTGATTCATGTCAAAAGGGCAAGCAAGTAAGGGCCTCATTTAAATCAAAGAATGTTGTGTCTACAACAAGGCCCCTACAACTTTTGCACATGGATCTCTTTGGACCATCAAGAACAAAAAGTTTTGGGGGAAACTATTTTGCCTTTGTGATTGTTGATGACTACTCTCGGTTCACATGGACATTATTTCTAACTCATAAAAGTGAGGCATTTCATGTTTTCAAAACTTTTCTCAAAAAGGTTCAAAATGAAAAAGGCTTAACCACCGTAGCCATACGAAGCGATCATGGTGGAGAGTTCGAATGAGATCTCTTTACCGAGTTTTGTGATGAACTAGGCATCGAGCATAACTTCTCCGCTCCACGTACACCACAACAAAATGGCGTGGTGGAACGTAAAAATCGTTGCCTTGAGGAGATGGCTAGAACTATGCTTGATGAGGCAAAAATTCCTAAGTATTTTTGGGCGGATGCCGTGAGTACCGCGAGCTACGTGTTAAACCGAGCCGTCATTAAACCGATACTCATGAAAACCCCATACGAACTATACAAAGGAAGAAAGCCAAACCTCTCCCATCTTCGAGTCTTTGGTTGCAAATGTTTTGTTCACAATAACGGAAAAGATAATTTGGGTAAATTTGATGCAAAGTCGGATGAAGGAATTTTTCTTGGTTATTCATTGCGTAGTAAGGCTTATAGAGTCTTCAACAAACGCACCTTAACCGTTGCGGAATCTCCTCATGTTGTCTTTGCCGAAAATTATGCTCGCTTGGCGAGAAAGGTTTCTTGTGATGATCTTATTGATTCGTTGGAAAACATCTATCTCAACGACGATGACGAAGTAGACAACTCAAAGGAAAGCCAAGATGAAGAAGTAGAGCCACCCGTAAACGAGGAACAACCACAAGAGGAGGAAACGCCAATGCCAAGGGCATGGAGGACTTCAAAGAACCATCCTCTTGACAAGGTGATCGGTGACATCAACCGAAAGGTAAGTACTCGTAGCTCTCTTAGGGACACTGTAGGTCACATGGCTTTTGTTTCTCAAATTGAACCTACAACCATTTCGGAAGCAATTGAGGATGAACATTGGACCTTGGCAATGCAAGAGGAGCTTAACCAATTCAAACGAAATGACGTTTGAGAATTGGTGCCAAGACCCGATGATCACACCATAATTGGTACGAAATGGGTGTTCCGTAACAAACTCGATGAAAATGGTATGTCCAAAACTTGATTCCACCCAAGAACAACTTACGTAAATTACTAGCTATAGTAAGAAATTTACCTTAACGGTGAAAACAGAGAACGGAGGAACGGTCGGGGATGGTTTTGAGGAGATGAACGTAGCGCCAAACGTATGAAGCCTCCAACGTATCCACAAGAACTTGCTCCAGAGTCCAAGATTAAACTTGTGCTAGCAAGTTTAACATAGGATAGTAAAAACTATAATAATACTACTTTGGGAGTAATAAATATATAGTAAAATATTTATCTTATAAATATTTCTTTATAATATTTTGTGTATATTTCTAACACTTTAGAAAAATAACTTTGAACACAAAATAAAATTTTCTTCTCTCTAAAATGGGATGGCCGAAAATTGTGGTGTGTTTTTCAAAATCAAGACCTCATTTTATAATAAAGTATATTTAGGAAATTGCTAGGAAATTAATGTTAAGCATAAGTCCATGTATATGCCTTAACACCATGTGTAAATGTTTAATATCTTAGCTACCAAACAAAATAGAATCCCTACATCAAATAATAATCAAATATATCAATTTGACATTAAAAATACTTTATGTATAAAATCAAAATGGTCTTGGATTTTTTCTCTTGAAATTTCGGTCATCCCATATTTGAAATATATCATATTTTATTTTTGACATCAATAATTATCATATAATTAAAATGATGAAAAATAAAATAATATATATATATATATACACACATTCGGCGCTACATATATATATATATATATATAATAAAATTTGTTCTGTCAAAATATAATTATCATATAATTAAAATGACACAAACAAAATATAATTTTAAAATACATATGTATTTTCGAAATACATATATATGTATAAAATTATCACAACTATATACTTAATATTACTCCCACTAGTGTAGTATACTACTCCCTTACAAGTCCTAAGTGTGTGACCCTTTAGGTATCCATAACACTGGCAATGATATTAATAAAATTAATACCATAGATAATAAGCGGTATCTAGCAACACATTATTATACCCAGATTATGAAAAAGACGTTCATCTCATCAATACCTTCTACGACACAAGACAATTTATAACTATTATCCTTCTGTCTTAAATGTCATGATTTAACACAAGGCATGGGATGTGTATCCTTGTATAGTTAAATAAGCTGTTACTGAATCTCAAGTAGACTGGCAGGGATCAGATATTTATCAGTCTCTAGATAGCGACATATCTGGGCATGGCCATGCACTTTCCCAAGTCCTACTATTTAGTGGGCCCATTGACATTATACTTCTATACAGTAGAAGGGACAGATCCTGTATCTGTTATTCACATCTCTAAATATGCTTAGCGGCATACCCAACTCATAACTGTACGTCTACCAGTATTTCAGATAGCATTAGTTATGAATCAAAGCATACGGCCCCACATATCAGAGAATGTAATAACTTCAAGTCTGAGGATAGTTATAGCAAGGTCGATTTGAGAATACTGATAAACACATTTCTGTAGATCCATGCAGTATTCTCAAGATGGGTCAATCCAGTCACATATTATCAATATAATATGCACCTACGTACAGATTAAGATATCACAATAGCTATAGTCTGTGAGACGCAACTATCTCATCTCGTACGTACTAGTCTTGATACGTTATGACGTCCGTATTATCATAAAGTGCGACTAGGGATATTCTAGACATAGCCTTCGTCAAGAAGTAACAGTCTCATAATCAGAACATCGTAGTCCTCATCTATGTTACTAAAGCGCTATCGTCTATGGACTGAAGCTATGTTATGTTACACGAGATATAAAACATACTTCAAGGCCTTTCATTCATGATAAAATGTACAGTTACATAGGTATTTGATTGCCGCTAGGGCACCTAAATACAACAATCTCCCACTTGCCCTAAGGCCAATCAAGCATTTCTTGAATGCCCATGGACCACGTATGACTCTCGTGTTTAGGCTTTCCCAAAGCCTTCGTCAATGGATCCGCGATATTGTCGTCTGTACCTATCTTGCAAATCTCAACATCCCCACGTGCAACGATTTCTCGTATGATGTGATAACGTCTAACGATGTGTTTGGTCTTCTGGTGAGACCGAGGTTCTTTCGCTTGTGCAATTGCCCCATTGTTGTCGCAAAACAACGGTATAGGGTTCTTGATGCTAGGAACCACTCCAAGCTCAGTAATAAAATTCTTGAGCCACACACCTTCCTTGGCTGCCTCGGCTGCAGCCATGTAGTCTGCTTCTATAGTGGAATCAGCGGTAGTATCTTGCTTGTAACTCTTCCAAGTAACAGCTCCGCCATTCAAACAAAACACATACCCTGCCTGCGACTTGAAGTCATCTCTATCAGTTTGGAAGCTGGCATCAGTATATCCAACAATACTGAGCTCTTCTTTTCTGCCATATACCAGGAAGGCATCCTTAGTCCTACGGAAGTATTTAAGGATGTTCTTCACAGCCGTCCAATGGCTTTCGCCAGGGTTGGACTGGTATCTACTCGTGACACTCAGAGCAAAGGCGACATCAAGTCTCGTACATACCATTGCATACATGATGGATCCAATGGCCGACACATAAGGAACATTTCTCATGCGTTCTACTTCCTCCGGAGTGGAAGCACCCTTAGTCTTGGAAACACTCGTGCCTTGGACCATAGGCAAACTTCCTCGTTTCGACTCAGACATGCTGAATCTAGCAAGGACCTTGTCTATGTATGTACTTTGACTGAGACCTAACAGCTTCCGTGATCTATCCCTATAGATCCTTATGCCAAGTGCATAACTGGCATCTCCCAAGTCCTTCATAGAGAAACTCTTACTCAACCACGTTTTGACGGTGGTTAAAGTAGGAATATCGTTTCCTATGAGCAGTATGTCATCAACATACAGAGCAAAGAAGACTACAGCACTCCCACTGACCTTCTTGTATACACAAGATTCATCCGAATTTCTTTCAAAACCAAAACCGATGACAGTTTCGTGAAAGCGGATGTTCCAACTCCGTGAGGCTTGCTTCAATTCGTAGATTGATCGCTGCAACTTGCATACCTTGGTAGATTCTTCAGGAGCGCAAAACCCTTCAGGTTGTGTCATAAAGACATCCTCAAGGAGGTTTCCATTAAGGAAAGCCGTTTTGATGTCCATCTGCCAGATTTCGTAATCATGGTATGCTGCGATAGCAAGTAAGATCCGAATGGATTTAATCATGACAACTGGAGAAAAAGTTTCGTCATAGTCGATACCATGTATTTGACGATATCCTTTTGCTACCAATCGTGCCTTGAAGGTTTGCACCTTACCATCCATGTCAGTCTTCTTTTTGAAGACCCATTTGCACCCAATGGGTTTGATCCCTTCGGGTGCATCAACCAAAGTCCATACTTGGTTGGTGTACATGGAATCCATTTCGGACTGCATGGCTTGACGCCATTCCTCAGCCTCGGGACAACTGATTGCCTCGAGGTAGGTCTCCGGCTCATCCTGGTCGATAAGCATTACGTCACCCTCAAAGGTTAGGAGGAATCCATACCTTTCAGGTTTTGTGCGTAACCGGTTAGACCTACGGGGTTCTTGTGTATCTTGAGCATTTTGAGGTACAACAGTTTGTTCCTCTAGCTCATGTTCCAGGACCGGCGCGGTAGTTTCTTCGTCGTCTCGAATTTCTTCGAGCTCTATCTTTCTCCCACTAGTTGCGTTGGAGAGAAATTCCTTCTCGAGGAAGACACCATTGCGAGCAACGAATACCTTCTTATCGATAGGGTGATAAAATGAATACCCTCGAGTTTTCTTTGGGTATCCCACGAAGAAACACTTATCAGACTTGGCGTCAAGCTTGCCATTCGTCATAAGACGTTTGACATAAGCCTCACAGCCCCAAATCTTTAAGTGTGACAGAACCGGGCATTTGCCTGTCCATAGCTGGTATGGTGTTCCTTCAACCGCCTTGGTTGGAACTCGGTAAAGAGTATATATTGCAGTGCTCAGCGCATACCCCCAGAATGATTCTGGTAGAGTCGAATGACCCATCATAGAACGAACCATGTCAAGCAGGGTTCGATTCCTCCTTTCAGAGACACCATTCCATTGTGGAGTCCCAGGAGGTGTGAGTTGGGATAAAATCCCATGCTCTCTAAGATAGTCATCGAACTCACCACTTAAGTATTCTCCACCTCGATCGGATCGTAGTGTTTTAATACTTTTGCCAAGTTGTTTTTCAACTTCATTCCTGAATTCTTTGAACATTTCAAAGGATTCTGACTTGTGTTTCATGAGATACACATAGCCATATCTACTGAGGTCATCAGTAAAAGTGATGAAATATGAATAACCACCTCGTGCAGTTGTATTGAAAGGCCCGCACACATCACTATGAATGAGTGCCAGAAGATCACCAGCTCTTTCACCATGTCCGGTGAAAGGAGATTTGGTCATCTTACCCAATAAACAAGATTCGCATGTGTCATATGATTCAAGATCAAATGACTCCAGCATTCCCGACCGATGTAGCTTGCATATGCGTTTCTCGTTTATATGACCTAACCTACAATGCCATAGGTATGTTTGGTTCAAACCGTTCGGTTTGTTCCTCTTGGCTGATATGTTATAGACATGCATGTCCAAGTCAAGGACATATAACCCATTGGTCATGTTGGCATTAGCATAGAAAACATTCTTTCTGTAAACGGAAAGGGACTTGTCTTTAATAGAAATGATGAAACCACTCTTATCAAGACATGAAACAGAAATAATGTTTCTGCTAATTGCAGGAACGTACAAGCAATCGTTTAATTCCAACATTAGACCACTAGGCAAGACTAAACTATAAGTTCCGATTGCCAAAGCTGCAACAGGTGCACCATTGTCGACTCGGAGTTCAATTTCGCCTCGAGCTAACCGTCTACTCTGCTTCAGTCCCTGCATGGTAGTACAGATATGAGACCCACATCCAGTATCTAGTACCCATGATGAAAATATAGACATATTAACTTCTATAACATACACCTCAGAAGAAATGGTTGTACCTTCCTTCTTCTTGGTTGCGAGGTATGTCTTGCAGTTTCTTCTCCAGTGGCCTGCCTTACCACAGTGATGACATTTGCCCTTTGCAACTCCTCCTATGGGTTTCTGGGTTGCAGATGAAGTGGACTTCGATTTAGGCTTTCCGACCGTCCTAGCCTTAATCTTAATCCCCTTCTTCGGCTTCCCCTTTCCGCCTTGGACCATAAGGACGGAAGCACCCTTGCCCTTAATAAGGTTCTCCTCTGCAGTTTGGAGCATTTTAAGAAGCTCCGAAAGGGGTTTGTCAAGATCATGCATCATGTAGTTCATGACAAAACCCTTATACAGCTCAGGGAGCGACTGCAGGATCAGGTCCGTTGCCAACTCCTTCTGCAAGGAGAACCCGAGTTTCCCCAGATTGGTTATGTAACCAATCAATTTGAGAACGTGCGGAGATAGTTATTATCATGAATTAAGTATCTAATAGGTCTTTATTAAATACTCTCCCACTATTTCTAACAAGTCAACTACCCTCAGGTACGGAACCTATTGACTTGGGGTTTCTATTTGAAGAATACCCTAGCGGGCCAAGATCCATATTTCATTTAACTATAGTTGTGCTTTGCATCTTGCCCTACAGTTAAATTATTTAGGTAGGAATTCATTCCAATTGCAATCGTTATTACAACTCTTGGTTCGGTGGATTCTTTTAAATAAAATTCTTAATTGGGCCAGATCCATATTTCATTTAACTATAGTTGTGCTTTGCATCTTGCCCTACAGTTAAATTATTTCTGGTAGGAATAAATTCCAATTGTAACAATTTACAACTCTGGTTGGATGATCTGATTTTATTTATTGATCCTACCGCAGTGCCCTAAATCTCTCATCCTTATGACCAAGACTTAGTTAAGACTAACCCGGGGCGAGTCAGTACCCTAGTTACGGGTTTCGCTCCTAACCAACGTAAACCGGGCGTCTCACTTGGGTGAGTCCGTTACCGATCTAAATTGGGTTTGACGAGTGACGGGGCGTCGGGGTGGCACAGACTTAAAATTATGAGGGATTTATAACGCAGTCTTGCCTATGGCATACACCGCGCGTATGCACTAGCGAAAAACACATACATGCATACATTCAATCATACACCACATGCATAATAAGTAAACGTGAAATGATTGTGGCTCCTAAAGAAAAAAAAACGATAGCGCCTTGATCAAGAGATCTCTATCTCCGGCCCAACACGTCTTCCTTAGGATTCTCTATCACTGATATATCCCAGAGCACCATAAATCACCCTCAAGTCCTTAAGGAAATCAGTGGAATAATGTCCAAGTGTTATGACCCCCTCTGGAATGAAATCATCATCAAACCATGCACCCTAACCATACTTTCCCTCAACCCATCACCACATTAATAACCAATCCCAGCACTTCACAATCCATTCCCAGGAATCCAAAGAAAACCAAGCCACAATTTCCCTTTCTTCTTATTTTACAATGCCGAAAATAAGTGTCCAAAAACACACCCAGCAAGGTCCCCATTATGTTCCCCAATACACTCAAATTATAAACCAAGATGCCCAGGGATATTTTCCTTCACAATAATACATCCAATCCCCACAACAAACCTACAACAAAACTCCAAATGACACACCCCACACACACCCCTTTGTCTCCCAACCCTGACCAAATTCAAATTCCCCCAAAACCTCCACAAATACCCAGCCAAATGTACCACTTCATCTTACCCCACTCCTTGGCCCTCAACCTCAGCCCTCCCCACATTCATCCCTCCTTCCCCCAACATTTCCTGCAACTCAGAAACAGCCCAAAACCCCACCAAACAACCCATATCCCTGATTTCATTCCACTTAAGAAACATAAGCACATGGGCATTATTTTGAGTGAGTTGTATTTTCCCTCATTACCTCCAATGTAATCCTATATATTCAGCAATAGGCCTGGGTGTAGAAACACATTGTATTCCCCTTTTAATCAAAGTGATTCACTTGTGTGTTTCATTCCAAATTCCTAATCCTATATCTTAAGAGTGGTTCTCTTGAGTGTGAGTTTTAGGTTCTAGTTATTTAAATAAGAGTGTTATATCTTATTTGAATGCTAGATTCAACCTCAAGTTAAGATAAGGGTGAGTAACATCCCTTAACACCAACTTAGCTTGTTCCCCTTCCCAAAGAAACACCTCTTTTTCTGTCTCGAGCTGTCCAATAATCGATTATCGGTAGTAGAAGTCATTTATCTATCCTTCGTAAAACATCTGCAGTCTTCAATAGTCGATTATCACTTTCAGATAATCGATTATCAGCTTTTCCCAGAAACCTGCAACTCACAATAATCGATTGTCACTCCCCATCAATCGATTATCGCCCTTTTCAGAGGATTCCCAGAAAACTACCCAGAACCTGAAGCCTTCAATAATCGATTATCCACTTAGGACAATCGATTATTAGCTTTTCCCCAGAAACCTGTAATTCTCAATAATCGATTGTCACTCCCCCATCAATCGATTGTCTCCCTTCTCAGAGGATTCCCAGAAAACTATCCAGAACCTGAAGCCTTCAATAATCGATTATCCACTTAGGACAATCGATTATCTCCCTCTCCTGCAAATAAAGAGTCTGAGACTATAAAACCCTGAGCTTAGATATAACATTTGGTATTAGAGCCCAGTTGTTAAGCATTCCCTGAGGCCATACAACACACTTCCCCTTTTCTTTCCTTTCCATTTCCTTTACTCTCTCTCCCTTACTATCATCATGTCAAACACTTCCAACAACCTGTCCAACGAAGAACTCCTAGCCTCCAATGCTGCTCTCAAGGCCCAAGTCGAGTACTTGGCCAAGCAAGTTGCCCAACTCACTAAGCTCAAGATGAGCATGGTGAATACCCCGGAGGAAAGTGAAGAAGACGAAGAAGTTCACCCCGAAGCTAACTCCAGTAACACCACTAGAGAGGAGAATCATGAACGAGGAGCTACCGATTTCAAGGTGGACATACCAACCTTTGAAGGGAAGAACGATCCGGATGACTTTCTAGAGTGGCTGGAAACTGTTGAGCGTGTCTTTGACTTCAAAGATGTGCCCGAAGAAAAAAAGGTCAAGATCGTGGCATTGAAGTTTCGGAAGTATGCCTCCACTTGGTGGTCCAACCTATCCACCAAAAGAAGGCGAGAGAATAAGGCCCCTGTGAAGACCTGGCTCAAGATGAGGAGCTTGTTGAAGAAAAAGTTCCTACCCGAACAATATGTACGGGACAACTTTTCCAAACTTCAACACCTAAGGCAAGGTCCCCGCTCAGTTGAGGACTATACTCGGGAGTTTGAAGAACTTTTGATGAGATGTGATCTTCACGAAAACGATTCACAAACATTGGTACGTTACCTATTTGGATTAAACACTCAAATAGCTAATGTAGTAGAACTGCAACCTTATGAAACCTTTGAAGAGCTCTCTAAGATGGCTCTCAAAGTTGAGTCCCAACTTAAGAGAAACAAAACCTCATTTGTCCGTACTTCACCCTTTTCCAAAACCCCTCCAACTACCTCAAAGATAACTCCAAACACCCCTGCTCAAAATACCCACTCAAAACCCAACTCTATCCCGTCTACGTCCACCAATCCACCCCCATTCAAAACATCCCAAACAAACACCCGGACTCCCAAATGTTTCCGTTGCCAAGGCATAGGGCATTTTGCCAATGAATGTCCCAACAAGAAGATAATGGCCATTGTTGAATGCGAAGAAGAAGAGATCAGTCCTTCGTGGGCTGAAGAAGAGCTTGAAGAAGAAGAGTGTGTTGGAGCGGACGAAGGAGAACTCTTGGTCATCCGAAGGGCCTTGAGTAACATAGCTAGTCCCGATGACCAACTACAGCGGGAAAACATTTTTTATACCCGTTGTACTATTCAAAAGAAGGTATGTACTTTGATCGTGGATAGCGGAAGTTGCACCAACGTCGCTTCAAAAACGTTGGTAGATAAGCTGAAGTTGAAGACCTCACCACACCTGAGGCCATACACGATTCAGTGGTTGAACCATGGCAAGGGATTACGTGTGGATTCCCGGAGTTTGGTATCATTAAGCATTGGACGAAGTTATTCCGACGAGATATGGTGTGATATCATCCCAATGGATGCCTGCCATGTGCTATTGGGACGACCTTGGTTATTTGATCGGAAGGTGTTCCATGATGGATATGCCAACACATATTCATTTCTCATCAACAAGAAGAAGGTTACCCTCACATCCTTGCCCCCTCTAACCCCACAGCTACCCCCCATCCGAAGAAGAAACCCCCGTTCTCATTTCCACTATATTGCAAGCCGAACACCATGAATATGAACCCCAAAAAGAACTGATTCTCTTTGAAAATGAAGCCTCCGATTCTGCCACAACCTCAGCACCACCTCACCCGTTAGCCAAGCCTATCGTTGAGCAATTCTCCCATGTCTTTCCCGAAGATGTGCCTCACGGCCTACCGCCAAAACGAGACATTCAACACAAGATTGATCTCATTCCTGGAGCTGCCCTACCAAACAAGCCTGCGTACCGAATGAACCCTGAGGAAACCAAGGAGGTCCAACGGCAAGTTGATGAGTTACTAGCCAAAGGCTTCGTGAGAGAAAGCCTGAGCCCCTGTGCTGTTCCGGCTCTCTTAGTGCCAAAGAAAAATGGTACTTGGCGTATGTGTTGTGATAGCCGAGCCCTTAACAAGATTACCATCAAGTATAGGTACCCCATACCTAGGCTTGAGGACATGTTGGACGAACTTCATGGATCCAATATCTTCTCAAAGATTGATCTCCGAAGTGGTTATCATCAAATTCGAATCTTTGAGGGAGATGAATGGAAAACAGCATTCAAGACAAAGTTCGGGTTATACGAGTGGCTAGTTATGCCATTTGGGTTAACCAATGCACCAAGCACATTCATGAGGCTAATGAATCAAGTGTTGAAGCCATTTATAGGTCACTTTGTCGTAGTGTACTTTGACGACATTTTGATCTACAGCCGGAATGAGGAAGATCATGCTAATCACCTCACTTTGGTGATTAAGAAATTGGAAGAAGAGAAGTTATATGGAAACCTTGAGAAGAGTCAATTCTTTTCTCAAGAAACCGAGTTTTTGGGATACTTTATCTCCAGTGAAGGGATCAAAGTCGATGAGAAGAAAACACACGCCATACGAGATTGGCCCGTTCCCACAACAATGCAGCAAGTTAGGAGCTTCCATGGCCTTGCATCCTTCTATCGGCGATTTGTGAAGGACTTTAGTACTATCACTGCCCCCTCACGGACTTGACAAAGAATCCGAAGTTTGAGTGGAACTCGAGAGCCCAACAAGCCTTCGAAGCAATCAAGGATCGCTTAACGCATGCCCCCTATTGGCCCTGCCCAGTTTCGAGAAGTTGTTCGAGGTGGAGTGTGATGCATCGGGAGTTGGCATTGGGGCTGTCCTAACTCAAGAGGGACACCCGGTTTCCTACTTCAGTGAGAAGCTCAATGACACACGAAGACGCTATTCTACCTACGACAAAGAATTCTATGCGTTGGTACGGTCTCTTGAGCATTGGCGTTGAAGTACATTCAAGGGCAGCACAAGCTTCGACCCCGTCATGCCAAATGGGTTGAATACATTCAAACCTTTACATTCACCATCAGGCACAAGAACGGGTCCATGAACAAAGGCGCGGATGCGTTGTCTCGGAGACACTTATTACTAACGGTACTTAGTACCAAACTTCTTGGTTTTGAATTTTTGCAGGAACTCTACAAGGATGATGAAGATTTCAAGGAAATGTATGCCCAATGCTTATCTCGGCCTCATGGAGATTACCTAATCAAAGATGGTTACCTCTTTCGTGGTAATCAACTGTGCATCCCGAGGAGCAGCGTTCGTGAAACCCTAATAGACGAGGTCCATGGTGGTGGACTAGCCGGTCACTTCGGGATCAACAAGACTTATTTGATGATGAAAGAGCATTACTTCTGGCCCAAAATGGAGAGAGACGTCGAGCACTTCATCAAGAGATGTCACACTTGTCAACTTGCAAAGTCCCAAGCCCTACCCCAAGGAATGCACTTACCCTTACCCGTCCCGTACGCCCCGTGGGAAGATGTTAGCCTAGATTTCATTACCGGGCTGCCCCGAACTCAACGAAGCAAGGATTCCATAATGGTGGTTGTGGATAGATTCTCAAAGATGGCCCATTTCATTCCCTGCGTTACTACATACGATGCTTCCCAAGTAGCCGATCTCTACTTCCGAGAGGTCGTTAAACTCCATGGCATACCTCGCAGCATGGTCTCTGATAGGGATCCCAAATTCCTTTGCCATTTTTGGATGACATTGTGGAGAAAGCTAGGCACAAAGCTCAAATTCAGCACTACTAGCCATCCGCAAACTGACGGACAAACCGAGGTCACCAACAGAACGCTTAGAACTCTCCTTCGAGTTCTAATCAAACGAAACATCAAGCAATGGGAAGAGCTACTGCCGCACGCCGAGTTTGCCTATAACCGAACCCCATACAAGACCACGGGGCTATCCCCGTTCATGGTGGTCTATGGTTCGAACCCCCTCACCCCACTTGAGCTTGATCCCATCGTAGGAAAAGAGCAATACAGTTGGGCAGCTGATCAACGGTCCAAGGAAATTCAAGAACTCCATGAAAAGGTTCGAGAGAAGATTGAAGCGGTAAATGAGAAAGTTAGTAACAGGATCAACAAAGGAAGAAAATTCACAAGTTTTCAGCCCGGTGACTTGGTTTGGCTTCACCTAAGGAAAGAGCGTTTTCCCGCCAAACGTAAGTCCAAGTTACTACCAAGAGCCGACGGTCCATTTGAGATTCTAGAGAAGATCAACGACAACGCCTACAAAGTCAATTTGCCTGGAGATTACGGAGTCTCTGCTACATTCAATGTCAAGGATCTCAGTCCATATTTTGACTCTGAAGAACTTCCAAGTTTGAGGACAAACTTTTCTGAAGACGGGGAGGATGATATATCCCAGAGCACCATAAATCACCCTCAAGTCCTTAAGGAAATAAGTGGAATAATGTCCAAGTGTTATGACCCCCTCTGGAATGAAATCATCATCAAACCATGCACCCTAACCATACTTTCCCTCAACCCATCACCACATTAATAACCAATCCCAGCACTTCACAATCCATTCCCAGGAATCCAAAGAAAACCAAGCCACAATTTTCCTTTCTTCTTATTTTACAATGCCGAAAATAAGTGTCCAAAAACACACCCAGCAAGGTCCCCATTATGTTCCCCAATACACTCAAATTATAAACCAAGATGCCCAGGGATATTTTCCTTCACAATAATACATCCAATCCCCACAACAAACCTACAACAAAACTCCAAATGACACACCCCACACACACCCCTTTGTCTCCCAACCCTGACCAAATTCAAATTCCCCCAAAACCTCCACAAATACCCAGCCAAATGTACCACTTCATCTTACCCCCACTCCTTGGCCCTCAACCTCAGCCCTCCCCACATTCATCCCTCCTTCCCCCCAACATTTCCTGCAACTCAGAAACAGCCCAAAACCCCACCAAACAACCCATATCCCTGATTTCATTCCACTTAAGAAACATAAGCACATGGGCATTATTTTGAGTGAGTTGTATTTTCCCTCATTACCTCCAATGTAATCCTATATATTCAGCAATAGGCCTGGGTGTAGAAACACATTGTATTCCCCTTTTAATCAAAGTGATTCACTTGTGTGTTTCATTCCAAATTCCTAATCCTATATCTTAAGAGTGGTTCTCTTGAGTGTGAGTTTTAGGTTCTAGTTATTTAAATAAGAGTGTTATATCTTATTTGAATGCTAGATTCAACCTCAAGTTAAGATAAGGGTGAGTAACATCCCTTAACACCAACTTAGCTTGTTCCCCTTCCCAAAGAAACACCTCTTTTTCTGTCTCGAGCTGTCCAATAATCGATTATCGGTAGTAGAAGTCATTTATCTATCCTTCGTAAAACATCTGCAGTCTTCAATAGTCGATTATCACTTTCAGATAATCGATTATCAGCTTTTCCCAGAAACCTGCAACTCACAATAATCGATTGTCACTCCCCCATCAATCGATTATCGCCCTTTTCAGAGGATTCCCAGAAAACTACCCAGAACCTGAAGCCTTCAATAATCGATTATCCACTTAGGACAATCGATTATTAGCTTTTCCCCAGAAACCTGTAATTCTCAATAATCGATTGTCACTCCCCCATCAATCGATTGTCTCCCTTCTCAGAGGATTCCCAGAAAACTATCCAGAACCTGAAGCCTTCAATAATCGATTATCCACTTAGGACAATCGATTATCTCCCTCTCCTGCAAATAAAGAGTCTGAGACTATAAAACCCTGAGCTTAGATATAACAATCACGAACAGACTTCGTCTTCTTATCTTCTTATAATTTTCGAGAGAAAAGAATATTTGAGGTAAAGAAGAGAATTACATCCAGAGTATAGAGATGAGGCACGACACGCAGGCCGTATTTAAAATTACAACAAATATAACTAAGCCACAATCATCCACCATGCAATAATACATACAAGCATCACATGCATCACATCATACATATTAAAGCATACACCGAGCGAACCGCGCTCGCCCCAGACCTAGTTTATTCTATTCTACGGAATAAACTATCAACAATAAATTAATTAAACTAGCAAGTAATTTAATTAAAAATCATAAAATTCTTTAAATTTCCAGAATGTTAGAAATTTGATTTTCTAAATTCCATAAAATAAAATATTTTATATTTACCGTATTTATATATATTTAAATTCGAAAAAGGGCTTTTATTTCGAATTAAATATATATACGTTTTCTAAATTAGCAAATAATTTTTGGAGACTCCCAGTAAACTTTATTAATCTGGAAATCCTAAAATTCCAGAATGAATAAAATTTAAAATTTTGAAAACCATTTTTTCAAAGCTAGAAAACCGAAATTATATTGTGAAAATATATTTCGAAATTCCAAAAATATCAAAATTTATTTTCCAAGTCAAAAATAAGTTCCAGAACCAGAATATGATTTTTCTAGAATTTAAAATATTAATTTTTCAATTCAAAATAATTAAAAATCGGACTAGTGAATAGTACCGATCCAATTACTTCAAAAATACAAAATAAATACTTTTATGTGTTTAAAAATTATGAAAATTTTTATACAAGCTTAAAGTCTCTGGTCGAAACTTATTATGAATTAAAATTAATTTTTGATCGTCAAAAATAAGTTTTCCCATTTTCTATTCAATAAACGAATTTAAAAATAGAAAAATAGGAAATTAATTCCAAAAATCGATTTTAAACTTTCTGAGTTATATTGACATGTCAAATACTTCCCAGAAAATATAAAATCTAATTTTCATGAATATTAAGTATTTATGGCACAAATAACAAGTATTCTACACATAAACAACTTAATAAGAATAATATAAAAATACCCCAAACAGTAATTCCGAAAATTACTGAACAAAATTATATTAGGTCCAGTATCTAAATATGGCCACCTAATTAAATTTTTAATGGGATAAATTTTTATCTCCAAAATTTATTGACTAATCTACAAAAACAATAACGGTAAAAACTATTAAACTAGTAACTTTGTAAGCCAGCTCTGATACCACTGTTGGGAAACGAGGCTTGGATAATGCAGCGGAAAACAAAAATTTATAGTCCAAAACTCGATTCCACCCAAGAACAACTTACGTAAATTACTAGCTATAGTAAGAAATTTACCTTAACGGTAAAAACGGAGAACGGAGGAACGGTCGGGGATGGTTTTGAGGAGATGAACGTAGCGCCAAACGTATGAAGCCTCTAACGTATCCACACGAACTTGCTCCGGAGTCCAAGATAAAACGTGTGCTAGCAAGTTTATTATAGGATAGTAAAAACTATAATAATACTACTTTGGGAGTAATAAATATATAGTAAAATATTTATCTTATAAATATTTCTTTATAATATTTTGTGTATATTTCTAACACTTTAGAAAAATAACTTTGAACACAAAATAAAATTTTCTTCTCTCTAAAATGGGATGGCCGAAAATTGTGGTGTGTTTTTCAAAATCAAGACCTCATTTTATAATAAAGTATATTTAGGAAATTGCTAGGAAATTAATGTTAAGCATAAGTCCATGTATATGTCTTAACACCATGTGTAAATGTTTAATATCTTAGCTACCAAACAAAATAGAATCCCTACATCAAATAATAATCAAATACATCAATTTGACATTAAAAATACTTTATGTATAAAATCAAAATGGTCTTGGATTTTTTCTCTTGAAATTTCGGTCATCCCATATTTGAAATATATCATATTTTATTTTTGACATCAATAATTATCATATAATTAAAATGATGAAAAATAAAATAATATATATATATATACACACATTCGGCGCTACATATATATATATAATAAAATTTGTTTTGTCAAAATATAATTATCATATAATTAAAATGACACAAACAAAATATAATTTTAAAATACATGTGTATTTTCGAAATACATATATATGTATAAAATTATCACAACTATATATTTAATATTACTCCCACTAGTGTAGTATACTACTCCCTTACAAGTCCTAAGTGTGTGACCCTTTAGGTATCCATAACACTGGCAATGATATTAATAAAATTAATACCATAGATAATAAGCGGTATCTAGCAACAAATTATTATCCCCAGATTATGAAAAAGACGTTCATCTCATCAATACCTTCTACGACACAAGTTATTTTATAACTATTATCCTTGTGTCTTAAATGTCATGATTTAACACAAGGCATGGGATGTGTATCCTTGTATAGTCAAATCAGCTATTACTGAATCTCAAGTAGACTGGCAGGGATCAGATATTTATCAGTCTCTAGATAGCGACATATCTGGGCATGGCCATGCACTTTCCCAAGTCCTACTATTCAGTGGGCCCATTGACATTATACTTCTATACAGTAGAAGGGACAGATCCTGTATCTGTTATTCACATCTCTAAATATGCTTAGCGGCATACCCAACTCATAACTGTACGTCTACCAGTATTTCAGATAGCATTAGTTATGAATCAAAGCATACGGCCCCACATATCAGAGAATGTAATAACTTCAAGTCTGAGGATAGTTATAGCAAGGTCGATTTGAGAATATTGATAAACACATTACTATAGATCCATGCAGTATTCTCAAGATGGGTCAATCCAGTCACATATTATCAATATAATATGCACCTACGTACAGATTAAGATATCACAATACCTATAGTCTATGAGACGCAACTATCTCATCTCGCACGTACTAGTCTTGATACGTTATGACGTCCGTATTATCATAAAGTGCGACTAGGGATATTCTAGACATAGCCTTCGTCAAGAAGTAACAGTCTCATAATCAGAACATCGTAGTCCTCATCTATGTTACTGAAGCGCTATCGTCTATGGACTGAAGCTATGTTATGTTACACGAGATATAAAACATACTTCAAGGCCTTTCATTCATGATAAAATGTACAGTTACATAGGTATTTGATTGCCGCTAGGGCACCTAAATACAACAGGTATAATCACTAGAAAAAAAGTTAGGCTCATAGCTAAAGGCTACAATCAAGAAGAAGGCATTGATTTTGAAGAAACTTATGCACCAATAGCACGTTTAGAAGCTATTCGCTTATTACTCGCTTTTGCTTCATCTATGGATTTTAAGCTATACCAAATGGATGTTAAGAGTGTCTTCCTCAATGGTTTTATTCAAGAGGAAGTGTATGTTGATCAACCCCCAGGCTTTGAGGATTTTGAGCACCCGGATTATGTCTATAAACTAAAGAAAGCACTCTACGGTCTTAAACAAGCACCTCGTGCTTGGTATGAGCGTTTGAGCAAATTTCTTTTGGACAACGGGTTCAAAAGGGGGAAGGTTGATACTACACTTTTTATCAAGAGTAAAAACGATAACATCCTCTTGGTGCAAGTTTACGTAGATGACATTATATTCGGTGCTACTAATGAATCTTTGTGCAAGGAATTTTCAAACTTAATGACAAATGAATTTGAGATGTCCATGATGGGGGAACTCAATTTCTTCTTGGGGTTACAAGTCAAACAAATGAGGGAAGGGACCTTCATTTGTCAATCAAAGTATTGCAAGGAGCTTCTAAAGAGATTTGAAATGGATGGCTCCAAAGCAATGGCTACCCCAATGAGCACCTCCAAGCACCTGGACAAAGATGAAAAGGGTAAGGAAGTAGACGTAAAGAAGTATTGATGTATGATCGGATCCCTTCTTTATCTTACCGTTAGTAGACTCGATATCATGTTTAGCGTTTGTTTATGTGCAAGGTATCAATCTTGTCCGAAAGAATCGCACTTAACAGCGGTGAAACGGATAATGAAATATCTTGTTAGAACAATGAACGTTGGTCTATGGTACCCCAAAGGGTCTCCTTGTCATCTTTTTGGCTATTCCGACTCAGACTTTGCCAGTTGTAGATTAGACCGTAAAAGTACGAGTGGGACGTGTCACTTGCTTGGTAGTTCTTTAGTCTCATGGTTTAGCAAGAAGCAAGTCAGTGTTGCGTTATCCACAACCGAAGCGGAATATGTTGCCGCCGGTAGTTGTTGTGCTCGAATCCTTTGGATGAAGCAACAACTTGTGGATTATGGCCTTAGTATCGATCACGTCCCTCTTCGATGTGATAATACTAGCGCCATAAGCATGACGAAGAATCCGGTTCTTCACTCAAGGACGAAACATATTGACATTAGGCATCATTTCATTAGAGATCATGTTCTCAAAGGTGATGTCGAAATTGAGTTTGTTGAAACACACAACCAATTAGCCGACATTTTCACAAAACCTTTAGAGAAAGAGTCGTTCTTCCGCATTCGTAGTGAACTCGGAATCCTTGACTCCACGATGATCTAAGTTGTGCATTAAATATCATTTTTGATCCTTACTAACTTGAACGTCGGAGATGTTTTTAACTCTTTTTTGCAGGGCTCTTCTTTTAATCTTATTTTCAGGTGTCAAAGTCAGGGGGAACAAAGTAAATCGATTTTTTTACCAGACTTGGTGTAAATCGATTGTCAGGCTTGTGATAATCGACTATCAGAGCCCGCAGAAGTTGGAGCAAAGAAACTGAAGGAACCAACAATCGATTATCAGCATTAAGATAATCGATTATCAGGGGCTGCAGAACCTTCTGAAAAGTCAGGCGCAAACCAGCAACAATCGATTATCTACTACAAGATAATCGATTATTTAAGCCTGAAGAAGTTAAAGGCCACTCAGGCGCAAACTCTAACAATCGATTTACAACCAGGTAGAAATCGATTATTGAAGCCTGCAGTTTCTTTGGTGGAGAATCTGAAGAGTCAGATAATCGATTTACACGGAGTGTAAATCGATTATCAACAGCGATTTTTCAAAAATCTGACCGTTACAGAGACGTTGGAAATGCATTTAAATCACCTTTTGAACTCCCCAACGGATCTCCAGCCCTCTCAACTATAAATTGGTGATATCCCTTCATTCTTTACTCATTCTAATCATTCTCTCTTAAATATTCATCATATTTCTTCAATTCTTGCTATTGTTCTTCAACTCTTAGCCAAATTTTCTGCAATTTTTCTCTTCTCCCTCTCTACTTTGTTGAAATGGCAGGAGGTCAAAGAAAACGATCTCACACCGGGAAGAACGTTGCTTCCTCCTCGGTTCCTCCTCCACCACCGGCGCACAAGTACCTCGATGGGTCGTTCCTTTGGTTCAACGACCGCGCAGAGGCGACGCAGTTCTCGGAGAAGTTTGAACACCGGGAAATTCTCCCTCCCCGATTCTCCACCGCCCGCTTCATTCATGACTCCATTCCACGTGAGGCACGGGTTATCAAGAAGGCCAATTATAGAGAAGGCCAATTATCAACCCTTTCTTGTTCGAGCCTTCTACTCGAACTTGAAAAAGGATGAGGACGGAGCATTGATCTCTAATGTCAACGGGGTGGACATTTATTTGAATCAAGAAAACATTCAAATCCTCACCGGGCTTCGTCGGGACGGACAGGATCTCGGGCTCTACGTCGGAGAAGAAGGAGCGCGGTTCAATGAGACCGCTCTCTTGGAGGAAGTGGGCATCCGACACTTCGTCCCCACTCCCCAACAGCGGCGCCCTACGATTGCTTCCATAAGTTCCGTGATTCAATTCACTTTTTATGTTTTGACACGGATTCTCAAGCCTAGGAAGTTCAATCACACCACTCTCTCCTAGGAGGACACGAAGACAATTCATGCGATGATTCACAACGCCGATCTCAATTGGTATAAATTTGTGATGACTCACATGTTCACCGCCACCTCCGACAATCGGCCGTTCCCCTACGCCCTCCTCGTCATGGCGATTCTTGAAGAGTATAACATCAAAACCGATGTTGGGCCTAAGACAAAGGGGACAAAGCACTGGGAGATTGACGGGTCTTCCTTCCACCCGGGAACCGATGAAGCTACGTTCCCGCAGCTTCGTCCTCGCCGCCAACCGAGAGCCACTACCTCAACCGCCACCACTTCGACCAATCCTTCTCTCGCTGAGCAAATCGCAGCCTTGACCGCCACTCTCTCTCGGATTGACACCAACGTCTCCAAAACGGCACACAACATCAATATCTTGAGCCGTGAGCTTCACGGGTATTTTGACTTTGTCAATTACCCGTACGCTCAAATGGTCCCCTACGTTCCTCCACCGAATTTTGGAGGTGAACAGAGTGGGACTCAAAATGTTGGTAGGGACGACGCGGTGGACGAAGACGAAGAAGAAGAAGAAGAAGAAGCCGATGATGATGATGATGATGATGATGCCGATGGTGATGAAGAAAAAGAAGAAGAAGACATTGACGAAGAACCACTTCTCAATGATCTTTCCCGGGATTTCTAGAGCTCTAGCTCTACTTTCTTCTCTTCCTCATTTTATCATCTTTTAATATGCTTTCGTTATGTACTCCGCTATTTCCCTTAATTAATTAATAAAAATCTTTATGATTTTTGTTGTTAACAATCTTTTTGTTAATGTCAAAAGGGGGAAGATAAGGGCTATGCATATATTAAGGGGGAATTTTTATTAAGGAGGAATTTTTTTTCAAAAAGATCAAAACCCTATGCATATCCCCGTCTTGTTTGCCATTATCAAAAAGGGGGAAATTGTTGGAACACACTTTGTACGATAAACTAAAGTCCTGTTCATTTCTGACAGGTTTTGATAATTGCCAAACTGCCGTGGATATAAAGAGTTTCATTGAATAACTCAAGGCGTGAAGAATGGCTTGGAACAAGACCTAAAAGACTCAAGGATAAGATCAAGAATTGAAGACTTAGTCGAGTCGGTCTTTTGTGATCAAAACCGACAATAAATTCAAGTCTCGGTTCTCAAAAAGTCAAACCAATTTTTACAAATCATAAAATATTTTTTGTGCATCAAAACAAACATTTTTGATGATTTCTTTTATTGTTAAAATCCCTGGTCCTTGCTCGGAACCGAAACCACCTAAGTCGGCGTTCGGCTTTCGGCGTTCGGTTTTTGGCGCCCGAACCAACTCTGTGGTCTTCAACATTTTAAACCCTGTTTTTACCTCTGGGCATTTTTAAAATGTTCCCAAAAAATTATTTTATAAAAACCACTTTTGTATCTTGGTCAATCGGTCTAACACGTAAAAAACGGTCAAAACCGTACGCAAGTATTGTACGACCTTCGAGACTTGGTTTTTACCAAACAAGTCTTTTTTTCACTATTTTATACCATATACAATATTTTTCAAACTTGGTTTTTACTTTTGGGAACACTTCGTTTTTGGACCTTGGTTTTTCAAAACGGGTTTCAGCTGGCTAGACTTTAGCTGCGTAATAATCGATTATCACCTTAGTGACAATCGACTATCAGCCCCTGCAGCTGTGAACTTCCAAAGTTCTGAAGCACGCAATAATCAATTATCACTTATGCAATAATCGATTATCAGTCTTTGCAGCCAAAACCTAGAATCTTCTGAGAGGACCAATAATCGATTATCACTTGTTGACAATCGATTATCTGGGTTACTGTTGTCCTCCAACGGATAGAATTTTAAATTTTTGGACAAGGAATCTTTTGATAATCGATATCAAGCTTGGATAATCGACTATCAGCCTGTGTCCCTGAAAAATTTGTCTTCATCCTGTTGGAAACTCTAGCAACGGGTTTATCCCATTTTGGGCTATAAAATGGCACCCAAATCCTCTCATTTTATACACAATTCTTCAACATTTCAATACTTTTTCAATGCATAATCATTTCTAATTTTCTTAGCTATTTGAGAGCCAATTCTTGAAGAAATTGTCGTGTTCTTGAGCGTTTACTAGTTCACTCATATCTACTCTTTGTGAGAGTTTTATTCCTGAGTGTTTAAGTGTTTTCATACACTTTAAGGGTGGTTTTTCCCTTGTTGTAAACTCGAAGGAAGTTCCTTGTTCCTTCGTGAGAAGTCTTGGAGTGCGGTATCTCCGAGCAAAGGTGTTGAGGCTCGTGTGACTCGGGTTCTCAAGTTGTATCGGTTTGTTAAGCACCCTTAAGCTTAACGGAGTTAGTGTAGCTCGAGAGAGTCTCTCTGATATACCCCGGGCGACTACCAACGACTCTAAAGTCGTTAAGAAAATTAACGGAATAATGGCTAAGTGTTATGATTCCTTTTGGACCGAACTTATCAATCCTAAAACCCGCCACATAGCCATAATTTCCCTGAGCCCAACTACCACTTAAAACCCAGCCATTCTCATATAATCCAAACCCCAAAATATCCAAAATAATAAACCCAAAACTACATTTATTTTCCTTCATCCCTGACCAAAAACCCCATGCCATAACCCTGTCATTACCACTCCCTTACACCTCAACTTGGCTAAACAAACAGCCATAAAATCCAAGACACTTTGACCCACACCCACACCCTTCAACCCCCCCATGTTTTTACCCCATATCTAGCCCAGGAAATACATCCAAATAACCTACCATCCCACCTTTTTCTCCTGCCCAAAAATAGCCCCACCAAAGCCAATCAATTGTGAATTATATTCACATATTCCCTCCTACCATTAACAGCCGAAATCGTACCCTACAAGTACAATAACCCCTGTGTTTTCCCCCCACCAAAGGAACATGAACAAGTGGCCATTAATTCCTTTAGTTTGTATGAATAAGACACTTGGTAGTCTCCTTTTTCTATGCCTATATAAGCTCATCCCTGAGCATTGTAAACACACATTGTATTCCCAATTTCCAACTTAGTAATACACTTGTTTGTGTATGCTATCTTAAATTCCTAAATCTATATCTTAAGAGTGGTTCTCTTGAGTGTGAGTTTTAGGTTCTACTTATTTAGATAAGTGTGTCATATCTTATTTAAATACTAGACTCAACCCCAAGTTAAGATAAGAGTGTGTAATATCTCTTAACCCCAACTTGGTAATATCTATCCCTGATTTCCTCCACCCCATATCCCTCCATTTCTCATTCTGAAATCCCCCTCTTTTCTTCCCTTAACATATAAAACACCCTATCATTTCCTTCCCATAACTTCCCTACATAGCCCAGCCATTTTCCTTCCATATTCAAACCTCGAGTAACCCTGATAATCGATTATCTTTCACTGATAATCGACTATCCAACACCCCTGAACATCCTTGGCAGAATCTGAAACCCCAAATAATCGATTATCAACTATTGATAATCGACTATCCCACCCTTCTGAACCTTCTTGGCTTAAACTACACAATCCCACAATCGATTGTTGCTAAAGTGACAATCGACTATTTCCCTTCCCTGAACTCCTAAAATTCCTTCCCAAGAAACTGAACCTCTTATTAGTCGATTATCATAAATTGATAATCGATTATTCCTTGCTCTTGTAGTTTTAGAAGCTTTGTCCCAAACTTAAAGCTTATTCCCGGAGTTCGGGTATAACATTTGGTATCAGAGCACTTGGAACACTCTTACGAGCCCTCATCAAGAAGAACATCAAGCAATGGGAGGAGCTTCTTCCGCACGCCGAGTTTGCCTACAACCGAACCCTGAACAAGACTACCGGACTATCCCCATTCACGGTGGTCTATGGTTCGAACCCCTTGACCACACTTGAACTTGATTCGATCATCACGGAAACCAAATACAGTTGGGAAGCAGACAAGCGGTCAAAGGAAATCCAAGACCTTCACGCCAGGGTTCGAGAGAAGATTGAGGCTATGAACGAGAAGGTAAGCGCACGCATCAACAGAGGAAGGAAGAACGTCCACTTCTAGCCAGGAGACCTTGTTTGGATTCACCTTCGGAAAGAGCGTTTCCCCACGAAACGCAAATCAAAGTTGCTGCCAAGAGCCGATGGCCCGTTTGAAATCATAGAGAAAATCAACGACAATGCCTACAAGATTAACCTTCCGGGAGATTATGGAGTATCGGCTACTTTCAATATCAAGGACATCAGCCCGTACTTCGAGCCTGAGGAACTGCCGAGTTTGAGGACAAACTCTTCTAAAGAAGGGGAGGATGATATACCCCGGGAGACTACCAACGACTCTAAAGTCGTTAAGCAAATTAACGGAATAATGGCTAAGTGTTATGATTCCTTTTGGACCGAACTTATCAATCCTAAAACCCGCCACATAGCCATAATTTCCCTGAGCCCAACTCCCACTTAAAACCCAGCCATTCTCATCCAATCCAAACCCCAAAATATCCAAAATAATAAACCCAAAACTACATTTGGTTTCCTTCATCCCTGACCAAAAACCCCATGCCATAACCCTGTCATTACCACTCCCTTACACCTCAACTTGGCTAAACAAACAGCCATAAAATCCAAGACAGTTTGACCCACACCCACACCCTTCAACCCCCCATGTTTTTACCCCATATCAAGCCCAGGAAATACATCCAAATAACCTACCATCCCACCTTTTTATCCTGCCCAAAAATAGCCCCACCAAAGCCAATCAATTGTGAATTATATTCACATATTCCCTCCTACCATTAACAGCCAAAATTGTACCCTACAAGTACAATAACCCCTGTGTTTTCCCCCCACCAAAGGAACATGAACAAGTGGCCATTAATTCCTTTAGTTTGTATGAATAAGAGACTTGGTAGTCTCCCTTTTCTATGCCTATATAAGCTCATCCCTGAGCATTGTAAACACACATTGTATTCCCAATTTCCAACTTAGTAATACACTTGTTTGTGTGTGCTATCTTAAATTCCTAAATCTATATCTTAAGAGTGGTTCTCTTGAGTGTGAGTTTTAGGTTCTAGTTATTTAGATAAGTGTGTCATATCTTATTTAAATACTAGACTCAACCCCAAGTTAAGATAAGAGTGTGTAATATCTCTTAACCCCAACTTGGTAATATCTATCCCTGATTTCCTCCACCCCATATCCCTCCATTTCTCATTCTGAAATCCCCCTCTTTTCTTCCCTTAACATATAAAACACCCTATCATTTCCTTCCCATAACTTCCCTACATAGCCCAGCCATTTTCCTTCCATATTCAAACCTCGAGTAACCCTGATAATCGATTATCTTTCACTGATAATCGACTATCCAACACCCCTGAACATCCTTGGCAGAATCTGAAACCCCAAATAATCGATTATCAACTATTGATAATCGACTATCCCACCCTTCTGAACCTTCTTGGCTTAAACTACACAATCCCACAATCGATTGTTGCTAAAGTGACAATCCACTGTTATACCCGAGACCCGGGGTCTTAACGAGTTACTATTTTGAGGAGGAATTAAGGAGTGATGCAGCCTTAGATTGGGAGTTCTGGGACACGCAATAATCGATTATGGGATTTGACAATCGATTATGTAGTGATGCTGCAAAACGAAGGAACTTCTGGGATGCCGGGTAGTCGATTGACACAAGTGTGATAATCGATTATTAGGTTGTATGGCGTAGACGACGAGAATTCAGAGGGACCAAACAATCGATTATCAAAGTTGATAATCGAATATTGTGCTTCGCTGATTATTCCAGGAGTGTTCTGAAGGGTTAGATAATCGATTATTGATGTGTGATAATCGATTATCAAGACAATCAGGATCCGAAATCAGGGCAGACAATAGTGGTGTTTGTGTGGGAAATGGCTGGGATTAATATGGGGATGGTGAAGGAGTTCTTTTGGTGTTTTAATGGAAGAAAAGAGTAAGATTAAGAGGAGAAATGGGGCGGTATGAAATGGAAGAAAATCATAATTGGATAAACCAAGTTGGTGTTTAAGAGATATTACACACTCTTAGCCTAACTTGGGGTTTGAATCTAGAATTCAATCAAGATATGACACACTTAATTAAATATCTAGAACCTAAAACTCACACTTAAGATAACCACTCTTAAGATATAGATTTAGGAATTTAAATAGCAAACACAACAAGTGTATTACTAAATGGAAAATGGAATTACAATATGAGTCTCACAAAATGGCCTAAGGCCGAAATAAATACACACACATAGAGGGGAAACTTCCCAGAAAACATCCACTCACAAATCACAAGAATAATATCCATTTGTTTATGTTTTCTTAATGGAATGAAATCAGGGATTTGGTCTTTGATTTTCATGGCTGGTGGCTTGTCCTTTAGTGAGGAAAATCACAAGGAAATAAGTGATGATTCTTGGGAAATAATGGGGGACAAAGGGGATGGGTGATGGTTGGTTTTATTGGCCTTATATTGGGTCATTCATGGAAGGTAAGTGGGGACTAATTTGGTGGGTGGAGTGTCAATAAACTCACAAAAGTCTTTTGTCCTTTTGTTATTGTTTATCCAGCCTAGGTGGGAGACACAAGGGGGACAATGGTTGGTCAGACTAAAATGGATCATAATTCTTGAATATAAGTCCTTTGGTTTCCATGAGGGTGTGGGTCGTGAGAGAGGGCAAGTTAGGGTCAGGCTTGAGTATATCATCCTCCCCGTCTTCAGAAACGTTTTCCCTCAAACTTGGAATGTATTCAAAACCCTCATATGGGTTAAGGTCCCTTTTGCGGAATGTGGCAGCAACTCTTTGACCTCTTGTAAGTCTTGGAGTGCGGTATCTCCAAGCAAAGGCGTTGAGGCTCGTGTGACTAGAGTTCTCAAGTTGTATTGGTTTGTTGAGCACCTTTAAGCTTAACGGAGTTAGTGTAACTCAAGAGAGTCTCTCGGAAGGCTGGATTAGCCACACATTGTGGTGAACCAAGATAAAACTCGGTGTGCTCCTTCCTTACGCTCTTTACTTTATTGCGCTCGTTTTTAATTTCCTGCGATTTTGTTTTAAACGCTATTCACCCCCCCTCTAGCGCTGGGCCTATTTTCTAACACAAAACCCCCCCTAATATTGCCCAGCCCTGTCCCCTTTTATTGGCCAAAAACAACCCCCCATTTTTACCCAAACAATACCCACAAAACCCAGGAAACAATCACTACAAACCCAAAACCCAAACCCCACAACCCCAGCCCCATCCCTGATTTTATTACACTAAGGAGACAGGATTGGATGAAGATTGCCCCATGCTTTGGAAGTGGATGTTTCTAGGAAGCTTCCTCATGTTCACATTCAATGTATAGTGTAGGTTTCCCCCCTCCCCCCTGCCAATATAATCAGGCCATATGGCCATTGTAAAACCAATCTTTTAAATATTAAAACATTTTACTCTTTGAGTATTATTAAAATAGTGTGATGCTATTTTAGCCAAATTCCTAATTCTATATCTTAAGAGTGGTTATCTTAAATGTGAGTTTTAGGTTCTAGATATTTGATTAAGTGTGTCATATCTTAATTAAATTCTAGATTCCAACCCCAAGTTAGGATAAGAGTGTGTAATATCTCTTAAACACCAACTTGGTTTATCCATCCCTGATTTTCTTCCATTTCTTATCTCCCCATTTCTCCTCTTAATCTTACTCTTTTCTTCCATTAAAAACACCCAAAAGAACTCCTTCATCATCTCCATACTTTTCCAGTCATTCCCCCACACAAAACATCCCCCTTTCCGCCCAGAATTCTGCCAAATAATCGATTAACCTTAGTGACAATCGATTATCAGTCGCCGTTGAAACACCCGCAGCCTTCAACAATCGATTGTCCCCTTCTGACAACTGATTGTCCGTACTCATTTGAAACCTCCGCCGGGATCAATAATCGATTATCCTTTTCAGATAATCGACTATCATTCTTCCCCAGAAATCTGCACCCCTCTATAATCGATTATCACCATACCGATAATCGACTGTCAATCCCTCCTGAAAAATCCAAGGAACTGCACCATCTGACAATCGATTATCTAAGACAGACAATCGATTCTCCTCTTATCCTGAAAACAAAAGGCTTTGTTTCTTGAGTTTGAACTTAATATCGTCAAACCCGGAACCTAGATATAACATCGCCAGGTTAGCTGTTTTCAGAATTGCACCCGTAACTTCGGATGGACGTATCTCACAAACCGTAACTCAGAATTGAGTGCAATCAGCGGCCAAATGTAGATAAAAGGATAAACTTCCAAACTGGAAAGTTCACGTTGAAATCAGTTTTGTACCTTCCTCTGTGATCACTGCTTTGGGACAAAAACTTTCAGGAGCAATTTTCAGCAGCTTTGTTTTTGTGCAACGTGGGTGAAGTTGGTCCTCTGGGTAATCGTCGAGACTTGAGAAAGTCGTCGAAGTTGAGCTTTGATACCAAATGTTATACCCGTAACCCAGGGTATAATCAAGTTGTTCTTTTTGAAGATGGAATTGTGAAGTAATGAATGGGGAATGGGTTGGACGAAATATGGAGTATGTGAAAGGAGTTCTTTTTGGGTTTTTGATATTATGAACAAGAGTGGAAAACCAGGGATGAAGGATTGTTTTAGAATGGATGGGATAAATACCAAATCAAGAATAAGCGACAGACACACTCCTTTCTTAATTTGGAACCAAATTAATACTAAAGGATAAACTCACCTTTAGATTAACTTGGGGTTAAGCTCTAGTATTTAATCAAGACATTACACACTCAATCAAATAACTAGAACCTAAAACTCACACTCAAGAGAACCACTCTTACGATATAGAATTAGGAATTTGGCTAAAATAGTATCACACTATTTTAAATTGCTACTCAAAGAGTAAACAAAGGGATTTTCATTAAAACATATGTTGTTGATTGCAATGAACTAAGGGCGGAATTTATACACAAAAAAAGGAAGAAAAACATTAAAGGAAACTTCCTACCTTTCACCCTAAAAAATCAGGAACAATGACCTAATATTTTTCACCTTAAGTGATTGCATTCATGACCAGGATAAAGGATCTGTTTTGGCTGCATTTAGGAGGGAGTTTTGGCCATTTGGGAGTTGGGTCAAGGAGGGGACACAATGTGGCTAGTGTGATGATATTCCTTGGATTTTAATGGGGGTACATTTCGTTCTTTATTGGGGGAAATCAGGGAAGGAACATCACATGGATGGTTGTGGAATAAGTCAAGAAAAGGACAAATAAGAGCTATTCACCTTTTTCACTTATTTGGGCAGATTTTTGGCCTTATTGCGGGGGGGGGGGGGGGCGGGGATCTTGGGATTTATTTGATATGAAAAGGAGGGATTCTTGGTTGAAGAATGATGGGTAATTTCGTCCATATTGAAGGGAAGTGAAGGGAAGTCATTTGTGTCTCAAAATGACAAAACATTCACTATTCAATCAAAGACTCCTTTTTCCTGATTTTAGCCTTTTGTGTGGGATTTGTTTTGTCATTATTCTTGATTGGTTTGTGCCTGATTTTTTGGTGAAAATAAAATGGGATTTTCTTCTCTTGTTGTAGGAAGGAAAGGGGAAAGGCATTATTTTGGTAAAAGGTCTTTAAAAGAAACAAAGGTTTTTGCTTTTATTTACTTCTCATTTTCGGCTAGGGGCTTTCAAGTGGGAAAGACTTTATTTGAATAAAAAGGGAAGTATAAAGTGTTTTTGGATGTTTTGGACTGAAATGGGAGTAAACCATAGAAGCCTCGGGTCAAAACAAAGATCGTTATGGACTTTCGGGTTTAAGGACTTTTGAATTAAACTAAAATGGATCATAATGCTTGAATATAAGTCCTTTGGTTTCCATGAGGGTGTGGGTCGTGAGAGAGGGCAAGTTAGGGTCAGGCTTGAGTATATCATCCTCCCCGTCTTCAGAAACGTTTTCCCTCAAACTTGGAATGTATTCAAAACCCTCATATGGGTTAAGGTCCCTTTTGCGGAATGTGGCAGCAACTCTTTGACCTCTTGTAAGTCTTGGAGTGCGGTATCTCCAAGCAAAGGCGTTGAGGCTCGTGTGACTCGAGTTCTCAAGTTGTATTGGTTTGTTGAGCACCTTTAAGCTTAACGGAGTTAGTGTAACTCAAGAGAGTCTCTCGGAAGGCTGGATTAGCCACACATTGTGGTGAACCAGGATAAAACTCGGTGTGCTCCTTCCTTACGCTCTTTACTTTATTGCGCTCGTTTTTAATTTCCTGCGATTTTGTTTTAAACGCTATTCACCCCCCCTCTAGCGCTGGGCCTATTTTCTAACACAAAACCCCCCCTAATATTGCCCAGCCCTGTCCCCTTTTATTGGCCAAAAACAACCCCCCATTTTTACCCAAACAATACCCACAAAACCCAGGAAACAATCACTACAAACCCAAAACCCAAACCCCACAACCCCAGCCCCATCCCTGATTTTATTACACTAAGGAGACAGGATTGGATGAAGATTGCCCCATGCTTTGGAAGTGGATGTTTCTAGGAAGCTTCCTCATGTTCACATTCAATGTATAGTGTAGGTTTTCCCCCTCCCCCCTGCCAATATAATCAGGCCATATGGCCATTGTAAAACCAATCTTTTAAATATTAAAACATTTTACTCTTTGAGTATTGTTAAAATAGTGTGATGCTATTTTAGCCAAATTCCTAATTCTATATCTTAAGAGTGGTTATCTTAAATGTGAGTTTTAGGTTCTAGATATTTGATTAAGTGTGTCATATCTTAATTAAATTCTAGATTCCAACCCCAAGTTAGGATAAGAGTGTGTAATATCTCTTAAACACCAACTTGGTTTATCCATCCCTGATTTTCTTCCATTTCTTATCTCCCCATTTCTCCTCTTAATCTTACTCTTTTCTTCCATTAAAAACACCCAAAAGAACTCCTTCATCATCTCCATACTTTTCCAGTCATTCCCCCACACAAAACATCCCCCTTCCTGCCCAGAATTCTGCCAAATAATCGATTAACCTTAGTGACAATCGATTATCAGTCGCCGTTGAAACACCCGCAGCCTTCAACAATCGATTGTCCCCTTCTGACAACTGATTGTCCGTACTCATTTGAAACCTCCGCCGGGATCAATAATCGATTATCCTTTTCAGATAATCGACTATCATTCTTCCCCAGAAATCTGCACCCCTCTATAATCGATTATCACCATACCGATAATCGACTGTCAATCCCTCCTGAAAAATCCAAGGAACTGCACCATCTGACAATCGATTATCTAAGACAGACAATCGATTCTCCTCTTATCCTGAAAACAAAAGGCTTTGTTTCTTGAGTTTGAACTTAATATCGTCAAACCCGGAACCTAGATATAACATCGCCAGGTTAGCTGTTTTCAGAATTGCACCCGTAACTTCGGATGGACGTATCTCACAAACCGTAACTCAGAATTGAGTGCAATCAGCGGCCAAATGTAGATAAAAGGATAAACTTCCAAACTGGAAAGTTCACGTTGAAATCAGTTTTGTACCTTCCTCTGTGATCACTGCTTTGGGACAAAAACTTTCAGGAGCAATTTTCAGCAGCTTTGTTTTTGTGCAACGTGGGTGAAGTTGGTCCTCTGGGTAATCGTCGAGACTTGAGAAAGTCGTCGAAGTTGAGCTTTGATACCAAATGTTATACCCGTAACCCAGGGTATAATCAAGTTGTTCTTTTTGAAGATGGAATTGTGAAGTAATGAATGGGGAATGGGTTGGACGAAATATGGAGTATGTGAAAGGAGTTCTTTTTGGGTTTTTGATATTATGAACAAGAGTGGAAAACCAGGGATGAAGGATTGTTTTAGAATGGATGGGATAAATACCAAATCAAGAATAAGCGACAGACACACTCCTTTCTTAATTTGGAACCAAATTAATACTAAAGGATAAACTCACCTTTAGATTAACTTGGGGTTAAGCTCTAGTATTTAATCAAGACATTACACACTCAATCAAATAACTAGAACCTAAAACTCACACTCAAGAGAACCACTCTTACGATATAGAATTAGGAATTTGGCTAAAATAGTATCACACTATTTTAAATTGCTACTCAAAGAGTAAACAAAGGGATTTTCATTAAAACATATGTTGTTGATTGCAATGAACTAAGGGCGGAATTTATACACAAAAAAAGGAAGAAAAACATTAAAGGAAACTTCCTACCTTTCACCCTAAAAAATCAGGAACAATGACCTAATATTTTTCACCTTAAGTGATTGCATTCATGACCAGGATAAAGGATCTGTTTTGGCTGCATTTAGGAGGGAGTTTTGGCCATTTGGGAGTTGGGTCAAGGAGGGGACACAATGTGGCTAGTGTGATGATATTCCTTGGATTTTAATGGGGGTACATTTCGTTCTTTATTGGGGGGAAATCAGGGAAGGAACATCACATGGATGGTTGTGGAATAAGTCAAGAAAAGGACAAATAAGAGCTATTCACCTTTTTCACTTATTTGGGCAGATTTTTGGCCTTATTGCGGGGGGGGGGGGGGGGCGGGGATCTTGGGATTTATTTGATATGAAAAGGAGGGATTCTTGGTTGAAGAATGATGGGTAATTTCGTCCATATTGAAGGGAAGTGAAGGGAAGTCATTTGTGTCTCAAAATGACAAAACATTCACTATTCAATCAAAGACTCCTTTTTCCTGATTTTAGCCTTTTGTGTGGGATTTGTTTTGTCATTATTCTTGATTGGTTTGTGCCTGATTTTTTGGTGAAAATAAAATGGGATTTTCTTCTCTTGTTGTAGGAAGGAAAGGGGAAAGGCATTATTTTGGTAAAAGGTCTTTAAAAGAAACAAAGGTTTTTGCTTTTATTTACTTCTCATTTTCGGCTAGGGGCTTTCAAGTGGGAAAGACTTTATTTGAATAAAAAGGGAAGTATAAAGTGTTTTTGGATGTTTTGGACTGAAATGGGAGTAAACCATAGAAGCCTCGGGTCAAAACAAAGATCGTTATGGACTTTCGGGTTTAAGGACTTTTGAATTAAACTAAAATGGATCATAATGCTTGAATATAAGTCCTTTGGTTTCCATGAGGGTGTGGGTCGTGAGAGAGGGCAAGTTAGGGTCAGGCTTGAGTATATCATCCTCCCCGTCTTCAGAAACGTTTTCCCTCAAACTTGGAATGTATTCAAAACCCTCATATGGGTTAAGGTCCCTTTTGCGGAATGTGGCAGCAACTCTTTGACCTCTTGTAAGTCTTGGAGTGCGGTATCTCCAAGCAAAGGCGTTGAGGCTCGTGTGACTCGAGTTCTCAAGTTGTATTGGTTTGTTGAGCACCTTTAAGCTTAACGGAGTTAGTGTAACTCAAGAGAGTCTCTCGGAAGGCTGGATTAGCCACACATTGTGGTGAACCAGGATAAAACTCGGTGTGCTCCTTCCTTACGCTCTTTACTTTATTGCGCTCGTTTTTAATTTCCTGCGATTTTGTTTTAAACGCTATTCACCCCCCCTCTAGCGCTGGGCCTATTTTCTAACACAAAACCCCCCCTAATATTGCCCAGCCCTGTCCCCTTTTATTGGCCAAAAACAACCCCCATTTTTACCCAAACAATACCCACAAAACCCAGGAAACAATCACTACAAACCCAAAACCCAAACCCCACAACCCCAGCCCCATCCCTGATTTTATTACACTAAGGAGACAGGATTGGATGAAGATTGCCCCATGCTTTGGAAGTGGATGTTTCTAGGAAGCTTCCTCATGTTCACATTCAATGTATAGTGTAGGTTTTCCCCCTCCCCCCTGCCAATATAATCAGGCCATATGGCCATTGTAAAACCAATCTTTTAAATATTAAAACATTTTACTCTTTGAGTATTGTTAAAATAGTGTGATGCTATTTTAGCCAAATTCCTAATTCTATATCTTAAGAGTGGTTATCTTAAATGTGAGTTTTAGGTTCTAGATATTTGATTAAGTGTGTCATATCTTAATTAAATTCTAGATTCCAACCCCAAGTTAGGATAAGAGTGTGTAATATCTCTTAAACACCAACTTGGTTTATCCATCCCTGATTTTCTTCCATTTCTTATCTCCCCATTTCTCCTCTTAATCTTACTCTTTTCTTCCATTAAAAACACCCAAAAGAACTCCTTCATCATCTCCATACTTTTCCAGTCATTCCCCCACACAAAACATCCCCCTTCCTGCCCAGAATTCTGCCAAATAATCGATTAACCTTAGTGACAATCGATTATCAGTCGCCGTTGAAACACCCGCAGCCTTCAACAATCGATTGTCCCCTTCTGACAACTGATTGTCCGTACTCATTTGAAACCTCCGCCGGGATCAATAATCGATTATCCTTTTCAGATAATCGACTATCATTCTTCCCCAGAAATCTGCACCCCTCTATAATCGATTATCACCATACCGATAATCGACTGTCAATCCCTCCTGAAAAATCCAAGGAACTGCACCATCTGACAATCGATTCTCTAAGACAGACAATCGATTCTCCTCTTATCCTGAAAACAAAAGGCTTTGTTTCTTGAGTTTGAACTTAATATCGTCAAACCCGGAACCTAGATATAACATCGCCAGGTTAGCTGTTTTCAGAATTGCACCCGTAACTTCGGATGGACGTATCTCACAAACCGTAACTCAGAATTGAGTGCAATCAGCGGCCAAATGTAGATAAAAGGATAAACTTCCAAACTGGAAAGTTCACGTTGAAATCAGTTTTGTACCTTCCTCTGTGATCACTGCTTTGGGACAAAAACTTTCAGGAGCAATTTTCAGCAGCTTTGTTTTTGTGCAACGTGGGTGAAGTTGGTCCTCTGGGTAATCGTCGAGACTTGAGAAAGTCGTCGAAGTTGAGCTTTGATACCAAATGTTATACCCGTAACCCAGGGTATAATCAAGTTGTTCTTTTTGAAGATGGAATTGTGAAGTAATGAATGGGGAATGGGTTGGACGAAATATGGAGTATGTGAAAGGAGTTCTTTTTGGGTTTTTGATATTATGAACAAGAGTGGAAAACCAGGGATGAAGGATTGTTTTAGAATGGATGGGATAAATACCAAATCAAGAATAAGCGACAGACACACTCCTTTCTTAATTTGGAACCAAATTAATACTAAAGGATAAACTCACCTTTAGATTAACTTGGGGTTAAGCTCTAGTATTTAATCAAGACATTACACACTCAATCAAATAACTAGAACCTAAAACTCACACTCAAGAGAACCACTCTTACGATATAGAATTAGGAATTTGGCTAAAATAGTATCACACTATTTTAAATTGCTACTCAAAGAGTAAACAAAGGGATTTTCATTAAAACATATGTTGTTGATTGCAATGAACTAAGGGCGGAATTTATACACAAGAAAAGGAAGAAAAACATTAAAGGAAACTTCCTACCTTTCACCCTAAAAAATCAGGAACAATGACCTAATTGTTTTCACCTTAAGTGATTGCATTCATGACCAGGATAAAGGATCTGTTTTGGCTGCATTTAGGAGGGAGTTTTGGCCATTTGGGAGTTGGGTCAAGGAGGGGACACAATGAGGCTAGTGTGATGATATTCCTTGGCTTTTAATGGGGGTACATTTCGTTCTTTATTGGGGGGAAATCAGGGAAGGAACATCACATGGATGGTTGTGGAATAAGTCAACAAAAGGACAAATAAGAGCTATTCACCTTTTTCACTTATTTGGGCAGATTTTTGGCCTTATTGCGGGGGGGGGGGGGGGATCTTGGGATTTATTTGATATGAAAAGGAGGGATTCTTGGTTGAAGAATGATGGGTAATTTCGTCCATATTGAAGGGAAGTGAAGGGAAGTCATTTGTGTCTCAAAATGACAAAACATTCACTATTCAATCAAAGACTCCTTTTTCCTGATTTTAGCCTTTTGTGTGGGATTTGTTTTGTCATTATTCTTGATTGGTTTGTGCCTGATTTTTTGGTGAAAATAAAATGGGATTTTCTTCTCTTGTTGTAGGAAGGAAAGGGGAAAGGCATTATTTTGGTAAAAGGTCTTTAAAAGAAACAAAGGTTTTTGCTTTTATTTACTTCTCATTTTCGGCTAGGGGCTTTCAAGTGGGAAAGACTTTATTTGAATAAAAAGGGAAGTATAAAGTGTTTTTGGATGTTTTGGACTGAAATGGGAGTAAACCATAGAAGCCTCGGGTCAAAACAAAGATCGTTATGGACTTTCGGGTTTAAGGACTTTTGAATTAAACTAAAATGGATCATAATGCTTGAATATAAGTCCTTTGGTTTCCATGAGGGTGTGGGTCGTGAGAGAGGGCAAGTTAGGGTCAGGCTTGAGTATATCATCCTCCCCGTCTTCAGAAACGTTTTCCCTCAAACTTGGAATGTATTCAAAACCCTCATATGGGTTAAGGTCCCTTTTGCGGAATGTGGCAGCAACTCTTTGACCTCTTGTAAGTCTTGGAGTGCGGTATCTCCAAGCAAAGGCGTTGAGGCTCGTGTGACTCGAGTTCTCAAGTTGTATTGGTTTGTTGAGCACCTTTAAGCTTAACGGAGTTAGTGTAACTCAAGAGAGTCTCTCGGAAGGCTGGATTAGCCACACATTGTGGTGAACCAGGATAAAACTCGGTGTGCTCCTTCCTTACGCTCTTTACTTTATTGCGCTCGTTTTTAATTTCCTGCGATTTTGTTTTAAACGCTATTCACCCCCCTCTAGCGCTGGGCCTATTTTCTAACACAAAACCCCCCCTAATATTGCCCAGCCCTGTCCCCTTTTATTGGCCAAAAACAACCCCCCATTTTTACCCAAACAATACCCACAAAACCCAGGAAACAATCACTACAAACCCAAAACCCAAACCCCACAACCCCAGCCCCATCCCTGATTTTATTACACTAAGGAGACAGGATTGGATGAAGATTGCCCCATGCTTTGGAAGTGGATGTTTCTAGGAAGCTTCCTCATGTTCACATTCAATGTATAGTGTAGGTTTTCCCCCTCCCCCCTGCCAATATAATCAGGCCATATGGCCATTGTAAAACCAATCTTTTAAATATTAAAACATTTTACTCTTTGAGTATTGTTAAAATAGTGTGATGCTATTTTAGCCAAATTCCTAATTCTATATCTTAAGAGTGGTTATCTTAAATGTGAGTTTTAGGTTCTAGATATTTGATTAAGTGTGTCATATCTTAATTAAATTCTAGATTCCAACCCCAAGTTAGGATAAGAGTGTGTAATATCTCTTAAACACCAACTTGGTTTATCCATCCCTGATTTTCTTCCATTTCTTATCTCCCCATTTCTCCTCTTAATCTTACTCTTTTCTTCCATTAAAAACACCCAAAAGAACTCCTTCCTCATCTCCATACTTTTCCAGTCATTCCCCCACACAAAACATCCCCCTTCCTGCCCAGAATTCTGCCAAATAATCGATTAACCTTAGTGACAATCGATTATCAGTCGCCGTTGAAACACCCGCAGCCTTCAACAATCGATTGTCCCCTTTTGACAACCGATTGTCCGTACTCATTTGAAACCTCCGCCGGGATCAATAATCGATTATCCTTTTCAGATAATCGACTATCACTCTTCCCCAGAAATCTGCACCCCTCTATAATCGATTATCACCATACCGATAATCGACTGTCAATCCCTCCTGAAAAATCCAAGGAACTGCACCATCTGACAATCGATTCTCTAAGACAGACAATCGATTCTCCTCTTATCCTGAAAACAAAAGGCTTTGTTTCTTGAGTTTGAACTTAATATCGTCAAACCCGGAACCTAGATATAACATCGCCAAGTTAGCTGTTTTCAGAATTGCACCCGTAACTTCGGATGGACGTATCTCACAAACCGTAACTCAGAATTGAGTGCAATCAGCGGCCAAATGTAGATAAAAGGATAAACTTCCAAACTGGAAAGTTCACGTTGAAATCAGTTTTGTACCTTCCTCTGTGATCACTGCTTTGGGACAAAAACTTTCAGGAGCAATTTTCAGCAGCTTTGTTTTTGTGCAACGTGGGTGAAGTTGGTCCTCTGGGTAATCGTCTAGACTTGAGAAAGTCGTCGAAGTTGAGCTTTGATACCAAATGTTATACCCGTAACCCAGGGTATAATCAAGTTGTTCTTTTTGAAGATGGAATTGTGAAGTAATGAATGGGGAATGGGTTGGACGAAATATGGAGTATGTGAAAGGAGTTCTTTTTGGGTTTTTGATATTATGAACAAGAGTGGCAAACCAGGGATGAAGGATTGTTTTAGAAAGGATGGGATAAATACCAAATCAAGAATAAGCGACAGACACACTCCTATCTTAATTTGGAACCAAATTAATACTAAAGGATAAACTCACCTTTAGATTAACTTGGGGTTAAGATCTAGTATTTAATCAAGACATTACACACTCAATCAAATAACTAGAACCTAAAACTCACACTCAAGAGAACCACTCTTACGATATAGAATTAGGAATTTGGCTAAAATAGTATCACACTATTTTAAATTGCTACTCAAAGAGTAAACAAAGGGATTTTCATTAAAACATATGTTGTTGATTGCAATGAACTAAGGGCGGAATTTATACACAAGAAAAGGAAGAAAAACATTAAAGGAAACTTCCTACCTTTCACCCTAAAAAATCAGGAACAATGACCTAATTGTTTTCACCTTAAGTGATTGCATTCATGACCAGGATAAAGGATCTGTTTTGGCTGCATTTAGGAGGGAGTTTTGGCCATTTGGGAGTTGGGTCAAGGAGGGGACACAATGAGGCTAGTGTGATGATATTCCTTGGCTTTTAATGGGGGTACATTTCGTTCTTTATTGGGGGGAAATCAGGGAAGGAACATCACATGGATGGTTGTGGAATAAGTCAACAAAAGGACAAATAAGAGCTATTCACCTTTTTCACTTATTTGGGCAGATTTTTGGCCTTATTGCGGGGGGGGGGGGGGATCTTGGGATTTATTTGATATGAAAAGGAGGGATTCTTGGTTGAAGAATGATGGGTAATTTCGTCCATATTGAAGGGAAGTGAAGGGAAGTCATTTGTGTCTCAAAATGACAAAACATTCACTATTCAATCAAAGACTCCTTTTTCCTGATTTTAGCCTTTTGTGTGGGATTTGTTTTGTCATTATTCTTGATTGGTTTGTGCCTGATTTTTTGGTGAAAATAAAATGGGATTTTCTTCTCTTGTTGTAGGAAGGAAAGGGGAAAGGCATTATTTTGGTAAAAGGTCTTTAAAAGAAACAAAGGTTTTTGCTTTTATTTACTTCTCATTTTCGGCTAGGGGCTTTCGAATTAGTGGGGAAGACTTTATTTGAATAAAAAGGGAAGTATAAAGTGTTTTTGGATGTTTTGGACTGAAATGGGAGTAAACCATAGAAGCCTCGGGTCAAAACAAAGATCGTTATGGACTTTCGGGTTTAAGGACTTTTGAATTAGACTAAAATGGATCATAATTCTTGAATATAAGTCCTTTGGTTTCCATGAGGGTGTGGGTCGTGAGAGAGGGCAAGTTAGGGTCAGGCTTGAGTATATCATCCTCCCCGTCTTCAGAAACGTTTTCCCTCAAACTTGGAATGTATTCAAAACCCTCATATGGGTTAAGGTCCCTTTTGCGGAATGTGGCAGCAACTCTTTGACCTCTTGTAAGTCTTGGAGTGCGGTATCTCCAAGCAAAGGCGTTGAGGCTCGTGTGACTAGAGTTCTCAAGTTGTATTGGTTTGTTGAGCACCTTTAAGCTTAACGGAGTTAGTGTAACTCAAGAGAGTCTCTCGGAAGGCTGGATTAGCCACACATTGTGGTGAACCAAGATAAAACTCGGTGTGCTCCTTCCTTACGCTCTTTACTTTATTGCGCTCGTTTTTAATTTCCTGCGATTTTGTTTTAAACGCTATTCACCCCCCTCTAGCGCTGGGCCTATTTTCTAACACAAAACCCCCGCTAATATTGCCCAGCCCTGTCCCCTTTTATTGGCCAAAAACAACCCCCATTTTTACCCAAACAATACCCACAAAACCCAGGAAACAATCACTACAAACCCAAAACCCAAACCCCACAACCCAGCCCCATCCCTGATTTTATTACACTAAGGAGACAGGATTGGATGAAGATTGCCCCATGCTTTGGAAGTGGATGTTTCTAGGAAGCTTCCTCATGTTCACATTCAATGTATAGTGTAGGTTTCCCCCTCCCCCCTGCCAATATAATCAGGCCATATGGCCATTGTAAAACCAATCTTTTAAATATTAAAACATTTTACTCTTTGAGTATTATTAAAATAGTGTGATGCTATTTTAGCCAAATTCCTAATTCTATATCTTAAGAGTGGTTATCTTAAATGTGAGTTTTAGGTTCTAGATATTTGATTAAGTGTGTCATATCTTAATTAAATTCTAGATTCCAACCCCAAGTTAGGATAAGAGTGTGTAATATCTCTTAAACACCAACTTGGTTTATCCATCCCTGATTTTCTTCCATTTCTTATCTCCCCATTTCTCCTCTTAATCTTACTCTTTTCTTCCATTAAAAACACCCAAAAGAACTCCTTCATCATCTCCATACTTTTCCAGTCATTCCCCCACACAAAACATCCCCCTTCCTGCCTAGAATTCTGCCAAATAATCGATTAACCTTAGTGACAATCGATTATCAGTCGCCGTTGAAACACCCGCAGCCTTCAACAATCGATTGTCCCCTTTTGACAACCGATTGTCCGTACTCATTTGAAACCTCCGCCGGGATCAATAATCGATTATCCTTTTCAGATAATCGACTATCACTCTTCCCCAGAAATCTGCACCCCTCTATAATCGATTATCACCATACCGATAATCGACTGTCAATCCCTCCTGAAAAATCCAAGGAACTGCACCATCTGACAATCGATTCTCTAAGACAGACAATCGATTCTCCTCTTATCCTGAAAACAAAAGGCTTTGTTTCTTGAGTTTGAACTTAATATCGTCAAACCCGGAACCTAGATATAACATCGCCAGGTTAGCTGTTTTCAGAATTGCACCCGTAACTTCGAATGGACGTATCTCACAAACCGTAACTCAGAATTGAGTGCAATCAGCGGCCAAATGTAGATAAAAGGATAAACTTCCAAACTGGAAAGTTCACGTTGAAATCAGTTTTGTACCTTCCTCTGTGATCACTGCTTTGGGACAAAAACTTTCAGGAGCAATTTTCAGCACCTTTGTTTTTGTGCAACGTGGGTGAAGTTGGTCCTCTGGGTAATCGTCGAGACTTGAGAAAGTCGTCGAAGTTGAGCTTTGATACCAAATGTTATACCCGTAACCCAGGGTATAATCAAGTTGTTCTTTTTGAAGATGGAATTGTGAAGTAATGAATGGGGAATGGGTTGGACGAAATATGGAGTATGTGAAAGGAGTTCTTTTTGGGTTTTTGATATTATGAACAAGAGTGGAAAACCAGGGATGAAGGATTGTTTTAGAAAGGATGGGATAAATACCAAATCAAGAATAAGCGACAGACACACTCCTATCTTAATTTGGAACCAAATTAATACTAAAGGATAAACTCACCTTTAGATTAACTTGGGGTTAAGCTCTAGTATTTAATCAAGACATTACACACTCAATCAAATAACTAGAACCTAAAACTCACACTCAAGAGAACCACTCTTACGATATAGAATTAGGAATTTGGCTAAAATAGTATCACACTATTTTAAATTGCTACTCAAAGAGTAAACAAAGGGATTTTCACACTATTTTAAATTGCTACTCAATGAACTAAGGGCGGAATTTATACACAAGAAAAGGAAGAAAAACATTAAAGGAAACTTCCTACCTTTCACCCTAAAAAATCAGGAACAATGACCTAATTGTTTTCACCTTAAGTGATTGCATTCATGACCAGGATAAAGGATCTGTTTTGGCTGCATTTAGGAGGGAGTTTTGGCCATTTGGGAGTTGGGTCAAGGAGGGGACACAATGAGGCTAGTGTGATGATATTCCTTGGCTTTTAATGGGGGTACATTTCGTTCTTTATTGGGGGGAAATCAGGGAAGGAACATCACATGGATGGTTGTGGAATAAGTCAACAAAAGGACAAATAAGAGCTATTCACCTTTTTCACTTATTTGGGCAGATTTTTGGCTTTATTGAGGGTGGGGATCTTGGGATTTATTTGATATGAAAAGGAGGGATTCTTGGTTGAAGAATGATGGGGAATTTCGTCCATATTGAAGGGAAGTGAAGGGAAGTCATTTGTGTCTCAAAATGACAAAACATTCACTATTCATTCAAAGACTCCTTTTTCCTGATTTTGGCCTTTTGTGTGGGATTTGTTTTGTCATTATTATTGATTGGTTTGTGCCTGATTTTTAATGAAAATAGAATGGGATTTTCGTCTCTTGTTGTAGGAAGGAAAGGGGAAAGGCATTATTTTGGTAAAAGGTCTTTAAAAGAAACAAATGTTTTCGCTTTTATTTACTTCTCATTTTCGGCCAGGGGCTTTCAAATTAGTGGGGAAGAATTTATTTGAATAAAAAGGGAAGTATAAAGTGTTTTTGGATGTTTTGGACTGAAAACATCCAAAAACAAAGATCGCTTTGGACTTTCGGGTTTAAGGACTTTTGAATTATATTAAAATGGATCATAATGCTTGAATATAAGTCCTTTGGTTTCCATGAGGGTGTGGGACGTGAGAGAGGGCATGTTAGAGTCAATCTTGAGTATATCATCCTCCACGTCTTCAAAAAAGTTTTCCCTCAAACTTGGAATGTATTCAAAACCCTCATATGGGCTAAGGTCCCTTTTGCGGAATGTGGTAGCAACTCTTTGACCTCTTGTAAGATCAACCTTGTAGGAATTGTTGTTGACCTTTGTAACACTTCAAATGGACCATCGTCTTAGAACTGTTGCCTTGATTTGCATTTTTCAAACGAATGCTCTCTTTGAATATGGACCCAAACTAGGTCTCCTGGCTGAAATTGGATCGACTATTTTGATTCATTCTTCTTCCCAATCTTTTCACGAGCTTTATGATAAAACTCTGAAGTTTCTTGCAATCTCTTTTCACAAAATGGAACCCGTAAAAACTCAACAAATTTGATACAAGGTACTATTGGTAAAGGTAGCCTTAGAGGTGAGGCTCTCACATCTCGATGCATGACTCCATAGTGAATCTAGGAGTTAGATATTGAAGTCCTTTACAACTTATCAAAAATTCAAAGGAATTGGAAAAGCGATGTTATGTCATTGGAGGCCAAAGTAGCAAGGTCACCAGGCTGTTTTCAAAATTGCATCCTTAACTTCGAATGGACGTATCTCACAAACCGTATCACAGAATTGAGTGAAATCTACGGCCAAGCGTAGAGAAAATGATAAATTTCCGAACTGGAAAGTTCACGTTGAAATCAGTTTTGTACCTTCGTTTGTGATCACTTCTTTGGGGCTGAAATTTTCAGGAGCAATTTTGAGCAGCTTTGTTTTTGTGCGACGTGGGTGAAGTTGGTCCTCCGGGTAATCGTCGAGACTAGAGAAAGTCGTTGAAGTTGAGATTTGATACCAAATGTTATACCCGTAACCCGGGGTATAATCAAGTTGTTCTTTTTGAAGATGGAATTGTGAAATAATGAATGGGGAATGGGTTGGACGAAATATGGAGTATGTGAAAGGAGTTCTTTTTGGGTTTTTGATATTATGAACAAGAGTGGCAAACCATGGATGAAGGATTGTTTTAGAAAGGATGGGATAAATACCAAATCAAGAATAAGCGACACACACACTCCTATCTTAATTTGGAACCAAATTAATACTAAAGGATAAACTCACCTTTAGATTAGCTTGGGGTTAAGCTCTAGTATTTAATCAAGATATTACAAACTCAATCAAATACTAGAACCTAAAACTCACACTCAAGATAACCACTCTTACGATATAGAATTAGGAATTTGGCTAAAATAGTATCACACTATTTTAAATTGCTACTCAAAGAGTAAACAAAGGGATTTTCATTAAAACATATGTTGTTGATTACAATGAACTAAGGGCCGAATTTATACACAAGAAAAGGAAGAAAAACATTAAGTGATCTAATTGTTTTCACCTTAAGTGATTGCATTCATGACCAGGATAAAGGATCTGTTTTGGCTGCATTTGGGAGGGAGTTTCGGCCATTTGTGAGTTGGGTCAAGAAGGGGACACAATGTGGCTAGTGTGATGATATTCCTTGGCTTTTTGTGGGGGTGTATTTCGTTCTTTATTGGGGGAAATCAGGGAAGGATCATCACATGGATGGTTGTGGCACAAGTCAACAAAAGGACAAATAAGAGCTATTCAACTTTTTCACTTATTTGGGTAGATTTTTGGCCTTATTGAGGGTGGGGATCTTGGGATTTATTTGATATGAAAAGGAGGGATTCTTGGTTGAAGAATGATGGGGAATTTCGTCGATATTGAAGGGAAGTAAAGGGAAGTCATTTGTGTCTCAAAATGACAAAACATTCACTATTCAATCAAAGACTCCTTTTTCCTGATTTTGGCCATTGCTGTGGGATTTGTTTTGTCATTATTCTTGATTGGTTTGTGCCTGATTTTTTGGTGAAAATAAAATAGGATTTTTGTGTAACGCCCCGAAACCTACCCTAGAATTATTAATGAATAATTATTCAATTAATCAAATTTGTTTTGTTTAAAATAAATTGTTGTTGGGCTTTGGGCCGAAATAAAACATATATTGATATCAAATATCACAATCTGGATAAATCTTAGGTAAATCCAACATGTTGATTTATTGTGTGATCTTGATTGGGAACCTGAGTACAGACTCAAATTAAGAATAAATGAAGAAATTGTTTATAATGTGAATTTTGAAATGATTTATTGAAATAAATCATGGGAATAAATAATATGAATTAAATGTAAGAACCTTTTTGAGTAAAGGTCAATTAAATCAATTTTGACTCTGTCAAAGTCAAACACCCAAAAATGTGGTGTCAGAAAAAGTATAATGAATGAATATAAAAATTATATCGTTGGATAGAGTTCGACTGTCTGATCGCAACGGTGCAAACGAATTTCAATTAGGAGAAAGTTGGACCAAAAAGTGTACCCCGACTGGAACCAAAATAGGTCCCAATCAGGGAACTGTTTAGACGGCGCCTCCTTCCCCACTACGCCGATCGCAGAGTCACCATAGTTGTTCTCTTCTTCTCTCTTTCTCATTATATAAGAAAACCCAACCTTCTCATTTCTTCACCATTCTTCTTCCTAAATGTTCATGAAAGTGTAAGGAGTGTTGTGGTGCTGTCAATTTGGTGTGAAGTCGCTGGAGTTGGGAGAAAAACTCGCCGGAAGTTTCGCCGGAAAATTTCCAAAACCTCCATTAAGCTTCGAGGTAAGCCCCTAGATATATCTAATGACTAGAATGTTCATATAGGTCGTTTCTACGTTCATAAATGGTCATTTGGTTGAGTTTTGTGTTTGACATACTTGAAGAACTAAGAATCATAAACCATGAAATTGATGTTAAAATTATGAATTAATGATGCTAAAATGATCCATGAACCTTGGAGAACATTTTTATATACTTTAATTGAAGTTTGGTGAGTAAAAGTGACATTTCCGCAAGTTGGCTCGAGGTAGAAGACGATGGATAATCGATTATCAACTTGAAAATCGATTATTCATCGTTCTGCAGATTTTTGTAACAAAGCTGAGCAACAGTCGATTATCAGAATGTGATAATCGACTATCAGCCCTCTCTGAAGTTTGATAATCGATTATCAGAGTGTGATAATCGATTATCAGCCCATTCTGAACATCAGACAGTAGATTATCAGAAGTGACAGTAGACTGTCTCCCTACACTATTGAAGAAAATGAAGCTAATAGCTAATAATTGAATTTCCTATCATATGTTAATCAATTTTTATTTAGAAAACATGATTTTTGAGTTATGGAATCCTATATTTTGATACCAAACCATTATGATTAATAAAAGGATGATTTCTTCGAATAAAAATGGTGTTTTAACAACTAAAAGGGATCTTATGTGATGCATGACGGTAAGCTAGGGTGTTAACACTCGATGCTAGGCCGCTGATTGTTATTAGATTGTTCATTTGATGAATATTATGGATTATTAAATGATTGTTGAACTAAGAATATGAATTAATGAATAATGTTGTTAAGGATATCTAGAAGAACTCTAAAGATATACCCACTTGTATAATGATGATGATTATTCAGGATATCTAGAAGAACTCTAAGATATACCTCCTTGACCAATTCATATTTCGGGGTTAAAACGTACCTACGGGATCCAGACCGGATATCACCCACCCGACAAATCATTGTTCGGTTGGTACGTAATCCACATGACTCATAGGGTGGATTATCGATTCTTGTGTTCTGCATTAAACTATTTATAGTTTAAGGGCCTGGTTAGAAATGTTGCCTTAGACTAGGAATAGCTAAGAGCTTGTTATAAAATGATTTGGCCTTAGATTAAGAATAATTTAAGAGCATGGTTGAGATATTGAGAATATCATGAATGTTTGAATCATATATTGTGTGCATGATATCAAATGGTTGATTATGAATTGAGATTCGATTTATTTGGATGTGCGACGCTTTAGATATGCTTACTCAGCTTCATCGCTGAGCGTGTAGTATATTTTATTTGCTACACGCAGGTAGACAGAATGAGTGAATGGCATGTTCTTGGCAGCGGAAGGGGCGAGACAATCGTGGTGGATTTATTGAGAAAATAAATGATTATGTTATTATGAATCATGTTTAAAAATCGCTTCCGCATTAAACACTCCGTATTTACTACAATTATGTTTGGAATTTCATTTATGATGAATAAAGTTATTTGAAATGTTTTAAATTATACGATTACCAAGTTAATACTTTATTTCGGAAGGGGTTGTAAACCTGGACGGATTAGGGTGTTACAATTTGGTATCGGAGCAAATGGTTTTAAACACGATCTTCGGATCAATGTTTGATTTAAAAAAAAATATATTATATATTTTGGGTAAAAAAAATAAAATATTATTGTCAATCACATCCACGACTCTCGCATCCCTCTGCTCCAGGAAAGGTATGAGAATTTACTTAGTAAATATTGACTTGTTAAAATTCTCATTTGATAATAATTGTTAGTACTGAAATTATATCGAGCATAGACTCAAGTCGAATTTTCGTATTCGGTAAAGAAACAAAAGAATAAAAAAATGTATAAACCTCTGATACGTTATCAACGTACGCATCGCATCGTGAATGACGAAGTTGATCTGTACCAGAAAAGTCGCACAGAAGTGAGATGAACCTGAAGAACGATTCGTGTTGATATATGTTGAGAAACATCTGTGAAGTCGGTGTCAAAGATCCTCATATGGGCTCAACGCGAACCAATCGTTGACGCAAACGAAAACGTTTAGAATTAATAAACCCTATCGTTTCTTCCAATCTCTCTTGATTGTTTTCAATCGTCGCAACTGTTGTATACCTCGTGATATCTGTTATCAACACACCTATGCAAATAAGGAATCCTAATAAAGAAATTCCTACTATTTGTAGAATGAGCCAAGAAACTGCACGCGAACAAGATAACCAAGTGCAAAACAATGGACACACAACGGTTCATATTGAAATATCGAACTTCACTCTTGTTGTCCAAAAAGAACCAGACAATCAAAACACCCACCAAGATATTGAAGGTCACTCTAATGCTTATTCAAGAATCAAACCCGATACTAAGGAAAAGAAGTCTTTGACTGGAACGTTTAGTGCCCCACCCTCGAAAAGAAGAAAACCTTTGCCAACTCAACACAAATTAAGAGTGTGGAAACATCCAAAGTGTAACACTTGTAGAAGACATCACCCAGGAGAATGTTGGATGACACAAGGATTATGTTTAAATTGTGGTAAATCTGGGCATTTCCGAAAGGAATGTCCTACAAAACCTTGGAAAAGCAATGCCGATGTCCCTGTTCCAAGTCGGTCTACCTCAGCCCAACTTGCACCAGCAAGAAATAACCCACAAACAAAATCATGCACGTGCGTATGCAGTGAAAGACCGCGTTGAAGAAAACTCTGGCGTCATCATTAATATATTTCCTTATTCGATAATTTATATCCATGTACTGATCCGGGATTTGCACTATCTAATATCTATGTAATTCCATGTTGAATAAACCTTTGTTGAGATTGAAAACTCAAGGATTCCTTAATAAAGAATCATTTGATCAAGTGTTTTCTCTTTGAATACCTATTCTGTTCATACGCGAATAAAGAAAGAATCAATGAGACTCTATACCGACTACTGTCAGTTGAACAATTCGTTATCCTTTACTTTGTATCATGACTTATTTGATCAGCTTAGAGGATCCATTGTATTCTCTAAGATTGACTTACGGTCAAGATACTATCACATCTCTGTTAAGAATGATGGACAAACTGACGATCGAGAATCGCTACCCTTTACTACGTATAGATGATTTGTTCGAAGAACCTGTTTGTTAAAAGCTATAAACATCTCGACCTTGTTGAATGAAATGATGCCTTGCTACGAAACGACTAATGATTTAGTTGTTTATCATAAAAACGTCGATGTAGTCTAAATTGACAAAATGAAGTAAGTGATTAAGATAGTTGACTCGTTCGTATACCCTTTTGACGTGAAAGATTGCGACATGGTGATAATACAAAACAAAGAGTGAAACAGTGACACCAATAGTGAAAGACTGAAGAATGAAGAAAATATAGCTCGCACTAGCCATACAACCTAGGAGAATATTTATGGATAATATCATTGCAACACAAGATACAACTTGAATTACAGGAGAAATGTTACAAATGCAATTCTAAGTCTAGTCTTCCAGGATTCACAAACTCATCGTAACTAACCTCTGGTCCCGGGACCGCTTTAGCAAACTCTAGTTTGTCTAAAAGCTCATCAACAAAGAATGAAGAAATAAAAAGTTTCATTTGATTCAAAGCCATGAAGTTCTGCCTCACCGCATCATCTAGAAATTTGAGTAGGTTATTGAAATAACCGTCAATGTTCAAGAGACCAATGGGTCTATTGTGTAACCCTTCAGAAGCCCACGAGATCAAGGTGAACAAACCTTCCATAGTGTCAACTCCTCCAGGAAGAATGATGAAAGCTTCCACGGCATGATTCATCTCAAAATATTTGTAATTGATATACCTCGGGCGACTACCAACGACTCTAAAGTCGTTAAACAAATTAACGGAATAATGGCTAAGTGTTATGATTCCTTTTGGACCGAACTTATCAATCCTAAAACCCGCCACATAGCCATAATTTCCCTGAGCCCAACTCCAACTTAAAAGGCCCAGCCATTCTCATCCAATCCAAACCCCAAAATATCCAAAATAATAAACCCAAAACTACATTTATTTTTCCTTCATCCCTGGCCAAAAACCTCATGCCACAACCCTACCAATACCACTCCTTTACACCTTAACTTGGCTAAACAAACAGCCATAAAATCCAAGACACCTTGACCCACACCCACACCCTTCAATTCCCCATGTTTTTACCCCATATCCAGCCCAGGAAATACCTCCCAAATAACCTGCTACCCCACCCTTTTCTCCTGCCCAAAACAACCCCACCTAAGCCAATCAATTGTGAATTATATTCACATATTCCCTCCCACCACTAATAGCCAAAATCCTGCCCTACAAGTACAATAATCCCTGTGTTTTTCCCACTAAAGGAACATCAACAAGTGGCCATTAATTTCTTTAATTTGTGTGAATAAGAGACTTGGTAGTCTCCCTTTTCTATGCCTATATAAGCTCATCCCTGAGCATTGTAAACACACATTGTATTCCCAATTTCCAACTTAGTAATACACTTGTTTGTGTGTGCTATCTTAAATTCCTAAATCTATATCTTAAGAGTGGTTCTCTTGAGTGTGAGTTTTAGGTTCTAGTTATTTAGATAAGTGTGTCATATCTTATTTAAATACTAGACTCAACCCCAAGTTAAGATAAGAGTGTGTAATATCTCTTAACCCCAACTTGGTAATATCTATCCCTGATTTCGTTCCACCCCATATCCCTCCATTTCTCATTCTGAAATCCCCTTCTTTTCTTCCCTTAACATATAAAACACCCTATCATTCCTTCCCATAACTTTCCTACATAGCCCAGCCACTTTCCTTCCATATTGAAACCTCGGGTAACCCTGATAATCGATTATCTTTCACTGACAATCGACTATCCAACACCCCTGAACTTCCTTGGCAGAATCCGAAGCCCTAAATAATCGATTATCAACTATTGATAATCGACTATCCCACCCTTCTGATTCTTCTTGTCTCAAACTACACAATCCCACAATCGATTGTTGCTAAAGTGACAATCGACTATTTCCCTTCCCTGAACTACCAAATTTCCTTCCCAAGAAACTGAACCTCTTGTTAGTCGATTATCATAAATTGATAATCGATTATTCCTTGCTCCTGCCGTTTAAGAAGCTTTGTCCCAAACTTAAAGCTTATTCCCGGAGTTCGGGTATAACAGTAATAATTGCTGGAAACTGTGTGCTCTACGCCGTATGTAGGTCCGTAGACCCGTCGTGTTGCTATGTACCCAGGAATGAAACCTCTAACGAGACCTCCATTGGTAAAGACTGTTGAAGCAACAGCTCCTTGTAGGCCAACGTTGCCTCCTCCATAAGCAAGACTAATTCTTCGCCTTATCTATTCTCTTCCTAAATCTACTGCAGTAGCCATAAACTTTGGATTTCTACCAAGAGAATGACTGCCAAGAAGACCAACGAATCTTATGGTGTAAGGAAGTGTTCGAGAAGTTCCTTCCATAATGTGAGAATGTGAGATACTCTTCCCATAATCGTGATATATATAGTCTCTAGAACCTGACCATTGATGGAAAAGTAATTATCACCAGCCAAAATACGTACAGTAAAATGGATTCAAATTACCTGCAGACGAGAACGTACTCGCTAATACTATAGTATGCTGAAGATATGACGTATTGAGACTCTTGAATAGTTTGATTCGCCGTGCTGAAACACGTTCAAATCCGAGACGAAAAGTCAAAACGGCTATTTCCTAAGACAACGACCTCTTGACCTCTTGAGTAACTTCCAAAGAGTGAAACATTGAAGGAACTTAAGAAGTTACCAAACAAACTTCGGGAATGTATGTGCAAACAAACTCTTTGGAAGTTACTCAAGAAGTTACCAAACAAACTCCGTTATGACCCTACTAAGGGAATGTATGTGCAACAACCAGAGAAGAAATGACGCCACAAGGATCAAGCTGAATCATTCAAGTGAAGATTCCGAACCTATATGCGATGTTGGTGTAAGAACTAGTAAAGATTCCCCACTCTATGAATTCATGAATTGAATCACGTACTGAAGATATTATCTTCTTCACTCGAAATGAAATCAACCATAGTGTTACATCAAACCTGTCATTATCAAGAACGTATCTAGATATATTCCAAACTCGATGAAGAAAATTGAATACGACGAGACGTATATGAAACGGCACTCTAACGTTATCACCTATGGATACGAATTAATGCAAAGACTCATTAACGATAATGAGATCTACCATGAAGTAAACGAAGAAATGTTTCGGTATAAGGTCGATAAATGACAAGCTACTGTACAACGAGTAGTACCTCCTCACAATGTATGATAAATCCCATACCCTGAAAATCTTGGACCACGAAAAGCCATTTGATGTTACTTACAAATCATTCTGAACTATATGAATAATGTGAAGATGTCTTGGATGATTTCGCTAAAACGTATGAATTTAAACAAATCCCTAACTATACCTTCTGTTAATATAATGATTCGAAACTACAAGAACTATTGAAGAGCTTTCGATTAAAGAATATTGTTGATCAATGACGTATAAGCAAGATTTGTGAATAAACGAAATAATGTACAAATATGTCTAGTATGATCCCAAATACGATGTTATACCTTGCAAAGGAACTTAAGTTATGGTTGTTGAATCTAAGCGGGAACCTACGAAATGGATTGTTGGATGCCTTGCCTATTAATCTCTTGGAGAAAGAACGAGTTTGATAACATCGACAGTTTGAGAATACGTATCCGTTTGGACAATGAGGTAATTATGGTTTAACCAAATGAACATGACACGGTCATGATAAAGGTGAGATCACTACGAAATGTTAAACGTTGACCATTAGAAGAATTTCGAGGACGAAATTCCTTTAAGGGGGGGAGAAATGTAACGCCCCGAAACCTACCCTAGAATTATTAATGAATAATTATTCAATTAATCAAATTTGTTTTGATTAAAATAAATTGTTGTTGGGCTTTGGGCCGAAATAAAACATATATTGATATCCAATATCACAATCTGGATAAATCTTATAGAGGTAAATCCAGCATGTTGATTTATTGTGTGATCTTGATTGGGAACCTGAGTACAGACCCAAATTAAGAATAAATGAAGAAATTGTTTATAATGTGAATTTTGAATTGATTTATTGAAATAAATCATGGGAATAAATAATATGAATTAAATGTAAGAACCTTTTTGAGTAAAGGTCAATTAAATCAATTTTGACTCTGTCAAAGTCAAACACCCAAAAATGTGGTGTCAGAAAAAGTATAATGAATGAATATAAAAATTATATCGTTGGATAGAGTTCGACTGTCTGATCGCAACGGTGCAAACGAATTTCAATTAGGAGAAAGTTGGACCAAAAAGTGTACCCCGACTGGAACCAAAATAGGTCCCAATCAGGGAACTGTTTAGACGGCGCCTCCTTCCCCACTACGCCGATCGCAGAGTCACCATAGTTGTTCTCTTCTCTCTTTCTCATTATATAAGAAAACCCAACCTTCTCATTTCTTCACCATTCTTCTTCATTCTTCTTCCTAAATGTTCATGAAAGTGTAAGGAGTGTTGTGGTGCTGTCAATTTGGTGTGAAGTCGCTGGAGTTGGGAGAAAAACTCGCCGGAAGTTTCGCCGGAAAATTTCCAAAACCTCCATTAAGCTTCGAGGTAAGCCCCTAGATATATCTAATGACTAGAATGTTCATATAGGTCGTTTCTACGTTCATAAATGGTCATTTGGTTGAGTTTTGTGTTTGACATACTTGAAGAACTAAGAATCATAAACCATGAAATTGATGTTAAAATTATGAATTAATGATGCTAAAATGATCCATGAACCTTGGAGAACATTTTTATATACTTTAATTGAAGTTTGGTGAGTAAAAGTGACATTTCCGCAAGTTGGCTCGAGGTAGAAGACGATGGATAATCGATTATCAACTTGAAAATCGATTATTCATCGTTCTGCAGATTTTTGTAACAAAGCTGAGCAACAGTCGATTATCAGAATGTGATAATCGACTATCAGCCCTCTCTGAAGTTTGATAATCGATTATCAGAGTGTGATAATCGATTATCAGCCCATTCTGAACATCAGACAGTAGATTATCAGAAGTGACAGTAGATTATCAGAAGTGACAGTAGACTGTCTCCCTACACTATTGAAGAAAATGAAGCTAATAGCTAATAATTGAATTTCCTATCATATGTTAATCAATTTTTATTTAGAAAACATGATTTTTGAGTTATGGAATCCTATATTTTGATACCAAACCATTATGATTAATAAAAGGATGATTAGGGTGTTACATTTTGTCTCTTGTTGTAGGAAGGAAAGGGGAAAGGCATTATTTTGGTAAAAGGTCTTTAAAAGAAACATTGTTTTTTGCTTTTATTTACTTCTCATTTTTAGCCAGGGGCTTTCAAATTAGTGGGGAAGACTTTATTTGAATAAAAAGGGAAGTATAAAGTGTTTTTGGATGTTTTGGACTGAAATGGGAGTAAACCATAGAAGCCTCGGGTCAAAACAAAGATCGTTTTGGACTTTCGGGTTTAAGGACTTTTTGTTAGAATAATAGACCAACGCTAGAGGGGGGGGGTGAATAGCGTTTGATCGTAGAAATCGCAGGAACTAAAAATTTAAAAGAGATGTAAAGAGAAGAGTATGAGGCACACCAAATTTACCCTGGTTCGCCACAACTTGTGGCTAATCCAGCCTCCCGAGAGACTCTCTCGAGCTACACTACTATCTCGTTAAGCTTAACGGTGCTTAACAAACCCTTACAACTTGAGAGTTCGAGTCACACGAACCTCAACGAGTCCTTCAAAGGAAACAGCCCTTCCTTTGAAACAACCGAGAGAAATACTTTCTCTCAACGTGTCTAGCAACACAAATACACTCAAGAATGAGACTCTCTTATAGAGTAGATGATGAGTAAACTAAGTACGCTCAAGAACAACTCAACCTTCACACAAAATGGCTCTAAAAAGCTATGGAAAAGAATGTTGTTTGAATTCAATGAAAATATGAATATTGTGAAGTGAATTGATGAGAAAAGCAGACCCAAACACCCCTTTTTATAGTGCCAAAAAAGGCTCCAACGGACCAATGCATTAAAGGGGTGATTGGCTTGATTTCTGGGATTGAATAAATTTGGGATCTGCAGGATATTGGCTTCCCAGCAATGTATGGACCTTACCCATCGCTGGTAGGCCAATTTTCCTTCAGTTTTGAAGCCAACGGTCACCTACCCATCGATAGGTGCATGCTTCCCATCGCTGGGTGGGAGGTTGACTTCCAAACATGGAAAGAATCAACCTTAGATGACTTACAACCGTCATGCCTAACCATCGATGGGTACGCTTTCCCATCGCTGGGTTCCCATCGATGGGTAGAAGTCCCCATCGCTGGGTAAGGTTGTTCTGCCTTGTGTTGATGTTGGACCAAGGCTTTAACAGCGATGGGTAGAACCTCCAATCGCTATTTGGCATGGTTCTGGAAATTGGTTTGGCTAAGGGGCCGCTTACCCATCGATGGGATGTTCTTTCCATCGCTGGGTGGGTGGTTAAGCTATGGTTTTTGCCTTAACCACGGCCTAGCCAACCGATGCAAAAACCGACCGAAAAATCCAAAGTTCTCCAAAATAAAAACCAAGTGTTTAAAATGCTTATTTGATGTATTTGGCTAAGAAATCAAGTGAGACACTTTAAAAACCACGTCATTTGAGTAAAAACCACGGTTAGCCAAGTTTATGCCGTTTTGCGTGGTTTTTGCCAAACGACCACAAACGAAAGGTGGTTTTCAAAGTGTTTTTGTTGGAGAACTGTTTAAACATGACAAGAAGTAAAAACCAGTCATAAAAAGTTGAAAATCACTTGGTTGGTTCGGACAACAAAAACCAACGCCGATAACCGAAAGCCGAACGCCGGTTTTTTAAAGCCGAACGCCGGATGGCTTGGTTTTTTGGTTTGGGCGTTCACCAAGTGTTTTTGTTGACTTAAACATGTTTGAAAAACATTTTTATGATGTAAGAAATGCAATGAAAAGATTTTAGCCTAAAGAGCCAAGGTGTAAAGATTGGGTCGGTCTTGATCACAAATGAGACCGACTCAACGACACTAAGACTACGGTCTTCGTTCTTGGTCTTCGTATAGCTCTTGTTCTTATCTTTGTTCTTCTCCTTATATGTTCAGTGTCTTATCTTGATCACGGCGGTTTGGCAATTTAAAAACCTGTTACAAAAACGAACACGGCTTTAGTACGAAAACGTGACAAGCCCGTGTTTCAACAATTTCCCCCTTTTGATAATGGCAAACAAGACGAGGTTATGCATAGGAGGATTTTAAAAAAAATGTTGCCCCTTAATAAATATAATTTGATTTTTAACAAAGTGTTTGAGAAAAAAAATTCCCCCTCAATTAATGCATAACCTTTATATCTTCCCCCTTTTGTCATTAACAAAAAGATTTAACAGTAATTTTTATTCATTAAAAGGGAAATGCGGAATACAACAGAATTACAATCATATTAAAAGAAAGAAGATTCTAGGAGTCGGTGTCGGCATCCTCTCCGTTATCCTCGTCGTCCTCGACATCCATGGGATCGCCGTCGACCGCATCTTCAAAGTCGGCCTCGTCGGGGGAGGAGGACGGAGCGTAGGAGTTGTCGTCCTCATCCTCGCCTTCAAAGTTTTGGCCGAGAATGGTGCTGTCGAAAGGTGGCGGAACGTAGTTGACGCCACGGAAGTATGCCATCATGTCGTGGTGTTGGAGTTGCAACGTCCAGTCCATCTGCTCGATTGACTGCCCTATGCCATCCACTGTGAGGGTTAGCCGATTCAGAGTATCAGCTATGGATTGCAAAAAGGCCTTGGCGGGAGCGGGGGCTGGTGCAAGACTTGGGCCTGCGTCGTCCCGGTCTCCGGACTTCTTCCGGAAGGTGCTCTCTTGAATGATCCAAATCTTCATCATCTTCGTATCCGGGCCGACGATGGAGATGTCGGCGGAGATGATGAAGTCCATGACGAGGAAGGCGTATGGCAAGCTCCGCTCAGTGGCGATGGAGGCGCAATCCGCCATGTGGATCATCACGAATTTCGCCCAATTGATGGAGGCACCGTGGATGATGGCGTGAATCGCCTTCAAGTCCTCGTTGAAGAGCGAGGTATGGCTGCTGTCCCGGGGGCGGAGAATCCGGGTGATGATGTAGAGGAGGACGCGCTTGTCTAGTGGGGCCGAGTGAATCGTCGGCGCGCCGCTGTGGCGGAATAAGTTGGTGATCCCAAGCTCACAAATGACGACTGCCTCGTTGTTGAGGATCCAATCGTCGCCACCATATGTCGTGAAGTCGTCACCGTGGATGGGCAGCCCTGCGACCCGAGCAAAGGTAGGCAAATCAATCTCTATGTCGTAGAGATTGATGCTGCTGCGTATGGTGTCCCCGTCACGGCGGAGATTGGAGTAGAAGGCCCGGACGAAGGCGGGATTGAAGCTCGAGCGGCTCTTGGAGATGAATGGCCACAAACCCGATGCTTGGAGTTTGTTGTCGAGGTCGTGGTACCCTTTGTCTTGGGGAAACAACTCCGGGAGCACGCGAGGCGGAGATATCGGGCGCTTGGCGAAGTGAATGAGGAAGCGTGTGAGTTATTCCTCCGACCCGAACTCAAGAAATGAGCGGTCTAGATAGGGAAACGGCTGGGGCGCAGAGGTCGTAGCTTCGATGTTGGTCTTCTTCTTGGAGGCCTTGCTCTTAGATTTTCCTCTGGCCATAGCAGCGTTTATGAAGAAGAAAGAATGAAATTTGATTAGGAGATTGAATTTGGGATGTAAATTTGTGATTAGGAATGATAAAACAAGGTGTGTATATATAGGGAAGAGGTGGAAACCGGATTGAGTTCAAAAAATATGACTGTTGGGCATTAAATTCGTTGCCCAACGGTCAAAAAATTTTGAATCGCAGTAGGCTTCCCAGCGATGGGTAGAAGTTCCCATCGATGGGAAGGTCGCCACTGGAAAGCGAAGGGGAAAACTGAACTGCCTTCCCAGCGATGTGTGGATTCTCCCATCGATGGGAAGGTGGATTCTGGAAAGTGAAGGATAAAAGATGAAAGCCTTCCAAGCGATGTTAATACCATCCCATCGCTGGGTTGGTGATTTTGGGAATCCGATAAAAAAATTTAAAAAAGAGTGTCAAACACCCAGCGATGGGAGTGGGTTCTCATCGATGGGTAGGGAGGTTCTGGAAAAACATTTTTTTTGACAAAAGTCCTTCACCCAGTGATGGGGTGAGATACCCATCGATGGGTAAGGTGTTTCTGGAAAAAACAACGTTAAAAGATTTTAAAAAAAGAGTCAATTACCCATCGATGGGAGAAGGTACCCATCGATGGGAAGAGGGGTTCTGGAAAAGGTGAAGACTCCCCTCCCAGCGATGGTATAGCCCACCCATCGCTGGTTCCCCCTGATTTCCAGAATTCTGCACTTCGACCGTCCCTACAAAAAAGAGTTAGAAAACCCTCCGACGCTCAAGTTAGTAAACGTTCAAGCAAATAAAAAAAATGATAAATACACAAATTAGATCATCATGGAGTCAAGGATTCCGAGTTCACTACGAATGCGGAAGAACGACTCTTTCTCTAAAGGTTTTATGAAAATGTCGGCTAATTGGTTGTGTGTTTCAAAAAACTCAATTTCGACATCACCTTTGAGAACATGATCTCTAATGAAATGGTGCCTAATGTCAATGTGTTTCGTCCTTGAATGAAGAACGGGGTTCTTCGTCAAGCTTATGGCGCTAGTATTATCACAACGGAGTGGAACGTGACTGATACTAATGCCATAATCCACGAGTTGTTGCTTCATCCAAAGGATATGAGCACAACAACTACCGGCGGCAACGTATTCCGCTTCGGTTGTGGATAACGCAACACTGGCTTGTTTCTTACTAAACCATGAAACTAAAGAGCTACCAAGTAAGTGGCAAGTCCCACTTGTACTTTTATGGTCCAATTTGAAACCGGCAAAGTCCGAGTCGGAATAACCAGCGAGATGACACAAAGAGCCTTTTGGATACCACAGTCCAACGTTAACCGTGCCTACAAGGTATTTCATGATCCGTTTCACCGCTGTTAAGTGCGATTCCTTCGGACATGATTGATACCTTGCGCAAAGGCATACGCTAAACATGATATCCGGCCTACTAGCGGTAAGATAGAGAAGGGATCCGATCATACCTCGATACTTTTTGACTTCTACTTCCTTACCTTTCTCGTCTTTGTCTAGATGGTCGGACGTGCTCATCGGGGTCGCCATGGCTTTGGTGTTGTCCATTTCAAACCGTTTTAGGAGCTCCTTGCAATATTTAGTTTGACAAATGAACGTGCCATCATTCATTTGCTTGACTTGGAGTCCCAAAAAGAATGTGAGCTCATCCATCATCGACATTTCGAACTCGCTTGTCATTAACGTTGAGAATTCCTTGCACAAAGACTCGTTAGTAGCACCGAATATAATATCGTCTACATAAACTTGAACCAAAAGGATGTTATTGTTTTTACTCTTGATAAAAAGTATAGTGTCTACCTTTCCCCTTTGGAAACCACTATCCAAAAGAAATTTGCTCAAACGTTCATACCAAGCACGAGGTGCTTGTTTAAGACCGTAGAGCGCTTTCTTGAGTTTGAAGACAGGGTTCGGAAACTCAAAGTCTTCAAACCCCGGGGGCTGGTCAACATACACTTCCTCTTGAATAAAACCATTGAGGAAGGCACTCTTAACATCCATTTGATAAAGTTTAAAATCCATAGACAAAGCAAAAGCAAGAAGTAAACGAATAGCTTCTAAACGTGCTACGGGTGCATAAGTTTCTTCGAAATCAATGCCTTCTTCTTGATTGTAGCCTTTAGCTACGAGCTTGGCTTTGTTTTCTAGTGATTATTCCATTTTCATCAAGTTTGTTACGGAACACCCATTTCGTACCAATAATTGTACGATCATTGGGCCTTGGCACCAATTCCCAAACGTCATTCCGTTTGAATTGGTTTAGCTCCTCTTGCATGGCCAAGGTCCAATGTTCATCGTTTATTGCTTCGGAAATGGTTGTAGGTTCAGTTTGAGAAACAAAAGCCATGTGTCCTACGGTGTCCCTAAGTGAGTTACGAGTACTTACCCCGCGGTTGATGCTACCGATTACCTAGTCAAGCGGATGATTCTTGTTCGTTCTCTATGCAATGGGAAGCTCGGTTGTTTCTTCTTCGTGTTCCTCTTGTTCTTCTTCTTCCTCTTGATTTTATTCTTCACCTTGGTTAGTCGCTTGAGGTGTCTCTCCAATTTGCGGCTGCGTGTTGGTGTATATTCTCGTGTTCTCTTCATCGTCTTCGAAGTGTATTCTCTCTAATGAATCTGCAAGATCATCACAAATATCCTTTTTTGCCAAGCAAGGATTATCTTCGGAAAATACAACGTGAGGGGACTCCATAATGGTCAAGGTTCGTTTATTAAAGACTCTATAGGCCTTGCTACGAAGTGAATAACCCAGAAAAATGCCTTCATCCAACTTGGCATCAAATTTGCCTAAGTTGTCTTTACCATTGTTATGAATAAAACATTTGCAGCCGAAGACTCGAAGATGGGAAAGGTTTGGCTTTCTCCCTTTGTATAGTTCATAAGGCGTTTTCATGAGTATCGGTCGAATGACGGCTCGGTTTAACACGTAGCTCGCGGTACTCACGGCATCCGCCCAAAAATACTTAGGGATTTTTGCCTCATTGATCATAGTTCTGGCCATCTCTTCGAGACATCTATTTTTACGTTCCACCACTCCATTTTGTTGTGGTGTACGTGGGGCTGAGAAATTATGATCAATGCTGAATTCGTCACATAAATCTGAGAATAGATTTCATTCGAACTCTCCCCCATGATCGCTTCTTATGGCTACTATGGTTGTTTCTTTTTCATTTTGAACTTTCTTTAGAAAATTTTTGAAAGCGTGAAATGCCTTACTTTTGTGAGTTAGAAACAAGGTCCATGTAAACCTAGAGTAGTCATCGACAATCACAAACGCAAAGTAATTACCACCAAAACTTTTCGTTCTAGAAGGACCAAAGAGATCCATGTGCAAAAGTTGAAGCGGTCTAGACGTTGAAACAACGTTCTTAGACTTAAACGAAGCCCGAACTTGCTTCCCCTTTTGACATGCATCACATACGGTGTCTTTTTCAAACTTAAGTTTTAGAATGCCGATTACTAAGTCTTGTGAAACCAATTTGTTCAAAAGGTTCATGTTCATATGAGCTACCCTTCGGTGCCATAACCAAGTGTCTTCCTCTTTACTCATGAGGCACTTAGCAAAGCCGGAAGGAGATTTGTCTAAGTTAACCATATATATATTATCGATTCTATCACCACGTAGAATGACCTTATTGTCACTAAGGCGTTCTACCGTGCATGATTTTGAATCGAAGGTCACACGGTTTCTCTTGTCACATAATTGACTTATGCTCAAGAGATTGTGTTTAAGACCTTTAACAAGCAAGACATTATCTATAGAGGAGTCTTCGGACTTACCTACTGAACCGACGCCAATAATTTTTCCCTTGCTATTATCTCCAAAGACTACGTTTCCTCCTTTAGCGGGTTTGATTTGTAGGAACTTGGATGCATCTCCAGTCATGTGCTTGGAGCATCCGCTATCAAGGTACCAAAGTACACTTAACGCCTTCAAGCACACCTACAAAAATGATTTAATAAGATTTAGATACCCAAGTCTTTTTGGGTGCTTGAGTGTTAGGTGCAAAGTGGTAGTGTGATTCATTTTTTGCCCAATGACTATGTCTAGTAAAGCAAACGGGAGCTATATGTCCTACCCTATTGCAATAGTGACAAACTACGTTTGGGTTGTGCATCCTTCTAGGTTGATAATAGTTGCTAGGGGGCCTAACCATATTCATCCTATTTTGAGAAAATATTGGTTTTTGAAAATTCTCTCTTCTAGGTGTCCTAGCATTATTTTGTCTATTTGAAAAATTATTTTTATGCACAAAATCATTTTGATAATTTTTCCTAGGTTGTCTAGCATGCACATTCTAATTCCTAGGTTTTTGTCTAGGTTGTCTAGTGTCCTTAGGTTGACTAGATTTTCTATTATCCTAATTTTTAACTTTCTTGTGTTGAGCCTTAGTAGGTTGTCTAGGTGTATGCTCAACGTTTTTATCCTTAGATTCATTTTTATCAAAACCTATTCCTTCCTTAGAAAAATGCATAGTGTCTAGGAGTAAATTGAGATCCTTGTGTGGTGTATTAAACTTCTTAACCGTACTCTCAAGTTTTGCAACTTTTTCTTTTAAAGCTTTGGAAGATTCACATTCACTTGAAGAGCTTTCCGGTTTGTAAGCACTTCTTTTACCATAAAATTTATTTTCTTGTTTCAAGTTTTCATTATCTTTTTCCAGTTTTTCAAAATCATTTTCAAGAGTTGAAAGACGTTTCTTTAATGATTTGTTGGTTTTAGAAGTGCTAACAAATTCATCATAAAGCTCTCGAAGAGCTTCTTGCATCTCTTCAAAAGTGTAAGAGTCGGAAGAAGGGGTACATACCTCTTGTACTTCGTTGACGTGGTCTTCGTGTGCCATGAGACAGAGGTTGGCGGCTTCTTCCTCTTCTTGATCCGTTGACTCATCCCCGGAGTCGCCACCCCATGAGATGTAGGCGCGTTGCTTTTTGAAGCCGGGTTTGTCCTTGCCGCTTTTGCCTTTTGGACACCTCGGCTTGATGTGGCCTATCTCACCACAGCCATAGCATAGCACTTTGGGGGACCGTCGTGCTTTCTTCCTTTGCGCTCAAATTCCTTCTTCATAAATTTGTGGAATTTCTTGATGGCGAGTCTGAACTCGTTGTCATCATCGCTTGAGTCTTCTTCCACGGTCTCCTTGGTTGCTTTCAGTGCTATTCCCTTCTTCTTTTGTTCATCCAAAGACGGGGTTAGAATAGTAGATTCATAAGTTTTGAGGCTACCTCTTAGCCCGTCGATGGTGACATTGGAGACTCCGATGGATTTGTAGATTGCGTCAGCCTTTGATCTCCATTATGGTGTGAGACTCCGCAGGATTTTCCTCACAAGGTCCTTGTTGGCGTACGTCTTCTTGAGAGCGTGAAGGTCGTTGATGATCTTTGAGAACCGATCGAACATGTCATCGATCTTTTCGCCTTCCCTCATCCTGAACATCTCGTACTCCTACGTTAGGAAGTCAATTTTGGCTTCCCGAACTTGGTCCGTACCTTCATATGTGACTTCCAGCTTGTCCCACATTTCTTTTGCAGTGGTGCAGCAAGAGATCTTGCGATAATCATCAGGATTGACCGCACAGTACAGCATGTTGATTGCCTTGGCGTAGTTCTCCACCTTTTTGATGTCTTCGGCATCAAATTCGTCTTCGGTCTTTGGGACGAGTTTTTCATCGACCTTCTTCATTGGCGTTTCTTCTCCGTTTTTGATGACCAACCACAACTGGAAGTTGGTTGAGCGAATATAAATTCTCATCCGCTCTTTCCAATATGTGTAGTTGGTGCCATAAAAAAGTGGTGGCCTAGAGGTTGACTGACCTTCTCCAATTCCTGCATAAAGATTTCTAGAAGAAGAACCCATGATCGCTTTACTCTCAAACGGTTAAGTTTGGACGCGAGTTAGGCTCCCATACCAATTGTTAGAATAATAGACCAACGCTAGAGGGGGGGTGAATAGCGTTTGATCGTAGAAATTGCAGGAATTAAAAATTTAAAAGAGATGTAAAGAGAAGAGTAAGAGGAACACCAAATTTACCCTGGTTCACCACAACTTGTGGCTAATCCAGCCTCCCGAGAGACTCTCTTGAGCTACACTACTATCTCGTTAAGCTTAACGGTGCTTAACAAACCCTTACAACTTGAGAGTTCAAGTCACACGAACCTCAACGAGTCCTTCAAAGGAAACAACCCTTCCTTTGAATCAACCGAGAGAAGTATTTTCTCTCAACGTGTCTAGCAACACAAAATACACTCAAGAACGAGACTCTCTTATAGAGTAGATGATGAGTAAACTAAGTACGCTCAAGAACAACTCAACCTTCACACAAAATGGCTCTAAAAAGCTATGGAAAAGAATGTTGTTTAAATGCAATGAAAATATGAGTATTGTGAAGTGAATTGATGAGAAAAGCAGACCCAAACACCCCTTTTTATAGTTCCAAAAAAGGCTCCAACGGACCAATGCATTAAAGGGGTGATTGGCTTGATTTATGGGATTGAATAAATTTGGGATCTGCAGGATATTGGCTTCCCAGCGATGTATGGACCTTACCCATCGCTGGTAGGCCAATTTTCCTTCAGTTTTGAAGCCAACGGTCACCTACCCATCGATGGGTGCATGCTTCCCATCGCTGGGTGGGAGGTTGACTTCCAAACATGGAAAGAATCAACCTTAAATGACTTACAACGGACATGCCTAACCATCGATGGGTACGCTTTCCCATCGCTGGGTTCCCATCGATGGGTACGCTTTCCCATCGCTGGGTTCCCATCGATGGGTAGAAGTCCCCATCGCTGGGTAAGGTTGTTCTGCCTTGTGTGGATGTTGGACCAAGGCTTTAACAGCGATGGGTAGAACCTCCCATCGCTGTTTGGCATGGTTTTGGAAGTTGGTTTGGCTAAGGGGCCGCTTACCCATCGATGGGATGTTCTTCCCATCGCTGGGTGGGTGGTTAACCTATGGTTTTTGCCTTAACCACGGCCTAGCCAACCGATGCAAAAACCGACCGAAAAATCCAAAGTTCTCCAAAATAAAAACCAAGTGTTTAAAATGCTTATTTGATGTATTTGGCTAAGAAATCAAGTGAGACACTTTAAAAACCACGTCATTTGAGTAAAAACTACCGTTAGCCAAGTTTATGCCGTTTTGCGTGGTTTTTGCCAAACGACCACAAACGAAAGGTGGTTTTCAAAGTGTTTTTGTTGGAGAACTGTTTAAACATGCCAAGAAGTAAAACCCAGTCATAAAAAGTTGAAAATCACTTGGTTGTTAGAATGATAGACCAACGCTAGAGGGGGGGGGTGAATAGTGTTTGATCGTAGAAATCACAGTAATTAAAAAATTAAAAGAGAAGTAAAGAGAAGAGTAAGAGGCACACCGAATTTTACCCTGGTTCACCACAACTTGTGGCTAATCCAGCCTCCCGAGAGACTCTCTCGAGCTACACTACTATCTCGTTAAGCTTGCGGGTGCTTAACAAACCGTTACAACTTGAGAGTTCGAGTTACACGAACCTCAACGAGTCCTTCAAAGGAAACAGTGTTGTATTTAGGTGCCGTAGCGGCAATCAAATACCTATGTAACTGTACACGAGATGAGATAGTTGCGTCTCATAGACTATAAGTATTGTGATATCTTAATCTGTACGTAGGTGCATATTATATCGATAATATGTGACTGGATTGACCCATCTTGAGAATACTGCATGGATCTACAGTAATGTGTTTATCAGTATTCTCAAATCGACCTTGCTATAACTATCCTCAGACTTGAAGTTATTACATTCTCTGATATGTGGGGCCGTATGTTTTGATTCATAACTAATGCTATCTAAAATACTGGTAGACGTACAGTTATGCGTTGGGTATGCCGCTAAGCATATTTAGAGATGTGAATAACAGATACATGATCTGTCCCTTCTACTGTATAGAAGTACAATGTCAATGGGCCCACTGAATAGTAGGACTTGGGAAAGTGCATGGCCATGCCCAGATATGTCACTATCTAGAGACTGATAAGTATCTGATCCCTGCCAGTCTACTTGAGATTCAGTAACAGCTGATTTAACTATACAAGGATACACATCCCATGCCTTGTGTTAAATCATGACATTTAGGACAGAAGGATAATAGTTATAGAACGTCTTGTGTCGTAGAAGGTATTGATGAGATGAACGTCTTTTTCATAATCTGGGGGTAATAATGTGTTGCTAGATACCGCTTATTATCTATGGTATTAATTTTATTAATATCATTGCCAGTGTTATGGATACCTAAAGGGTCACACACTTAGGACTTGTAAGGGAGTAGTATACTACACTAGTGGGAGTAATATTAAACATATAGTTGTGATAATATAATTTTATACATATATATGTATTTCGAAAATACATATGTATTTTAAAATTATATTTTGTTTGTGTCATTTTAATTATATGATAATTATATTTTGACAAAACAAATTTTTGTTTTATATATATATGTAGGGTCGAAATTATATACCTATATATATATTATTTTATTTTTTCATCATTTTAATTATATGATAATTATTGATGTCAAAATAAAATATAATGTACTTTAATATGAGATGGGCGAAGATTTCAAGAGGAAAATCCAACACCATTTTGATTTTATACATAAAGTATTTTTAATGTCAAATTGATATATTTGATTATTATTTGATGTAGGGATTCTATTTTGTTTGGTAGCTAAGATATTAAACATTTACACATGGTGTTAAGACATATACATGGACTTATGCTTAACATTAATTTCCTAGCAATTTCCTAAATATACTTTATTATAAAATGAGGTCTTGATTTTGAAAAACACACCACAATTTTCGGTCATCCCATTTTAGAGAGAAGAAAATTTTATTTTGTGTTCAAAGTTATTTTTCTAAAGTGTTAGAAATATACACAAAATATTATAAAGAAATATTTATAAGATAAATATTTTACTATATATTTATTACTCCCAAAGTAGTATTATTATAGTTTTTACTATCCTATATTAAACTTGCTAGCACAAGTTTAATCTTGGACTCCGGAGCAAGTTCGTGTGGATACGTTGGAGGCTTCATACGTTTGGCGCTACGTTCATCTCCTCAAAACCATCCCCGACCGTTCCTCCGTTCTCCGTTTTCACCGTTAAGGTAAATTTCTTACTATAGCTAGAAATTTACGTAAGTTGTTCTTGGGTGGAATCGAGTTTTGGACTATAAATTTTTGTTTTCGCTGCGTTATCCAAGCCTCGTTTCCCAACAAACAGCCCTTCCTTTGAATCTACCGAGAGAAATACTTTCTCTCAAAGTGTCTAAGAACACGAATACACTCAAGAACGAGGCTCTCTTATAGAGTAGATTATGAGTAAACTAAGTACGCTCAAGAACAACTCAATCTCCACACAAAATGGCTCTAGAAAGCTATGGAAAATGATGATATTTAGATGCAATGAAAGTATGAATGTTGTGAAGTGAATTGGTGAGAAAAGCAAAACCAAACACCCCTTTTTATAGTGCCAAAATATGCTCCAACGGACCAATGCATTAAAGGGGTGATTAGCGTGATTTATGGGATTGAAAAGATTTGGGATCTGCAGAATATTTGCTTCCCATCGATGTTTAGACTCAACCATCGCTGGTAAGCCAATTTTCCTTCAGTTTTGAAGTCAACGGTCACCTACCCATCGATGGGTACCAGCTTCCCATCGCTGGGTGGGAGGTTGACTTCCAAACAAGAAAAGAATCAACCTTAAATGACATACAACGGTCATGCCTTCCCATCGATGGTTAAGCCTTCCCATCGCTGGGTTCCCATCGATGGGTAAAACTTCCCATCGCTGGGTAAGGGCATTCTGCCTTGTGATAATGTTGGACCAAGGCTTTAACAGCGAAGTTTACGCCGTTTTGCGTGGTTTTTGTCAAACAACTAAAAGCGAGAGATGGTTTTCAAAGTGTGTTTGTTGGAGAACCGTTTAAACATGCCAAAGAGTGAAAGCAGATCATAAAATGCTGAAAACCACTTGGTTGGTTCGGATGCCCAAAAAAACAAAGCCGACAACCGAAACCCGAACGCTGGTTTCTGAAAGCCGAACACTGGATGGCTTGGTTTTTGGTTTGGGCGAACACCAAGTGTTTTTAATGACTTAAACAAGTTTGAAAAACATTTTTATGATGTAAGAAATGCAATGAGATATTTTAGCCTAAAGAGCCAAGGTGTAAAGATTGGGTCGGTCTTGATCACAATAAAGACCGACTCAATACTATGACTAAGGTCTTCGTTCTTGGTCTTCGTTTAGCTCTTGCTCTTATCTTCGTTCTTCGCCTTGTATATTCAATGTTCGACTTGATCACAGCGGTTTGGCATTATCAAAACCTGTTACAAAAACGAACACGGCTTTAGTATGAAAACGTGATAAGCCGGTGTTTCAACAATTTCCCCCTTTTTGATAATGGCAAACGAGACGAGGTTATGCATAGGAGGATTATTTTGAAAAAAATGTTCCCCTTAATAGATGCCATTTTACAAAGTAAAAAAAATCCCCCCTCAATTTATGCATAACCTTAATATCTTCCCCCTTTTGACATTAACAAAAAGAATTAAAAGTGAACTTTAGAGTTTACAAGTAAACTTTTATTCATTAAAAAGGGAAATGCGGAATATAACGGAATGGAAATAAAAAACACAATCATAGTAAGGAGAGAAGAGAATAGTCTAAGCATCGGCGTCCTCGTCGTCGTCCTCATCGTCCTCGACGTCCATGGGATCGCCGTCGACCGCATCTTCAAAGTCGGAATCGTCGGGGGAGGAGGACGGAGCATAAGAGTTATCCTCCTCGTCCTCGCCTTCATAGTTTTGGCCAAGGAAGGTGGTGTCAAAGGGCGGCGGGACGTAGTTGATGCCGCGGAAGAACGCCATCATGTCGTGGTGTTGGCGTTGCAACGTCCAGTCCATCCGCTCAATTGACTGTCCCATGCCATCCACTGTGAGGGTTAGCCGATTCAGAGTATCGGCTATGGATTGCAAAGAGGCCTTGGCGGGAGCGGAGGCTGGTGCACGACTTGGGCCTGCGCCGTCCCTGTCTCCGGACTTCTTCCGGAAGGTGCTGTCTTGAATGATCCAAATTTTCGTCATCTTCGTATCTGGGCCGGCGATGGAGATGTCGGCGAAGATGATGAGGTCCATGACGAGGAAGGCGTATGGAAAGCTCCGCTCAGTGGCGATGGAGGCACAATCCGCCATGTGGATCATCATGAATTTCGCCCAATTGATGGAGGCGCCGTGGATGATGGCGTGAATCGCCTTCAAGTCCTCGTTGAAGAGCGAGGTATGGCTGCTGTCCCGGGGGCAGAGAATCTGGGTGATGATGTAGAGGAGGAGGCGCTTGTCTAGTGGGGCCGAGTGAATCGTCGGTGCGCCACTATGGCGGATCAAGTTGGTGATCCCAAGCTCACAAATGACGACCGCCTCATTGTTGAGGATCCAATCGTCGCCACCATAAGTTGCGATGTCGTCACCACGAATGGGCAGCCCTGCGACCCGAGCAAAGGTAGGAAAATCAATCTCTATGTCGTAGAGATTGACGCTGCTGCGTATGGTGTCCGCGTCATGGCAGAGATTGGAGTAGAAGGCCCGGACGCTTGGAGTTGGTTGTCGAGGTCGTGGTACCCTTTGTCTTGGGGAAACAACTCCGGGAGCACGCGAGGCGGAGAGATCGGGCGCTTGGCGAAGTGAGTGAGGAAGCGTGTGAGTTCTTCCTCTGACCCGAACTCCAAGAAGGATCCGTCCAGGTACGGGAAAGGTTGAAGCGCAGAGCTCGTAGCCTCGGTGGTGACCTTCTTCTTCGAAGCTTTTGTCTTCTTTCCTCCAGCCATGATTGAAGCAAAAAGATGAAGAAATATGTAAAAGAGGAGATTTTGATGTGAAAAATGTGTGTTAAAATGAGTAGAGATGAAGGATATATATAGGAAAGGGTGAGAAATGCGTTTGAATTTGAAAAAAGTGAATGTTGGGCAATAAATTCGGTGACCAACGGTTAAAAATTTTGAATTTGCAGTAGGCTTCCCAGTGATGGGAAGGTCGACACTGTAAAGCGAAGGAGAAAACAAAGGCTGCCTTCCCAGCGATGGTAAAACTCACCCATCGATAGGAAGGTGGCTACTGGAAATCCGATAAAACGCTTTTAAAAAAAGTGTCAAACACCCAGCGATGGGAGAAAGTTCCCATCGATGGGTAGGGAGGTTCTGGAAAAAATTTTTGAAACTAAAATCATTCACCCAGCGATGGGATGAAATACCCATCGATGGGTAAGGTGTTTCTGGAAATCCGTTAAAAGTTTAAAAAAAATAGAGTCAATTACACATCGATGGGAGAAAGTACCCATCGATGGTAAGAGAGGTTCTAGAAAAAGAAAATTGACAAAAAGTCCTTCACCCAGCGATGGGATGAAATACCCATCGATGGGTAAGGTGTTTCTGGAAATTCGTTAAAAGTTTTAAAAAAATAGAGTCAATTACCCATCGATGGGAAGAAGCATCCATCGATGGGAAGAGGGGTCCTGGAAAAATGAGGACTTCCCTCCCAGCGATGGTATAACGCACCCATCTCTGGTTCCCCCTGATTTCCAGAAATCTTCACTTCGAACCGTCCCTGCAAAAAAGAGTTAGAAAACCCTCCGACGCTCAAGTTAGTAAACGTTCAAGCACAGAAAAAGGAGTGATAAAATGCACAAATTAGATCATCGTGGAGTCAAGGATTCCGAGTTCACTACGAATGCGGAAGAACGACTCTTTCTCTAAAGGTTTTGTGAAAATGTCGGCTAATTGGTTGTGTGTTTCAACAAACTCAATTTCGACATCACCTTTGAGAACATGATCTCTAATGAAATGGTGCCTAATGTCAATGTGTTTCGTCCTTGAATGAAGAACGGGGTTCTTCGTCAAGCTTATGGCGCTAGTATTATCACAACGGAGTGGAACGTGACTGATACTAATGCCATAATCCACGAGTTGTTGCTTCATCCAAAGGATATGAGCACAACAACTACCGGCGGCAACGTATTCCGCTTCGGTTGTGGATAACGCAACACTGGCTTGTTTCTTACTAAACCATGAAACTAAAGAGCTACCAAGTAAGTGGCAAGTCCCACTTGTACTTTTATGGTCCAATTTGAAACCGGCAAAGTCCGAGTCGGAATAACCAGCGAGATGACACAAAGAGCCTTTTGGATACCACAGTCCAACGTTAACCGTGCCTACAAGGTATTTCATGATCCGTTTCACCGCTGTTAAGTGCGATTCCTTCGGACATGATTGATACCTTGCGCAAAGGCATACGCTAAACATGATATCCGGCCTACTAGCGGTAAGATAGAGAAGGGATCCGATCATACCTCGATACTTTTTGACTTCTACTTCCTTACCTTTCTCGTCTTTGTCTAGATGGTCGGACGTGCTCATCGGGGTCGCCATGGCTTTGGTGTTGTCCATTTCAAACCGTTTTAGGAGCTCCTTGCAATATTTAGTTTGACAAATGAACGTGCCATCATTCATTTGCTTGACTTGGAGTCCCAAAAAGAATGTGAGCTCATCCATCATCGACATTTCGAACTCGCTTGTCATTAACGTTGAGAATTCCTTGCACAAAGACTCGTTAGTAGCACCGAATATAATATCGTCTACATAAACTTGAACCAAAAGGATGTTATTGTTTTTACTCTTGATAAAAAGTATAGTGTCTACCTTTCCCCTTTGGAAACCACTATCCAAAAGAAATTTGCTCAAACGTTCATACCAAGCACGAGGTGCTTGTTTAAGACCGTAGAGCGCTTTCTTGAGTTTTTAGACATGGTCGGGAAACTCAAAGTCTTCAAACCCCGGGGGCTGGTCAATATACACTTCCTCCTGAATAAAACCATTGAGGAAGGCAGTCTTAACATCCATTTGATAAAGTATAAAATGCATAGACGAAGCAAAAGCAAGAAGTAAACGAATAGCTTCTAAACGTGCTACAGGTGCATAAGTTTCTTCGAAATCAATGCCTTCTTCTTGATTGTAGCCTTTAGCTACGAGCCTGGCTTTGTTTCTAGTGATTATTCCATTTTCATCAAGTTTGTTACGGAACACCCATTTCGTACCAATAAGCGTACGATCATTAGGCCTTGCCACCAATTCCCAAACGTCATTCCGTTTGAATTGGTTTAGCTCCTCTTGCATGGCCAAGGTCCAATGTTCATCGTTTATTGCTTCGGAAATGGTTGTAGGTTCAATTTGAGAGACAAAAGCCATGTGTGCTACGGTGTCCCTAAGTGAGTTACGAGTACTTACCCCGCGGTTGATGCTACCGATTACCTAGTCAAGCGGATGGTTCTTGTTTGTTCTCCATGCTATGGGAAGCTCGGTTGCTTCTTCTTCGTGTTCCTCTTGTTCTTCTTCTTTCTCCTGATTTTCTTCTTCACCTTGGTTAGTCGCTTGAGGTATCTCCCCAGTTTGCGGCTGTGTGTTGATGTATATTCTTGTGTTGTCTTCATCGTCATCAACGTGTATTCTCTCTAATGAATCTGCAAGATCATCACAAATATCTTTTCTCGCCAAGCGAGGATTATCTTCAGAAAATACAATGTGAGGAGACTCCTCAATAGTCAAGGTACGTTTATTGAAGACTCTATAGGGCTTGCTACGTAATGAGTAACCCAGAAAAATTCCTTCATCCGACTTGGCATCAAATTTGCCTAAATTGTCTTTGCCATTGTTATGAATAAAACATTTGTAACCAAAGACTCGAAGATGGGAAAGGTTTGGCTTTCTCCCTTTGTATAGTTCATAGGGCGTTTTCATGAGTATCGGTCGAATGACGGCTCGGTTTAACATGTAGCTCGCGGTACTCACTGTTGGAACACGCTTTGTACGATAAACTAAAGTCGTGTTCATTTCTGACAGGTTTTGATAATTGCCAAACCGCCGTGGATATAAAGAGTTTTGTTGAATAACTCAAGGCGTGAAGAATGGCTTGGAACAAGACCTAAAAGACTCAAGGACAAGATCAGGAATTGAAGACTTAGTCGAGTCGGTCTTTTGTGATCAAAACCGACAATAAATTCAAGTCTTGGTTCTCAAAAGGTCAAAACAATTTTTACAAATCATAAAATATTTTTTGTGCATCAAAACAAACATTTTTGATGATTTCTTTTATTGTTAAAATCCCTGGTCCTTGCTCAGAACCAAAACCACCTAAGTCGGCGTTCGGCTTTCGACGTTCGGCTTTCGGCGTTCGGTTTTTGGCGCCCGAACCAACTCCGTGGTTTTTAATATTTTAAACCCTGTTTTTACCTTTGAGCATTTTTAAAATGTTCCCAAATAATTATTTTATAAAAACCACTTTTGTATCTTGGTCAATCGGTCTAACACGTGAAAAACGGTCTAAACCGTAAGCACGTATTATACGACCTTGGAGACTTGGTTTTTACCAAACAAGTCTTGTTTTCACTATTTTATACCATATACAATATTTTCCAAACATGGTTTTTACTTTTGGGAACACTTCGTTTTTGGACCTCGGTTTTTCAAAACGGGTTTCTGCTGGCTAGACTTTAGCTGGGTGATAATCGATTATCACCTTAGTGACAATCGACTATCAGCCCCTGCAGCTTTGAACTTCCAAAGTTCTGAAGCACGCAATAATCGATTATCAACTTTGCAATAATCGATTATCAGTCTTTGCAGCCAAAACCCAGAATCTTCTGAGAAGACCAATAATCGATTATCACTTGTTGACAATCGATTATCTGGGTTACCGTTGTCCTCCAACGGATAGAATTTTAAATTTTTGGACTGTTAATCTTTGGATAATCGATTATCAAGCTTTGAAAATCGACTATCACCATGTGTCTCTGAAAAATTTGTCTTCATCCTGTTGGAAACTCTAGCAACGGATTTATCCCAATTTTGGGCTATAAAATGGCACCCAAATCCTCTCATTTTATACACAATTCTTCAACATTTCAATACTCCTTCATTGCATAAGCATTCCTATTTTTCTTAGCTATTTGAGAGCATATTCTTGAAGAAATTGTCATGTTCTTGAGCGTTTACTAGTTCACTCATATCTACTCTTTGTGAGAGTTTTATTCCTGAGTGTTTAAGTGTTTTCATACACTTTAAGGGAGGTCGTTCCCTTGTTGTAAACTCGAAGGAAGTTCCTTGTTCCTTCGTGAGAAGTCTTGGAGTGCGGTATCTCCGAGCAAAGGTGTTGAGGCTCGTGTGACTCGGGTTCTCAAGTTGTATCGGTTTGTTAAGCACCCTTAAGCTTAACGGAGTTAGTGTAGCTCGAGAGAGTCTCTCGGGGGGCTGGATTAGCCACACGTTGTGGTGAACCAGGATAAAATCCGGTGTGCTCCTTCCTTACTCTCTTTACTTTAACGCTCTCGTTTTAATTTCCTGCGATTTTCTTTTAAATGCTATTCACCCCCCCCCCTCTAGCGTTGGGCCTTTATTCTAACACTCACGGCATCCGCCCAAAAATACTTAGGGATTTTTGCCTCATTGATCATAGTTCTAGCCATCTCTTCGAGACATCCATTTTTACGTTCCACCACTCCATTTTGTTGTGGTGTACGTGGGGCTGAGAAGTTATGATCAATGCCAAGTTTGTCACACAAATCTGAAAACAAATTTCGTTCGAACTCTCCCCCATGGTTGCTTCTTATGGCTACTATGGTTGTTTCTTTTTCATTTTGAACTTTCTTTAAGAAATTTTTGAAAACGTGGAATGCCTCACTTTTATGAGTAAGAAACAAGGTCCATGTAAACCTAGAGTAGTCATCGACAATCACAAACGCAAAGTAATTGCCACCAAAACTCTTCGTTCTAGAAGGACCAAAGAGATCCATGTGCAAAAGTTGAAGCGGTCTAGACGTTGAAACAACGTTTTTAGACTTAAACGAAGCCCGAACTTGCTTCCCCTTTTGACATGCATCACATATGGTGTCTTTTTCAAACTTAAGTTTTGGGATGCCAACTACTAAGTTTTGTGAAACCAATTTGTTCAAAAGGTTCATGTTCATATGAGCTACCCTTCGGTGCCATAGCCAAGTGTCTTCCTCTTTACTCATGAGATACTTAGCAAAGCCGGAAGGAGATTTGTCTAAGTTAACCATATAAATGTTATCGATTCTATCACCACGTAGAAATGACCTTATTGTCACTAAGGTGTTCTATAGTGTATGATTTTGAATCGAAGGTCACATGGTTTCCCTTGTCACATAATTGACTTATGCTCAAGAGATTGTGTTTAAGACCATTGACTAGCAAGACATTATCTATAGAGGAGTCTTCGGACTTACCTACTGAACCGACGCCAATAATTTTTCCCTTGCTATTATCTCCAAAGACTATGTTTCCTCCTTTACCAGGTTTGATTTGTAGGAACTTGGATTGTAACGCCACAAAATATGGCCTAAAATTTATTATAAAACAAAAGTTATTTGAATATCACTTTGACCAATGAAGAATATTTAGACGTTTGACCAAAAAAATAAAGGGATTTCAAAATAATGACTTTTTGTTAAAAACTTAATTTTTATGGATATGTCTCGAAGAGACGAATCCAACGGTACATTTTATGAACCAACCTGATTTATAGATTTCAAACTATGACGATTTTAAATATTAAAATTTGTAACTTTGACCCATAAAATAAACTCATTTCAAAAGTGATTTCATAAGATTAGAAATCATAATTTTGACACTTGACAACACCATATTTATCATTTGGATTTAATTCATATATTTTTATCTCATTCATATTATTAAATTAATTTATGATAGAGAAAGACCTGAACACTGAGAAAAATAAAAGTTCTCAGAAAAATATTTTGATTATGTCAAAATTCTAGTTTTGACAGTCTGATTCTAAAAATGCAATTCGTTTTCAATTCGGAGCAGTTTGGGTGAGAAAAAGCGCGTACCGTTTAGAGTAATCTGTTCAGTTTGAACAAAACTCCAAAAGTAATACTCTAAAATCCCTCCCCAATCACGTAAGTCACTCCACTAGCCACCCAATATATCCTAAGAAATCCACTAACTCTCCACTAATATAATACTCCAAATCTCACCCATTTCCTACACAACTTCACCACACCATCATCATCATCTTCCACCATCATCCATCTATCATTTCTCCTCCTCACCACACTCTCTCTCTCTCTCGGCAATCAAAGGAGGAGAAAACATAGCAGCAATACTCCATTTTTGTGCTAAGGAAGAAGAAGAAGAAGCAAGGAAACCATTCAAGTGTCCAAAATCCTGAAACCAAAACACATCAGTCCACTTTGAGGTAAAAACTGAAATTTTTCATCCATTATCTCGAAATACTTTCTATACCAAAGTTGTAGCCCCGGACAATACGAATCCAGCCCAACAAACGGCTCGCAATTTCGTTAAGTAACGGAGAAGATATGACCAAAATACCGGGACTGCGCCAGTGGTGGCGAGCTCCTCGGGTTGGCATGTGTTTCTTCACCAAATTCATATTATTTCATTCCAAATACCTACCATAAACTCTCTAACAATTATTAGGAACATCCGGAAGGTATCGTAGAGAGGGTTTGGCGTTGGAATATTGAAATTAGTGAGTTAATCGTCGGAATCGTGTTCATCGACATAGCCGAAATTCTGGACAGCAACTTTCCATTGACTTCAGGTCCGATTTACGTTATTTTACACCTGTTAATTCGAAATACTTTCTATACGAAAGTTATAGCCTTATATCTTAGGAATCCACAGAATCAAACGGTTTGCAATTTCGTGAAGAAACGATGGAGATATGCCCAAAATACCGTAAGCTATCCAATTGTGACGGGAATGACAAAGTTGGTGATTTCCGATGTTGTTTCCACTCCCGCTCATCCGTAAGCTTTCGGCCGATGATTTCCAGGTCTGTACCTTTGCGTTAGACTTGTCGAATCATTCATCACATACGTACATGAACATATATGTTAATCCATATGTTGAAACTATCTCCAAATTGAATATGTGATACATACATATGTCATCTATGTCTTAAGATCAAAATGAACCAAATCCATAGAGTTAATATATATACATAAGTATATATATATTGAAATCAACCCAACAATATGTATATATTAATCAAAGGTGTTTAAAAGACTTAAAGAAGTATTTTGGACACTCAAAAACATCAAGAGTAAGACTCGCAGACGCAAACGGTCGACCGTTGTGTTAAACTTTGAAACGGACCATGAATGTCAGCCAAACGGTCGACCGCCGGTGGCTGACGGTCGACCGTTGCCCGTCCAGCCGAAATCCGCCATCTATAGCCAGTCAACAACGGTCGACCACCGGTCAACCACGGTCGACCATCACGGTGATCCGCCGTTCCAACGAAGTGAAGATCAAGGTCGACCGCCGTGCCAAACGGTCGACCGTTCCGAGCTGAGTAGCTTGATTAAATAATATTTTAATCATGTTTCATCCAAATAAACTAATGCATGATTATATATTCACAAAAACTAATGCATGATTATAAACTAATGCATGATTATATATTCATATTGTTTGCAAATTGTTCACAACATGTCATTCATTTCATCATTTCTATTGAAGCATATCACATCATGTGCATGCGTAAGAGATCATGCGTAATTGCGTCTCTTATCGCGTGGTTGTGCGGGACTTAGTAGTCCGACAACCCTGACCGGGCTTAGTGTACGTACATGGTATTCAGACTTTCGAGTACCACCCCTATTTTTTCTAGTCTCCCTTGTGAGACTAAGAAGGACATGAGTTCGTCGTACCAAATGGGTGAATCTCATAGTTGCAAGGTCGTTCCTTGTTGACTTAGAATCATACAACATGAAATCATCATCAAGTATAGTTATATTGATTACATAGGTGTCATGTAATCATCACCAAGAACTAGCAAATTGAATAAATGTGCCATCATGTAATTATCAGTAAATATTTATCATCATGAATCATCAAATTGATCATATGACATAATGTGCCATATCATGAACATTATTATACACTTTGCGGACGTATATATATGTATATGTATATGTCTGTGAATTATTCTACAATTCTAGCGTGGTACCACTCAGCGGTTTCGCTAAGCGTGTAGTTTGTATTTTTTCGTTGACTACACGTAGGTAACAAGAAGACAATGACGGAACCATTCCCGGAGGGCATTGAGTCAGCAGAGATGCAAGGATGGCAGGCAAATGTTTGGTCATCAGATATTAAATGTGTCATGATTTGATTATTATTGTACTTCCGCATTACTCTGGAAATATTTTTAAATGGGTCGCAATCCAGAGTCTGTAAATTTAATATTTATAAGAAATTATCATTTTCAAATGTCAAGCGAAATTTTTATTTAACTCTTGTTTCACCTTAATTCGTGTAATTCCGGGTTATACGGATTGGGGTGTTACATGGATGCATCTCCAGTCATGTGCTTGGAGCATCCGCTATCAAGGTACCAAAGTACACTTGACGCCTTCAAGCACACCTACAAAAATGATTTAATAAGATTTAGGTACCCAAATCTTTTTGGGTCCTTGAGTGTTAGGTGCAAAGTGGTAGTGTGCTTCATTTTGTGCCCAATGCCTATGCCTAGTAAAGCAAACGGGAGCTATATGTCCTACCCTGTTGCAATAGTGACAAACTACGTTTGGGTTGTGCATCCTCCTAAGTTGATAATAGTTGCTAGGGGGCCTAACCATATTCATCCTATTTTGAGAAAATATTGGTTTTTGAAAATTCTCTCTTCTAGGTGTCCTAGCATTATTTTGTCTATTTGAAAAATTATTTTTATGCACAAAATCATTTTGATAATTTTTCCTAGGTTGTCTAGCATGCACATTTTCATTCCTAGGTTTTTGTCTAGGTTGTCTAGTGTCCTTAGGTTGACTAGATTTTCTATTATCCTGATTTTTAACTTTCTTGTGTTGAGCCTTAGTAGGTTGTCTAGGTGTATGCTCAACGTTTTTATCCTTAGATTCATTTTTATCAAAACCTATTCCTTCCTTAGAAAAATGCATAGTGTCTAGGAGTAAATTGAGATCCTTGTGTGGTGTATTAAACTTCTTAACCGTACTCTCAAGTTTTGCAACTTTTTCTTTTAAAGCTTTGGAAGATTCACATTCACTTGAAGAGCTTTCCGGTTTGTCGGCACTTCTTTTACCATAAAATTTATTTTCTTGTTTCAACTTTTCATTATCTTTTTCCAGTTTTTCAAAATCATTTTCAAGAGTTGAAAGACGTTTCTTTAATGATTTGTTGCTTTTAGAAGCGCTAACAAATTCATCATAAAGCTCTCGAAGAGCTTCTTGCATTTCTTCAAAAGTGTAAGAGTAGGAAGAAGGGGTACATACCTCTTGTACTTCGTTGACGTGGTCTTCGTGTGCCATGAGACAGAGGTTGGCGGCTTCTTCCTCTTCTTGATCCGTTGACTCCTCCCCCGAGTCGCCACCCCATGAGATGTAGGCGCGTTGCTTTTTCAAGCCAGGTTTGTCCTTGCCGCTTTTGCCTTTTGGACACCTTGGCTTGATGTGACCTATCTCACCACAGCCATAGCACTTCGGGGGACCGTCGTGCTTTCTTCCTTTGCGCTCAAATTCCTTCTTCATAAATTTGTGGAATTTCTTGATGACGAGTCCGAACTCGTTGTCATCATCGCTTGAGTCTTCTTCCACGGTCTCCTTGGTTGCTTTTAGTGCTATTCCCTTCTTCTTTTGTTCATCCAAAGACGGGGTTAGAATAGTAGATTCATAAGTTTTGAGGTTACCTCTTAGCCCGTCGATGGTGAGATTGGAGACTCCGATGGATTCGTAGATTGCGTCAACCATTGATCTCCATTCGGGTGTGAGACTCCGCAGGATTTTCCTCACAAGGTCCTTGTTGGTGTACGTCTTCTTGAGAGCGTGAAGGTCGTTGATGATCTTTGAGAACTGATCGAACATGTCATCGATCTTTTCGCCTTCCTTCATCCTGAACATCTCGTACTCCTGCGTTCGGAAGTCAATTTTGGCTTCCCGAACTTAGTCCGTACCTTCATATGTGACTTCCAGCTTGTCCCACATTTCTTTTGCAGTGGTGCAGCAAGAGATCTTGCGATAATCATCAGGATTAACCGCACAGTAGAGCATGTTGATTGCCTCGGCGTAGTTCTCCACCTTCTTGATGTCTTCGGCATCAAATTCGTCTTCGGTCTTTGGGACGAGTTTTTCATCGACCTTCTTCATGGGCGTTTCTTCGCCGTTTTTGATGACCAACCACAACTGGAAGTTGGTTGAGCGGATATAAATTCTCATCTGCTCTTTCCAATATGTGTAGTTGGTGCCATCAAAAAGCGGTGGCCTAGAGGTTGATTGACCTTCTCCAATTCCTGCATAAAGATTTCTAGTAAAAGAACCCATGATCGCTTTACTCTCAAACGGTTAAGTTTGGACCCGAGTTAGGCTCCGATACCAATTGTTAGAATGATAGACCAACGCTAGAGGGGGGGTGAATAGCGTTTTATTGTAGAAATCGCAGAATTAAAAAATTAAAAGAGAAGTAAAGAGAAGAGTAAGAGGCACACCGAATTTTACCCTGGTTCACCACAACTTGTGGCTAATCCAGCCTCCCGAGAGACTCTCTCGAGCTACACTACTATCTCGTTAAGCTTGCGGGTGCTTAACAAACCGTTACAACTTGAGAGTTCGAGTTACATGAACCTCAATGAGTCCTTCAAAGGAAACATCCCTTCCTTTGAATCTACCGAGAGAAATACTTTCTCTCAAAATGTCTAAGAACACGAATACACTCAAGAACGAGGCTCTCTTATAGAGTAGATTATGAGTAAACTAATTCACGAGGCTAGGTATAGCGGTAAGTCAATAAAATTAACCGAGACTAACTCGGGTCGTTTCACAAGGATTGGCAAAAGGAAGTATTTGTTAATTATCTTAATATTTTACCTCAAACAATTAATTTAGAGCAATCAAGTTCAAAGCAATAGCAGTAATATGATTAATCCAAACAATAATTTAGAAGCAGGTATGAATCGAACAAGTATATGGGCTAAGATAATAATTTTAGATTAAATTAACTTCTTAATTAATTTGATTTTATATCATTAACTTATCCATTTTTCAGGCCTCATTAATGTGTCTAAATATGATTGGCTAGATTATTTTTCTTAACTCATAGACAAGCTAGATAAATAATCTCCAAAGATTAATTAATAAATTGGCCAGATCTATTAATTAGTGAATCTCATTTTAGACAATTGAATCAAATTAATCAAGTTACTAACTTAATTTTAACTATTAATCATTAGCCCATACCCTTAAGTCAATTCATACCTAAGTATAAATTTAGCCACTAAAAGCCATTAGTTCACAATTCAAACTAAGTATAAAAGATAATTTTAATAAAAGAAAAGTTTACAAGAAAGCTTACAGATCTTGAAGAACTGAATACAAAGCTCACAAATCTTCAAATCAACACTCTAAGCTTTTCTAGAAGGACTCTCAAACTCAAGTAAGGTGAAAAGTGGAATTTTTGGAGTGATAGGGAAGGGAATGGCCGAATGGGGTATTTATACCCGAGCAGTCATTACAGGCGGGCAGACAGGCGGCCGCCTGTCAGCCCGCCACCGCCAACAAGGGAAGCTTCTAGATCGCCGATCAACGACAGGCGGTCACGCAGGCGGCCGCCTGCTAGCCCACCGGAGCCAATTTTCCCCGCCTGCGCGTGTGTTCGCCGCCGAAACCAGCTTTCGCCGTTTGCTGATGCTTGGCAGGCGGTCTAGTAGGCGGCCGCCTGCCTGGTTGCCTGTCGACACTCGGCTTCTTATCACTTGTTTTGCTTCAATTTTGAGTCTGAACACTTTTCTCTCTTTCTCCAACTTCCAATTCCGTTCCAGAATGAAAATATTACTAATTTCTTGTTGAAATCAAACAATTTTTATTTTTCTTGGCCCATTCAATTTTACTACTCAAAAATATAGATATATGACTTTTAATCGAAAAATTATTTCTTATTAAGATGAAAAATTATAAAAAAAATATGTTAAATGCGAGGATAAAATTATATATAAAACGGCTTTATCACTAAGTACGCTCAAGAACAACTCGACCTCCACACAAAATGGCTCTAGAAAGCTATGGAAAATGATGATATTTGAATGCAATGAAAGTATGAATGTTGTGAAGTGAATTGGTGAGAAAAGTAGACCCAAACACCCCTTTTTATAGTGCCAAAATAGGCTCCAACGGAGCAATGCATTAAAGGGGTGATTAGCTTGATTTATGGGATTGAAAAGATTTGGGATCTGCAAAATATTGGCTTCCCATCGATGTTTAGACTCAACCATCGCTGGTAAGCCAATTTTCCTTCAGTTTTGAAGTCAACGGTCACCTACCCATCGATGGGTACCAGCTTCCCATCGCTGGGTGGGAGGTTGTCTTCCAAACAAGGAAAGAATCAACCTTAAATGACATACAACAGTCATGCCTTCCAATCGATGGTTAAGCCTTCCCATCGCTGGGTTCCCATCGATGGGTAAAACTTCCCATCGCTGGGTAAGGGCATTCTGCCTTGTGATAATGTTGGACCAAGGCTTTAACAGCGATGGGTAGAAACTCCCATCGCTGTTTGGCATGGTTCTGGAAGTTGGTTTGGCTAAGGGGCCGCTTACCCATCGATGGGATGTTCTTCCCATCGCTGGGTGGGTGGTTAGCCAAAAACCTATGGTTTTTGCCTTAACCACGGCCTAGCCAACCGATGCAAAAACCGACCGAAAAATCCAAAGTTCTCCAAAATAAAAACCAAGTGTTAAAAACACTTATTTGATGTATTTGGCTAAGAAATCAAGTGAGACACTTTAAAAATCACGTCATTTGAGTAAAAACCACGGCTAGCCAAGTTTACGCCGTTTTGCGTGGTTTTTGTCAAACGACTAAAAGCGAGAGATGGTTTTCAAAGTGGTTTTGTTGGAGAACCGTTTAAACATGCCAAAGAGTGAAAGCAGATCATAAAATGCTGAAAACCACTTGGTTGGTTCGGATGCCAAAAAAAAACAAAGCCGACAACCGAAAGCCGAACGCTGGTTTCTGAAAGCCGAACACTGGATGGCTTGGTTTTTGGTTTGGGCGAACACCAAGTGTTTTTAATGACTTAAACAAGTTTGAAAAACATTTTTATGATGTAAAAAATGCAATGAGAGATTTTAGCCTAAAGAGCCAAGGTGTAAAGATTGGGTCGGTCTTGATCACAATAAAGACCGACTCAATACTATGACTAAGGTCTTCGTTCTTGGTCTTCGTTTAGCTCTTGCTCTTATCTTCGTTCTTCGCCTTGTATATTCAATGTTCGACTTGATCACGGCGGTTTGGAATTATCAAAACCTGTTACAAAAACGAACACGGCTTTAGTACGAAAACGTGACAAGCCCGGGTTTCAACATTGGCTGGTTCGGACCCCAAAAACCAACGCCGGATGGCTTGGTTTTTTGGTTTGGGCGATCACCAAGTGTTTTTGTTGACTTAAACATGTTTGAAAAACATTTTTATGATGTAAGAAATGCAATGAAAAGATTTTAGCCTAAAGAGCCAAGGTGTAAAGATTGGGTCAGTCTTGATCACAAATGAGACCGACTCAACGACACTAAGACTACGATCTTCGTTCTTGGTCTTCGTATAGCTCTTGTTCTTATCTTCGTTCTTCGCCTTGTATATTCAGTGTCTTATCTTGATCACGGCGGTTTGGCATTATCAAAACCTGTAACACCATAATCCGTCCAGGTCTGCAGCCCCATTTGGATTAAAGTATTTAACTTGGTAATCGTAAAAATTTAAAACTTTTCAAACACACTTTATTAATCCCAATAATATTTTTCAATACATATACAATACGGAGTATTCAACAATATTGCGGAAGCGATTTTAATATTGACATATCATAAATTGTTTCAAAACTTGTCACATCCATCTCGACAATCTCGCCCTATCTGCCGCCAGGATCACGTTCTGCTTACCTGCGTGTAGCAAATAAAACGCACTACACGCTCAGCGGTAAAGCTGAGTAAGCATATCTAATGCGTCGAACATCCATATAAACTAAATCTAAATTCATAATCAAATCATTTGATATCATGCACACAATGTTCATTTCAGACATTCACAGTTTTGGTATTCTTCAGTTCATATCAATACATTTTATTCAATTCAGATACTATTTCAATAGTGCTCTTAAATTATTCTTAATCTAAGGCCAGATTATAACAATGCTCTTAGCTATTCTTAGTCTAAGGTCAGATCATAATAATGCTCTTAGCTATTCTTAGTCTAAGGCTAGATCATAATTTCTATAACCAGATTCTTAAAAGGAAATCATTAATCAGACACTTAAACTATCATTAGTTTAAGGCAATTGGTTTCAGACACTTAACTGCAGTCAGTTAAGGCAATCAGACACTTAAACTATCACTAGTTTAAGGCAAATGATTCGGACACTTAACTGTAGTCAGTTAAGGCAACAACAATATAGCAATTGATCAACATTAGATCGGGCATTCCCAAACGAGTGATCCTCTAGTTTGGTCTATGAATCCCATTTATGCGTTTTTATCTAATTCATCAAATGTTCATGTTTTCATAAGCCTGTTCTAATACAAGATCTATTCTAGAGGTCTTCTAGATAGCCTTAACATGAATTAACTAATAGTTATATCTTAGAGTTCTTCTAGATACCGTTTAACAATACAAATCGTTTAATAATTATCAATATATTCATTACTCTCATGGCTGAATCATCAATAATCATTTTGATCAGTTAGTTCATTATTCATGATCATCCATAATAATCAATCATCATAATCATTAATCAACATAACAATTGATAACAAATAGCGGTCTAGTTTTGAGTGTTAACACTCTAACTTACCGTCATGCATCACATAATGTTTTATATGCCTAAAACATCATTTTTATTATACAAAATCATATTTGTATTGTTCATAATTAATTGTTATCAAAAATAGGATTTTAGAGCATATTTTCAGGAATATTTTCGAAGCAGGATCTGGAATTGAGGAAAATAATTTAAAATAATCATTTAATTTATAAAAATTGATTTATATAATTTTAAATAATCCATTAATTCATAATAATCGATTTTTACAATTTAAATAATCAATTAATTCATTATAATCGATTTTTACAATTTAAATAATCAATTAATTAATTGTAATCGATTTTTACAATATAAATAATCGATTAATTCATAAAAAATCGATTTTTACAATTTAAATAATCCATTAATTCATAATAATCGATTTTTACAATTTAAATAATCAATTAATTCATAATAATCGATTTTTACAATTTAAATAATCAATTAATTAATTTTAATCGATTTTTACAATATAAATAATCGATAAATTCATAAACAAAATCGATTTTTACAATTTAAATAATCCATTAATTCATAATAATCTATTTTTACAATTTAAATAATCAATTAATTCATAATAATCGATTTTTACAATTTAAATAATCAATTAATTCATAATAATCGATTTTTACAATATAAATAATCAATTAATTCATAATAATCGATTTTTACAACATAAATAATCGATTAAATGGTACTGACTTCGAACCACTGATCTGAATAAAATTCTAATCGATTTTTAGTAAGTAAATAATCGATTTTCGGCCACTGTTCATCATCTTCTTCCTCGGGTCAGTTTTAACATTATCATTTTTAATCACCAAACTTCAATTTAATTATAGAAAAATGTTCTCCAATGTTCACAGATCATTTTAGAGTCATCAATTCGTAATTTTAACAACAATTTAATTGTTTATGATTCTTGGTTCTTCAAACATGTCAAACACAAAACTCAACCAAACGACCGTTTATGAACGTAGAAACAATCTATATGAACATTCTAGTCACTAGATATAACTACGGGCTTACCTCCAAGCTTATCGAAGGTTTTGAGAATTTTCCGGCGAAACTTCCGGCGACGATAACTCCCAATTCCAGCGACTTCGGTGGCAACCGACAATATCAGATTGCTCTCCTCACTCTTATGAACACAATGGTACTAAAATTGTAAGTTTTGGTGAAGAATGAGAATGTTGATGATACTCTTATATAGGGAAGGGAAGGAGAAGGAGACGCAGTTGCTGAGTCATTGACGATTCACGCTAGGCTTAGTGCGCTGGGAGGCGCCGTTCGCACAGTGTCCTGATTGGGACGAATTTTGGTTCTAGTCGGGATACACTTTTTGGTCCAACTTTCTCCGAATTAAAATCCGTTTGCACCGTTGCGATCAGACAGTCGAACTCTATCCAACGATATAATTTTTATATTCATTCGTTATACTTTTTCTGACACCACATTCTTGGGTGTTTGACTTTAACAGAGTCAAAATTGGTTTAATTCGCCTTTCTCATAAAAGGTTTTCTCATTTAATTCATATCAATTATTCTCATGATTTATTTTAACAAATCATTTCAATATTTACATTCTAAACAAAGTCTTTATTTACTCTTGATTTGGGTCTGTACTTAGGTTCCCAATCAAGACGACACAAATAGTCCACATATTGGATTTATCTCTATGAGACTTATCCAGATTTTGATATTGGATGTCAAAACACATTTCATATCGGCCCAAAGCCCAACAATAATTTATTTTAATCAAAACAAATTTGATTAATTGATTATTTTTTTCATTAAAAATTCTAGGGTATATTTTGGGGCGTTACAAAACCTGTTACAAAAATGAACACGGCTTTAGTACGAAAACGTGACAAGCCTGTGTTTCAACTGTAACGCCCCGAAATCTGGCCCAAAAGAATTAATTAAATTCGTTAGAGCAATTGATTACGAATTAGGCCTAAAAAGGGGTTAAAATTATAATTTGGATTCTAAGCCCAACTTTTATGTCATCCCGTAGGACATATTTTTGTGATCACGTCGGTTCAAACGGCTCGGGAATCGGAGTTATGGAGCTCATGTTATGGCCGTTTAATCAGGTATTTTGGGCCCGGAGCCCAAATCACTAGTATTGGGATTAATAAGTAAAACCTAAACCTATTAATATTGAATTACTTTGTACGCGTATAACCTACGGTACGCGTCTTCCGTTTCAGATCTGAGAGCCGCACGAGGTCCTTCATCTTCATCGTTTTTGATCGCCGCCATAAGCCAGTCGCCGTCCTTCTCCGTCACCGCTAGTCGCTGCTGCTTCCCCCTCGCCAGAAGTCCGTCGCCCATTGCCAGGGTCAGCGCCGCCGACCACGGTTCCCAATCGCCAGAACAACCATCGTCCGTTCGAATTGCCGGCCGGTACCCTCCTCGTGCTGCCGTTCGTCGCCTCCAGCCACCATCGCCGCATCCAGCTGCTGCCCCGGGTTGATACCGCCGGCAGATTAATCTCCACGCCAGATTAATTGTTCGATTCCGTGTTTTGACTCAATTTGACCCGTTGTTCGTTCGATTTCGTTGATTTGTCTTCCGTTCGAGCTATCGATTCGATTTCTACGTAATCCAGGTCCATACTATGACGTTAATACCGTTTAGAATGGATCTAATGGTTCGGATCGTTATATATGTTTATGCTATAATTTGGCTAAATTGGTTAGTTGAATTAAATTGATTATTCGAATTGAATTGTTGAGAATTATGAATTGACTAAACAGGTTTGACTTTGACTTGGGTTAGGTCTTGTTTGACTTAGGCTTTGACTTTAAAAAGGGCTTCTGCATTATTTTAAATTACTCCGATGGATTTTTATAAGTATTGATAGAATGTTTGTTTTAAATTATTTTGAAAATGTTGTATATTCGGATACCAATCCAGTGGCACACCGGTCCGCTGTCTCACGGGTTCGGGTTACGCGGGTTGGGGTGTTACATTTTGGTATCGGAGCATTTGGTTTTAAAATCGGTCTTTGGACCCTTTCAAAAAAAATACAATGAATAATTCAGCCACATCTGCATCTCACGTAACTCCTCTGCCCCGGGAAGGTAATAAGTATTTATAGCTTTATCTGTTATATGTTAAGATCTGACTTGGGAATTTCCTTATTATTTTAGAATGAGTCAAGAATCGACCCATGGTCAGTACGTTCCGGAGCCGGAGCGCGTGAGCGTGCACGCGGTGAACACCGAGGGTTCGAGTTTCATGCCTCCGGGTGACGGAGGGCAGCAACAGAATCAACCTGAGCCAGCGGGACAGCCGCCAGTTGTACCACCCCCAGTCGTACCACCTCCAGTGATGCCACCGTTGGCGATGCTGCAGGTGGCCTACGAGCAGATGTTCCCGGCCATGATGGCCCATTATATGCAGCACATGGCGCAACTTATGCCCATGTTCCAGCCGCCGCCACCACCACAGCCGCAGCCGCGCATCGTTACCTTCAAGACATTGAAGGATAATGGAGCGGAAGAGTTTCGAGGAGACAAGATGGGGGAGCCCCAGATTGCGTTGGATTGGCTTGAGCAGATGGACCGGGTACTCAAGAATTTGAGAGTCCGGGGATCGCTCAGAGTTGGCGTCACAGATGTTCCGGAAGGGAGCATATGATTGGTGGAAGCGCATTGACCAGGATCCACACACGCCCAAGCCTTGGACCTGGGATCGCTTTGATCGAGCTTTCACGGAGGAGTACGTCCCCACCCGGTACCGCGAGGAGAGGCGCGATGAGTTCGTTGCGCTTAAGCAGAAGGGGATGTCACTACCTGAACTGAGACAGAAGTTCGACTACCTGTCCCAGTATGCGACGAGTCTGGTCTCCACTCCGGAGGATCGTTTGAATGAGTTCGTCAAGAAGCTACGGCCGGACTTGAGGCCGTACGCCGCGCTGATCACGACGGCAGATTTTAATGCGGCGTATGATTTGATTGTGAAGACGGAAAAGAGCTTGGACGATTTGAAGGCGACCAAGAAGGAGGATCGAGCGACGAAAGACCCGCGACCCGCGGCCAGCGCCGGGCCGAGCGGGAAGAGTTTTGGATTTGGGGGAAAGAGGTACGAGAAGGGATCTTCGAGTGCGCCGCCGCCTAAGAGGAGTAAGTCGAAGCCATCTTCGTCGGCCGCCGCTAGCAACGCGATCAGAACGAAGAGCCACCCGCAGTGTGTACAGTGTGGTAGGCATCACCCGGGCGAGTGTTGGCTCGCCCAAGGCTTATGTTTGGGTTGTGGTTAGCCAGGGCATTTCAGGAGGCATTGCCCGACAAACCCTAGCAGCGAGCCTGTTTTTCCTAGAGCTCCAGATCAGCCTGCCGCATCGCATCCAGCACGGAGTCAGCAGTCTACAGACGCAAATAATCAGTAGAGACCACGTCCGCAGCAGACAGGCCGTGCACCAGCGTGTATCTACGCCATGCAGGGGCGCACAGATCCTAATTCCGATGTTATCTAGGGTACGTTCATACTATTTGATTTGGTTATGCATGCCTTGATCGATCCGGGTTCCACGCTCTCCTATATCTGTGTTGACATGCCTGCTAATTCTGCGATCGTGAGAAGTGACCTTGAGATACCTACCGTTGTATCGAATCCGCTAGGACATAGCATGCGTCTTCATCACATTTATCATAGGTGTCCGTTGTCCGTGCAAGGGAAGCAATTCCCTGCAGATTTGATAGAGCTACCACACAAGGAGTTTGACATTATCCTTGGTATGGATTGGCTCACCGAGCATAGAGCAGTGGTCGACTGCAGTAGTCGGACCGTATGGCTGAGAGCCGATGACGGTAGCGACGTGTCACTCTCCGGGGAGGTGTTCCCCAAGGCTCCCGAGTTTACATCGTCCATGAGCGCGAGGCGCTTGATTCGCAAGAAGTGTAAGATGTTCCTGTGTCACGTTCAGGATATGCAAAAAGAATCACCACGTCAGCAGGACATCCCTACAGTTTGCGACTTCCCCGACGTCTTTCCCGATGACCTTCCTGGTTTGCCTCCGCCGAAAGAGGTAGAGTTCTCGATCAATCTCGTTCCGAGAGCGGAACCCATATCTGCTACACCGTATCGTATAGCACCTGCCGAGATGAATGAGTTGAAGGCTCAGTTGCAAGAGCTACTGGAAAAGGGATTCATCCGACCTAGCGTTTCCCCATGGGGAGCACCGGTGTTATTTGTTCGGAAGAAGGATGGATCCATGAGACTGCATCGACTACAGGCAGTTGAACAAAGCCACAGTGAAGAATCGTTATCCGTTGCCTCGCATCGACGACCTGTTCGACCAGCTCAGAGGGGCTACAGTATTCTCGAAGATTGATCCGCGTTCTGGATACCATCAGATTACCGTTAAGAGAGAAGACATTCCGAAGACTGCTTTTAGGACACGCTATGGGCATTATGAGTTCTCAGTCATGCCTTTCGGATTGACTAATGCCCCGGAAGTGTTCATGGAGCTTATGAACAGTGTGTTCCGACCATACTTGGACCAGTTCGTAGTAGTGTTCATCGATGACATGTTGGTTTATTCACGGACTCAAGAGGAGCATGCTAGACATTTGCAATTGGTTTTGAGTGTGTTGAGGGAGCACAAGCTGTATGCAAAATTGTCCAAGTGTGAATTCTGGTTGAGTGAGGTGACATTCTTAGGACATGTTATCTCTGCCACCGGTATCCAGGTAGACCCTAGCAAGATTTCAGCCTTAGTGGATTGGAAGACTCCGCGGAATGTTCGTGAGGTGAGGAGCTTCCTTGGGTTAGCCGGTTACTATCGTCGATTTGTTAAGGGCTTCGCCTCGATCGCTACTCCATTGAACAAGCTACTGCGGAAGGACATCACATTTGAGTGGACAGAAGCGTGCCAGCGCAGTTTTGATCAACTAAAGGAGTGCTTGACCCAGGCACCAGTCTTGATTCAACCTACTCCTGGCATCGAGTATACCATCTATAGTGACGCATCTCATAGCGGCTTAGGTTGTGTACTGATGTAGTTGAGTAAGGTAGTGGCCTACGCATCGAGACAGTTGAAGACTCACGAGGAGAACTACCCGACACATGATTTAGAGTTGGCAGCCGTGGTGTTTGCCCTGAAGATTTGGCGCCACTACATCTTTGGAGAGAGGATTCACATCTTCACCGATCACAAGAGTTTGAGGTACCTACTCACCCAGAAGGAACTGAATCTTAGACAACGTCGATGGTTGGAGCTGATCAAGGATTACGATTTAGTCATTGAGTATCACCCAGGCAAGGCTAACATCGTGGCCGATGCTTTGAGCAGAAAATCGTTAGCCGAGCTACAGCTTCAATCTCCGTTAGAGCAGGAGATCCGTACAGCACAGAGAGATGATGAGTTTTGTCAGAAGACTCGAGAGTTAGTTCCTACAGGAAAGAGGCCCGAGTTTGCAATTCGCGATGGAGTCTTGTACTATCTCGAACGCCTAGTGGTGCCCCGCGGGGGAGTGAGGGATCGCTTGTTGTGCGAGGCTCACGGAACCGTATACACTATGCACCCGGGTAGTAACAAGATGTATCCGGATTTGAAGAAATCCTATTGGTGGCCAGCTATGAAAAAGGAAATCCCCGAGTTCACTGCGCGCTGTTTGACTTGTCAGCAAGTCAAGGCTGAGCACCATATTCCGACAGGATTGCTGCACCCTCCTACCATTCCGGAGTGGAAGTGGGAAAGGATCACTATGGACTTTGTGATCGGATTGCCACGATCTTCACAAAAGAATGACGCCATCTGGGTCATTGTTGACAGGTTGACAAAGTCCGCTCATTTTCTACCCGTCAGACGTGACTCCTCCATGGACAAATTGGCAGACTTATACGTTAGAGAGATAGTTCGGTTGCACGGTGCACCGCTGTCGATCATATCTGATAGAGATCCCCGGTTCACTTCGATGTTCTGGAGAGGACTCCAGAAGGCTATTGGCTTAGCTTTGAACCTTAGAACGGCATTTCACCCTCAGACCGATGTCCAGTCTGAGAGGGTGATATAGATTGTCGAGGAAATGATGCGAGCTTGTGTGATCGACTTTGGAGAAGATTGTTAGCGTTACTTGTTGTTGATGGAGTTTGCATATAATAACAATTACCAGGCGAGTATTCAGATGGCTCCTTATGAGGCACTCTACGGCAGAAAGTGCCGAACCCCGATTTGTTGGACAGAGCTTAGCGAGCGTAAGCTCGAGGGACCAGATATTGTGCAGGATACCGAGGAGAAGGTTCGTGTGATCAGACACCGACTCCGCGCCGCTTCGGACAGACAGAAATCTTATGCAGACTTAAAGAGACGAGACATAGAGTACAATGTTGGTGACATGGTATTCTTGAAGGTTTCACCTTGGAAGAAGGTCCTACGGTTCGGGAAGAAAGGGAAGCTTAGCCCTAGATTCATTGGACCCTACCGCATTCTGGAGCGAATAGGACCTGTTGCTTACAGGCTAGAGTTGCCACCAGAGTTGAACAGGATTCACGACGTCTTTCATGTCTCCATGCTGCGTAGATACCGTTCAGATCCGACTCATGTGTTGCCGACCAATGCTGTTACCCTCGATGAGAGTTTGTCTTACGAAGAAGAGCCAGTTAAGATCTTGGCGCGCGAAACTAAAGTACTAAGAAATAAGACGGTGCCTTTGGTAAAGGTACTATGGCGTAATCATGCGGTGGAAGAAGCCACCTGGGAGACCGAAAAATCTATGCGAACTCAGTACCCTCACCTCTTCGGCGACCAATGACTCAGGTAATTTCGAGGACAAAATTCTTTTTAAGGGGGGGGAGAAATGTAACGCCCTGAAATCTGGCCCAAAAGAATTAATTAAATTCGTTAGAGCAATTGATTACGAATTGGGCCTAAAAAGGGGTTAAAATTATAATTTGGATTCTAAGCCCAACTTTTATGTCATCTCGTAGGAAATATTTTTGTGATCACGTCGGTTCAAATGGCTCACGAATCGGAGTTATGGAGCTCATGTTATGGCCGTTTAATCAGGTATTTTGGGCCCGGAGCCCAAATCACTAGTATTGGGATTAATAAGTAAAACCTAAACCTATTAATATTGAATTACTTTGTAACACCCCAACCCGCATGACCCAAACCCGTGAGACAGCGGACCGGTGTGCCACTGAATTGGTATCCAAATTTGCGACATTTTCAAAACATTTTTAAACAAACGTTCTATCAATACATATAAAAATCCATCGGAGTAATTTAAAATAATGCGGAAGCCTTTTTAAAGTCAAACAACTTGGGATCTTTCCCGAAAACGTAATAAGCATTAAAGTTAATTAAATAAAGCATAATCAACAGATTAAAGAGACAGCCACGCCATCGTACATCTCCTCCTCAATGCCCTCTGGGATCGGCTCTAGGTTCATCTGTCTGATCACCTACGGACAGCAAAAAGGAAAACAACGGTAACACCCCGGCCCCCACCCTGGCCGTAAGTGTTCGCTCATAGGATTGTAGACTGACAATTTTAAACAAACGTTCTATCAATACATATAAAAATCCATCGGAGTAATTTAAAATAATGCGGAAGCCTTTTTAAAGTCAAACAACTTGGGATCTTTCCCGAAAACGTAATAAGCATTAAAGTTAATTAAATAAAGCATAATCAACAGATTAAAGAGACAGCCACACCATCGTACATCTCCTCCTCAATGCCCTCTGGGATCGGCTCTAGGTTCATCTGTCTGATCACCTACGGACAGCAAAAAGGAAAACAACGGTAACACCCCGGCCCCCACCCTGGCCGTAAGTGTTCGCTCATAGGATTGTAGACTGTCCCCACAAACCAACACAAGTCTTTCCCGCACACTTTGTCCCCACTCGTGCGCGCCCAAGGAAAACTTCCCAGGGGGTCACGCATCCTAGAATTGCTCCAGGTCAAGCACGCTTAACCTTAGAGTTTCTAAGTGATGAGCTCTCGAAAAGAAGATGCACCTTGTTGGTATGAGTAGTACTATCAATCCTTTTGAGCTCTTCCCATTCCCATCTTGATACGGGGTATTACAACAACGCTATCCGCTCAGCATTGACGCTGAGTGGTACTCCATTGTAGCACAAGAATAAACATAATAATTCAACAATTAAGATCGTGCATATGTTTATCTTTTTAATAAAAATCAACGTTTGGCGACGTCCTCCGTTTGGCGTGGCAGCGCTGCAATCGACGGCGGCGGACGACCGACGAAGGCGGAACAGCGGCGTTCGGCGTTTGGCGACGTCCTCCGTTTGGCGTGGCGGCGCTGCACCCGTCGGCGATGATGGTGGCGGCTACTGGCAAAGGAAGCAGCGGCGGCGACCGGCTGGGGAAGGGCGACGGCGGCGGCTGGCTGCTCCAATTGGACGGCGAACGACCGGCGGCTGGTGCGGCGAGGCTGGGGAAGGCGAAGAAGAAAGAAGAAGAAGGAGAAGAAAAAGAAGAAGAAGAAGAAGAAGAAGAAAGGAGAAGAAGAACGAACGAAGGACAAGGTTTCTACGGCTGAAATTAGTTTAGGTTTATTTAATGGTCCCATTCCAAAAAGGATTGGGCTTCGGACCCAAAATACCTGATTAAATGGTCATAACATGAGCTCCATAACTCCGATTCGCGAGCCGTCTGAACCGACGCGATCACAAAAATATTTCCTACGAGATGACATAAAAGTTGGGCTTAGAATCCAAATTATAATTTTAACCCCTTATTGGGCCCAATTCGTAATCAATTGCTCTAACAATTTAATTAATTCTTTTGGGCCAGATTTCGAGGCGTTACATACTTTGTACGCGTATAACCTACGGTACGCGTCTTCCGTTTCAGATCTGAGAGCCACACGAGGTCCTTCATCTTCATCGTTTTCGATCGCCGCCATAAGCCAGTCGCCGGTCGCCGTCCTTCTCCGGCACCGCTAGTCGCCGCTGCTTCCCCCTCGCCAGAAGTTCATCACCCACTGCCAGGGTCAGTGCCGCCGACCATGGTTCCTAATCGCCAGAACAACCATCGTCCGTTCGAATTGCCGGCCGGTAACCTTCTCGTGCTGCCGTTCGTCGCCTCCAGCCACCGTCGCCGCATCCAGCTGCTGCCCCGGGTTGATACCGCCGGCAGATTAATCTCCACGCCAGATTAATTGTTCGATTCCGTGTTTTGACTCAATTTGACCCGTTGTTCGTTCGATTTCGTTGATTTGTCTTCCGTTCGAGCTATCGATTCGATTTCTCCGTAATCCAGGTCCGTACTATGAAGTTAATAGCGTTTAGAATGGATCTAATAGTTTGGATCGTTATATATGTTTATGCTATAATTTGGCTAAATTGGTTAGTTGAATTAAATTGATTATTCGAATTGAATTGTTGAGAATTATGAATTGACTGAACAGGTTTGACTTTGACTTGGGTTAGGTCCTGTTTGACTTAGGCTTTGACTGGATATTCTATTGACGTAGGTTTGACCTAATGGTTAAACCAAAGGACTTTAATGAATTAATTAAGTTAATTAATTATTTCTAATCAATAATTAGGATCAATTGGTTTATTATGTCGAACATAGAAACTGGCCATTGCTTGGGTGGCTGCAGGGCCTGGTCAGTGAGGTTAAGACGTGCGCACGAGGGTCTGTGATTTTGGGTTTGAGGCTATCGCCCGAGGGATACTACCTCCACCGATGATGAGGAATTTTACTTTAACGCAAAACTTCCGTAGTAGTAAAGGGAACAGACTAGATCTTCTAAAAGATCAGTTTATCCCGTGTCGTCTCAAGGATCGGCCCAAGGAAAAGTTAAGCAAGACTAGTTAGACAAGATTTACTCAATGAATCAAAAAGTTTTCAAAAGGTCGAATAAGGAATGGAGATTGAATTTTTATCTTTCAGAAATAAAAGGTAGGGATGTAATTATTGGTTAGGTGATGGTTCTTTTTAGAGTAAAATCACTAGTTACTTAAATCTTTTTACTAGTAAGTAAACATCTTTTTAATTATCTATACTATTAACAAAAGCAAAAGAAATGGAAAGGGAAAAAAAAGAAAAAATAAATAGAAAAAAGGAGTTCCCGCCCAGCAGTGGTAAGAAATGTTTTAATCAATCCATTGGCTTTAATCAAGAAATATTCTGGAACCAAAAAAATTAATAATTGCAGTACTTAATGTTTTGACTCTTGGACTCCTTTGTTCATTGCATAACTGCCGTATATACACATTGCATCAAGTATTGTGTTTTCACATTACACATTCAATGCTCTGTGTCCCTGCCAAATAAAAGAGATCTATGAAACCAATGTTTTCATATTGGAACGGTGCATATGTGCTTTAAATAATACTCCCGGTAACAAATACTCCGTATTTGAGTTACTCCGTATTATTTTTATGGTTTACTTATTCAAATATTTGAGTTAATATTACTCCCTCTGTCCCATTTTAAATTGTCTGTTTGCCTTTTTTCTTTGCCCCAAAATAAATTGCATGTTAGTTTTTTTCGTAAACTTTTAAAAATAAAATACCTAAACTACCCCTAAAATAAGTCACACTTCTTCATCTTATCTTCTCATTCATCATCACTCCTCATAAAAAGTACGGAGTAATATCAATTTCGAAAAATCAACTCTATTTTTTATTTTTCTTAAATATGCCCAAAAGTCAAAACAGACGATTTAAATTGGGACGGAGGGAGTAGTTTACATACTCCGTATTTTTTAATGGTTTACCTTATTTACACTTCTATTGCTTCACTCGGAATTATTTTAAGAGCCAAAAAATACTTTAAGTTTAATAAGAATTCGATTTTTTTTAATTCATACCCTTGCATTCCGACTCTACTTCAATTCTAAGTTTGCGTGTAAAAACGTGATTATCCACATATATTCTATTAGACACAAACTTCACAAACTTACCATTTGTGTATTTAAGATTTTATTTCTAAATTACTAAAAATTATTTTATTCACTTGGGAAAGTGCAAAAATTGAAAGTTTGTGTATTTTGTGTCTAAGTTGTTTGCGACTTTAGCATTATTCCTAAAAAAATTCAGAAATGTAGGTCCCAATTAATGTTTTAATGATAGAAATATGTCCAATTTAATGTTTAAAATCATAAAATATTTGTCACCAATTTTTTTTTCTAATCCCTAAATTTTTAAGTGCATTCGGAAATTCCAAAGTTCTAATTAAAGAGGCAAAACAATATAATTTTTGAGTTTCATAGTTATGAAAAACGTGTATCCAATTCAATGTTTAAACTCATAAAATCTTTTGTCACCAAAAAAAAACTTTTCAAATACCCAATTTATTAGGTACAGCAAAAATAATTAATGAATAAAAAGGAATTGGAAAGATAACTACATACTCCGGGGTACATGAATGTTCTTTCTTAAGTATTAAAATTATTGCTTACCCACTTTAACCAAAGAGTCAAAAAGCTTTTGGAACTGCGTTGTTTACGGAGTATCTTGCAGCCGTCTAGACCATATTTAAACTTCTAGAATTTTCATTTGTTTTTCCCTATAAAAATCCATTCATTCTTATCATCTACTTATTCAAAATTTCTTTCCAGTCCAGAAAAAAACATTACACAGTTAGGACTTATACACAGCTTGGAATTAACAAAGGAGTTGTGGGATAAACATATGGAGGTATCTTTTTTATACTTAATTAGAAATAATTTATTTTGATAAAACTGATTGAATAGAAAAATGTTTTTAAGATTCATTTACGGCATGCAAAATTGTATTTGAGGAATAAAAAATTTCCTAAAAAGTGATTGCCCCTTTTTTTGGATTATATGAAAAAAGGAGAGGAAAGAAAATAAAGAGGTTTGGAAATTAAAAAAAGAGTATTTTTGATTGGATAATGTGAAAATGATATGAAAGTGATGAGACAAAACAAGAAACAAAGTAAAAAAGAAAACAATGGAGAATGTATATTTATAGTGGAACAAAACAAAAGAAATCACCATGTGCCGAAGGCAGAGTTGAATTATTCTCTAATTCTTCATTCAATTTTGACCAAGAAAATGGTTTATATTATTATCCATTTTCAATAAAAACAATATACGGAGTATTATAGAATTTATATTTAATAGATTTTTAGATAAACTATCATCAAATAGCTATGATGGATGTATCAAAATGTGAATCTACACAGCACTTTCTGGACTTTAAAGCTAAACCTTTCATACAGAACCTTTTTCCCTATTTGTGCAAAATTTTTAGATAAATTGCAAAAATAAATGATGAAAAATGTAGATAATCACAACTTGCCGATATCATTTTCTAAATCAAATATTCTTGAGCCAGTATTCAGTCTCCAATCCTGAATAAAAAACAAAATCCAAAAGAGTTTAAATCTAAGCAATCGGAACCCCATGCAAGTTTCTAAAAACTTTTATTTTATATCTACATGATAATTAAAAAAATAAGTGATGAAAAATGTTGAATCAACACATCTTACCGATATCATTTCATAAATCAAGTGTTTTTGAATTGAGATATTATTGAATCTTGCTTCATTGGCACTTGAATAAAGAATTCAAAAAATTGAAAATAGAAAATCAAATCATAGCAGATATCTTAGATCTGTGCAATGGAAACCCCGTGCATGCTTTAAAAACGTGATATTTTTTTATCTACGGAGTTGTAATTTGAAATTCGAATGGAAAATTACAAATTTATTTCAATTTTTTTATTCTTTTTTTATTTTTAAAATTTTTAAATTTTTTTAGTAGATAATGAGTGTGGTATTCGTTCAAGATCTGAATACATAGGGCCTGTTTGGTAATAGCGTTAGCGATTAGCGTTAGCGTTTTGAAAAAGCTATCTACGGACAGCGTTTAGCGTTAGCGTTTTCAAAGTAATCTGCACCGTTAAAATCTTATCTAAAATGTTTACGCTAATCTCTAACGCTGTTCCCAAACAGGCCCATAATTAACAAATCAGATTTAGTGCTCAAAGAGCATTTAATTTCATTTATTCCAGAACTATTAGCAATAAAGTGGCATCATAATCCATAGCCATTGAGAGCAGTATGTTGTTTTACTTTTAAAAGTATTTATGCAAGCAAACAAATTTTTCTACGGAATACTATTTATGCACAATTCTGTAAATTATACACAACGCCAATGAGTTGCCACAGTCTGCGGAGCACTATTCAAGTCCACTTAAAATCCAATAAGAAACACAAACTAAACACGCTGAAATGCTGAATTTGTATAATAATTTGTGCGTCAATGTTGGTCTTTTGACCTGGCGCTGAAGTGAATAACGACAACGGACATCCAAGTGATTGTTTCTTTAACTACAATTGATGTTGCACAATTAGACATTGGTGACCCCACACATGTATGTGCAAATTGTGGTGCGTTCTTTTTGTATGACGAGTGAGTTGTTGGAATTTCTAATAAATAACCTCTTAAATATTCTCTCTGTCCCTGAGTATTTGTCCACTTTCAACTTTTATCGGTCAAAATTGGTAAAATTTGACCTCAAATCAAATAAAAAGGATATTAGATATTGATACAAAAAGAGTTTGATTAGATTTATTACATCAAATATTTTCAAAATATTATTTTATTTAATGCAAATATAATGTATATTTTATTTTATTATAGGTCAAAGGTTGAAAATAGTTGACCGAAAAAAATCAAAACTGGATAAGTGCTCAGGGACGGATCGGAGGTAGTACTCTTTATGTTGTCAGCATGGAAAGATTGTACTTGCACTGATTAAGGACCCACCAACTCTATTGGCGCAACTCATAAATGGTATGGGTCATGTTTGTGTGCATTTCCAAGCAAATATACGGTCTTACACCTGCATGTTCTCATTTACATCACTGGAAAGATTATCAAGGATTTAAATTATGGAAGATCACCACATGTATATATACAAAGTTAGAGGAAGAAACCATCATATGGTTGGTTTTTTGGTGCCTTCAAATGGAGCTCCTCCACATTTTGCACAATTATATATCTATGATAGTGAGAATGAGGTTTTGAATCACACAAGTGCACTGAGCTATGATTTATCCTCTTAATATATTGCACTCATAAAAAATTTAATCATGAAAACATTTATTTTATGCATTTATTAACTTTCACCAACCTCTTTAGGAGTAATGATGCATTGCATACGTTACACATTGACATTGTGGAGAAATTGAAGGAAATGTTAGATGAACAAAATGTCTTAGTGAAATCATTTCGCATGGCGAGATCTAAGCAAATTGAATTTGGCGACATGACTATTAGTTTAAAGTTGGTATGTAAACAATACTCGGATGCAAGGAGGTACATTTTGCCGTCGCTACAGCTTTAGTCGTTTGTGACTTTTATCAATCTTTAGGAGAGAGATATATATTGGTGGAGACCATTGGTTGGGAATTGTGAATTAAAGCACATAAATGCGTTGAATTTAGCTTATTTAAGTCTTCAATATACCTTACTGATCCCATACGGTGATGACGGGTACAGAGACATATTCCTTTTTTTAATATAGACACTTTGCAGGTAATAGGACGAAGAAGTGCTAGAATAAGAGAACTCCTTGCATATTGATTTCATGAGAGAGTATGTGAGACTTCTATGATCTTACATTCAAGAAAACGATTTCAAGAGATATTTCTTGCATATCGTTTGTCATTCTATAACATATTTTTGGCCGTGCAACGCACGGGTATGATTCTAGTTTACTTAACAATCAATCCAATGTCTAAAGATCAATTATCAAACTAATGGACTTGACTTAATTAAATTCCAGATTTCTCAAGAAATATAATTTTCAAAAAAAATAGATTTGCTTTCTCTCGATTTACAAATCTCAAGTATAAACTCTCAGTAATAAAAACTAGTAAATTCCCTTTTATAATTCAACTCAATGATTCTCTCAGAAAATTACCATCACCATTCCAATAATCACATCACCAATTACTTTAGCTACTCATAATAAAAACTTCCAACACACATGCATCATAAGAAGACATTTTTCAGTTGATAGTAAAAAGTTAACAAACTTACTTCAACAAATCTGAAGAACTGAGATCCGGGCTACAATTTGCTCCGTGAAAACTCCAAGGAATAATACTAATCCAAAATATGAAAGTGGCTTTGTAAATCTAGACAAAAATGGAGAAATTCGGGTTTTTGGGAGAAGAGGGGCGCTGTGTAGCGTGTTAAATTGGAGAGGGGGAGTGCTGTATTTATAGGATCAGACGCGAAGCGTCCAACCCCCAGCCGTCCAGATCCAAAGCGTCCAAGGTTGGACGCCTTACGCGGCCCGTCCATCCGCTGCTTGCCACGTGTCTTCCTTGATCTGCAATCCAGCCAAGGCGTCCAACTCCAAGCGTCCAACTTGGCCAAGCGTCCAAGTTGGACGCCTTGAGGCCTTGGTCCGTTGGGCTTCGCGGTTGTTACGAGATCTTGGCCCAATTTCACTGATTTTCACTTTGCTTCGCAGTCTGTTTCAGTTTCCTCCAAATTTCTCATGATAAAAATCTCAGTTAAAAAAAAAATTTCTTTCTTTCAAATATAAGTAGAAAAATTAACAATCAAGATGAGACAGATTTTAAACCAATTATTATTCCTTAAAGAACAAATCAAAGATATTGTTCAGTTTAACATAAAATTACGCACTGCTTATCACTATTTTCGTGCAATAATGCTTAAAATATGTAGAATAAAATAAGAACAAAATGAACTTATCAAATTCCTCACACTTAAACGTTGCTTGCCCTTAGGCAACAACTTTAGACCACTAAGGGTATGACATTCTATTATTATTGCTGAAAAAAGCTTTAATTGCATCATCATGAGGCCAATTCAACTAACATAATCATCAGACTTCGTTAAATAGCTACACTTTTTAGAGTTGTCTCTCATTTCTTCTGAAAATTTGCCAAGTTTTCACCAAACACGTATTTTACTTGATTAAATCAAATAGAAGCAAACCATTTACTGAAATGAATGTATTTCTTAAAAAAATTGTTAAGATCAAATAGACTCAACTATCTCTTCTAAAGCCCATTGTTCACGAATAATTGCCAATAATGTAAAGGCCTTAATAACTTCAATATGTGTTTTTTCTTGATGAGAAGGCTTCTCATTTCACAGAAACTTAATTATCTTACCAAGATTGTGGATTTATTCTATGTCAGAGGCATACTTGCTCCCTCGCCTTATGCGATTAGCGGGAGAAGCAGAGGTCCTTTTCAGGAGATAGAATTTCCAATTCGTCACTTAAGCGCAATCTTAGCAAAAATTCATGATTAAAGGTACAAGAAGCAAATATTTAGTGCAGACCTTTACACATTGTTAAGAATTCCAGTGAAATCAATAGTTTTTAAAGGTAATTAAAGTATCTGAAAAAAAAACTTTTAAGAAAATACTAGTTAATTTCAGCAATGGTGGTAGTCTATTTGAAAACAAAATCACGTAAAAATAGGAGTTTGCCAAAACCTTTGAAAATTCTCAATTTATATGCTTGACACCCTATCGATTAACTATTCAATATTAGACTGATGATTATGCTAAAACCAAAGTGGTCTACAAGTATACAAGTAAAACACGTCTCATTCGATCATTTCAACCAGGTAACTTTCCTCCTCACACTTGAACACAACTGCATCCTCGCAGTTGGGAAAAAAAAATGTTAATGAGTGTAATACCGGGTTGGGATGATTGACTAATAACAAAAGAACTCACACATCAATAAATCAAAAGGAGTTGATTGAAATAGAAATAGAGCAAGTGCACAAGTAAATGTTACCAGTGGAAAATAAGAAGTTCCAACAATCCAGTTGATCATCAATTCCTGCTCATAAACGAAGAGAAATAGTTTTCAAAGGAAAATAATATGAAGATCACTAAGGGGGAGGAACAAAAGCGGATGGATCGTCGCCCTCAGGAGAGCGAGGGGTGAGCCCAATGTGCACATCTGAGTAAAAGCCAGTAAAGGTCCTCCGAAGCAGGGCAAAGCTCTCAGCCTGGGATGCCTGCTGCTGTCCGATTTCGGACATCCTCTGCATGATGGTATCCTGCTGCACTAGGATCCTCCTAGCCCATTCAGGGGTCGGATCCGCCTGGGTCGTTGCTGGAGCGGCCTGAGAAGTGGGACGGCGACGAGTGGCTCTCCTAGACGAGACCCGCGAAGATGCTCCTGAGGTCGAGGGCGCAGATGAAGAAGCACCGTTGCTCTCGGTAGAGCTAGCTCCCAACCTCCTACGGATGTGAGCATTCCTCAGCATGCCCGCGTCCAAATCTCGCATCAACATCTGTGCCTGCGGAATGGGCGCCGCCCCCTCGAGTGATCGGAAGAGTATGGTGACCACGAAACCACAGACAATGTGAGTCCGATTCCCCATAGACTGGCTATAGAGGAATCGGGCCACAAAGACAGCCACATTCGCCTCCTGGCGTGTGTGCAAGCTCCAGAAGACCATCATGTCATCGGGGTATACCCAATCCGTGTTCAACGGCCTCCCAAAGAAGGACGTCGAAAGCACAAAAGATAGGATTCGCCAAGTCGGCTGAATCCAAAACCTGGCCCGACCCATGCCCTCAAAGCGGTCTGGGTCGGAAGAATGTTCCGCCCAAAAGTCAACAGGATCAACGTCCGCAGGGAGAAGGTATGGTGCGGCATCAAACTCTAGCGCCAACGTCTCCTCCCGAGAGTAGAGACCCAAGTGAGTGGCCAGCTCGGCGATCGTCAGCTGAAATCCCCGCCCTAGGAGAGTGAAGGTGAGGGTGGTATGAGAGTCGATGGACTGGAAGTTCATCGACCGTGACCCCGTAGATGGCTCCAGCTCAAGAGAGCACAGAAACTCGATCGTCAGTGGTAGGCTGGACTCAGCTCGCATCGGTGAGAACTGCCGAGGACAGGTACACAGACTCCGTCAATGAGCGATGGCGGCCCCACATCTCAAATTGCTCGATGGGACCTGAACCCACCAAGTGAACATCGGCACGCGTAACAGTTGGGAATGCTGGCCTGTGAGGCATCTGCACATGAAATACACATATAACATCTTGCCCCCATATAGGTGCGACAAGTCTCCGTTCATTTATTCAAATAAAGAGTAACAGAAAATAATAATTGAATAAAATAGAGAGAAATAACGGGTTGCCTCCCGTTCAATGCTTCTTTAACGTCACTAGCTTGACGTAATTACTTCATCATTTGTGGGGTTTAATCTCCACCTTCCCTTTTTGAAACTGCTCCCCAAAGTACCTCTTAATTTGTTGCCCATTGACCTTGAACGTACCAGATTCACCTCTCAACTCTACAGTCCCATAAGGGAAGATTCTGGTGATTGTGTAGGGCCCTGTCCATCGGGAGCGAAGTTTGCCTGGGAACAATCTTAAACAGGAATTATAAAGCAACACTCTTTCGCCTTCGTGGAAGACCCTATTCTGCTTGATATGAGCATCATGATAAAGCTTCATCCTTTCCTTGTATAGCTTAGCATTATGAAATGCTAATGCTCTCCATTCGTCTAGCTCATCTAGCTGATAAAATCTTTCTCGCCCAGCTTCAGAAGAATCAAGGCAAACCCTACGCAGTGCCCATAATGCCTTATGCTCAATTTGTACTGGAAGGTGACAAGACTTTCCGTACACCAAGTGAAAGGGAGTTGTACCAATTGGCGCTTTATAAGCCGTGCGAAATGCCCATAGGGCATCATCAAGTTTCTCCCTCCAATCCTTCCTCGTTCGGGCAACAGTCTTTTCCAAGATTCTCTTTAAATCCCTGTTTGCGTTTTCCACTTGCCCTTGCGTCTGAGGGTGGTACGCCACTCCTCCTCTATGATGAACTCCATAACGTTCTAACGCCTTAGATAGCGGATCATTTCGGAAATGGGTACCCTTGTCACTTATTATTAGTCTTGGAACTCCAAATCTCGAAAACAGTTTCTTTAAGAAGCGAACCATAGTACGGCCATCGTCTCTTTTGCAAGCTTGGGATTCAACCCATTTGGAGACGTAATCGATGGCAACGAGGATGTATTTATTACCATAAGAACTCGGGAATGGCCCTACAAAGTTGATTCCCCACACATCAAATACCTCACATGGCAGCATGTAATGCTGTGGCATCTCGTCTCACTTAGATATATTGCCCGTTCTTTGACAGCGGTCGGAGGAAGCAGCAAACTGATTATGATCCCTAAAAAGCGTTGGCCAGAAGAATCCTGAGTCCAACACTTTCCTTTCTGTCCTTGCTCCTGAGAAGTGTCCGCCAACTGGGCCACTATGGCAAGCTGCCAAAATTTCCTTTCCTTCTGCTTCAGTCACGCATCGCCGAACTACTTGGTCCGCACAAATCCTGAAAAGGTAGGGGTCGTCCCAAAAGTAGAAGTGAGCTTCTCGCTTAAGCTTCTTGCTTAGGTGCGGTGTCAGCAAGGTAGGCTCGATCTTCCCTGCCAAATAATTGGCAATATCCGCATACCAAGGTTCCATTTCTTGTATAGCGTGGATCCTCTCAAAGGGAAAGGACTTGTTCACTATACAATTGCCAAATTGCTCGGCTACTTCCACATCTAGACGAGATAGATGATCTGCGGCTTGATTGGCTGAACCTTTTCTATCCTTGATCTGTAAATCAAATTCCTGCAACAATAAAACCCATCGTAATAACCGAGGCTTTGCATCATTCTTTTGCAACAGGTACCGCAACGCCGCATGGTCGGTGTAAACGACAGCTGGAGAAAGAATGATGTAAGGCCTGAATTTTTCCAAAGCGTATACAATTGCTAGGACTTCCTTCTCAGTAGTTGTGTAGTTGAGTTGCGCTCCCGAAAGGGTTTTACTAGCGTAGTAAATTGGGTGAAAAACCTTTTCCTTCCTTTCTCCAAGGATTGCTCCTACTACTAAATCGCTAGCGTCGCACATGAGTTCAAATGGTAGTGCCCAATCTGGGGCGATAAGAACTGGGGCTGAGATTAGTTTTTCTTTCAAGGTATTGAATGCTTGTAAACATTCATCCGTAAAAACAAACTCTATACCCTTCTCTAGTAGGGCAGTTAGGGGTTTTGCTATTTTAGCAAAGTCCTTGATAAACCTTCTATAAAATCCTGCGTGCCCTAAAAAACTTCGGATGGCTTTTACGGAATTTGGCGGTGGAAGCTTCTCGATAGTCTCGATTTTAGCGCGGTCCACTTCTACCCCACGACTCGATACCTTGTGACCTAAGACTATTCCTTCTTTTACTAAGAACTGGCATTTCTCCCAACTAAGAGCTAGGTGAGTTTCCTCGCATCTTATGAGAACTTTTTCTAGATTACCTAGGCATTCGTCAAATGACTTCCCTGTGATAGAGAAATCATCCATAAAGACTTCCATAAAATCCCCTATAAACTTTTCAAAAATAGCTATCATACACCTCATAAAGGTGGCAGGGGCATTACAGAGTCCGAATGACATCCGACGAAATGCAAAGGTTCCGAAGGGGCAAGTGAAAGTGGTCTTCTCCTGATCTTCGAGATTTACATGGATTTGGAAATAACCACTCATCCCATCCAGGAAGCAATAGTACGCATGGCCAGTTAATTTCTCAATGAGTTGGTCAATGAAAGGAAGGGGGAAATGATCCTTGCGTGTGGCATCATTTAACTTTCTATAGTCTATGACCATTCGCCATCCAGTCACCGTTCTTCCTGGAACTAATTCTCCCTTCTCATTTTTGGTTACTGTCATTCCACCCTTTTTTGGAACAACATGGATTGGTGACACCCATTGGCTATCGGAAATGGGATAAATTATTCCAGCATCCAGGAGTCTAAGCACTTCTTTCTGCACTACCTCCATTAATTTTGGATTTAACCTGCGTTGAGCCTGCACAACTGGTTCAAATCCGTCCTCAATGGCTATTTTATGTGTGCAATAAGCGGGGCTTATTCCTTGAATATCCTCTAGTTTCCAAGCAATTGCTTGCTTGTGCATACGGAGGACAGCTAGTAATTTTTTCTTCTGATCAGGTGTTAGATCGAAGGCTATGACAACAAGGCACTGGCCCTCACTATCGAGGAAAGCGTAATCAAGGTGTGATGGTAAGGGTTTAAGTTCTAAATATTTTGCTTCGTTTGTGGGTTCAGATTGCGTCTTGATAACACACACCTCCTCACACTTAGGTTCTTGAAAAGCAATTTCTAGGCTTAGAAGATCTTCTACAGACCCTTTATCTTTTATGACTTTAACTGAGTTGCAGAACTCACCTGGGTCTGGGGTTCGATTCATGACGCTCAGCATCTTAAAAGTGACATCTTCATTGCCTACTCTTAGAGTTAATTCTCTGTCGCAAGGAATGGTCGCCCTAGTAATAGCGGCTTTTCCTTCTCTTCTTCCATATCCAATACCACAAAATCAGCAGGAAAGATGAACTTATTTACCTTCACAAGTACGTCTTCAATCACCCCCCTAGGGTAACGAATAGAGCTATCTGCTAATTGAAGACACATCTGAGTAGGTTTGAGTCTAGTCAATCCCAACGCTTTCATGATAGAGGATGACATTAAATTGATACTAGCTCCTAGGTCAGCTAGAGCGTCTCCAAAGGTTCTATCGTTAATGGAGCAAGGGATGATGAAACATCCAGGATCCTTTCGTTTTCTAGGAATTTCTTCAAGTAACATAGCAGAGCATTCAGCAATTAAGCTGACAACTGGGAATTCCTCCCAATCCCTCTTCTTAGTTACGAGGTCCTTTAAGAATTTACCGTATTTGGGCATCTCAGTTAACACATCTACCAAGGGCATTTTGACCTCAACTTGGCCAATGACGTCGAGAAACTTTTGGAAAGCTTTCTCGTCCTTGCTCTTTTTAACCCTAGTAGGGAAGGGAATAGTGTTTAGCTGAGTTTGTCTGGCTAGTTGGGATTGGCTGGAGGGGGTTTCTTCCCTCCTCGTCTCTTGGGGTGTGGATTCAGACTTCTTTTGAGAGGTTGTTCCTATAGAAGTATCCACAGGGACTTCTTCTATATCAGCTTCGACTTCCGGGCCTTGAAGCTCTTTACCACTTCTCAAAGTTCTGGCCCGAAGTTGCTCCCTTGGGTTTAGTTCGGTGGTAGCTGGGAGGTTCCCCTGTTCTCTAACTCCGAGTTGTTTGAACACTTGTTGGAGTTGGTTATCACGCGTCTTGTCGCGTTCCTTCAAATCATCTGCTAGATTGTTCATCTTCTGCATGTACTCCATCATCATCTTCTCCATTCTTGCCAACGAATCTTCTTGGGGAGGTTGGCGATTATGAGGTGGAACGTAGGGTGTATTGTTATTTTGGTAATTGGTTTTGTTGTTGTTCCAATTACCTTGTTTATAGTCATCCCTAAGACGATTGTTTCTAGAAAACTTGTTTCTCTCCCGCCATTGCTCCTGATTGTTCTGGGCCCAAGGTCCTTCCCCTTTATTCGCGTATTGTGCTAGATTAACGTCTTTAGCCTTACTCGGAGGGGGTGGTTCAATCAAGGGACAAGCAGAGGAAAGATGATTTTGAGAGCAGTGCTCACAAGACAAGACAAGATCGGACTGGTGGTGACTACCAGAACCATAGATTTCAGCTTGATTCACCGGTTCAATATACAAGTTAGGACGTGGATGGGAAGCTCCTAGGTGTTCCTTGATAGTTTGTTTCACGATGCTCTCCATACTAGCCTTGAGGGTTGTGAATTGGTCTACTTTATACATGCCAGCTTTAGGAGGAGGAGCTCGGTCTTCATACCAGTATTTAGCATTCGACGTAAGTCTATCTACTAACTCCTCATTCTCCTCAGGTGTCATCTCCAGAAAAGAACCAAGTTTAGAAGAGTGGTCCAATTCCTTCTTAGATGGTACCGTTAAGCCTTGGTAAAAGTAGAACATCAAACTATCGGAATCAATTAGAGCAGGTGGGCATTTAACCTTCAATTCCTTGAATCTTTCCCATGCTTCGCACATCGATTCCATAGGTGCTTGACAGAAGTTTTGGATGGAGTTCTTTATTTTCACCATAGCAGATGGTGGAAAATATTCGTGCATGAATGCCTGGTGCAACGCCTCCCAGGTCTTGAAGTGGCCATTAGGGACTGTATTTAACCATCTAGCTTCCCGATCCCGAAGGGAAAAGGGAAAGAGCAACAGTTTAACACGATCCATGGATAAGCCGTTAGACTGGAACGTTTGGCAGGTCCTAGAAAACCACAGCATGTGCGCTCTTGGATCTTCAGCCTTTGAGCCTCCATATTGGTTATTCGAGACCATTTGGATCATTGCTGGTTTGATTTCAAATGAATGGGCTTGACTAGCGGGGAGACCTATGTGTTGGGAAACGAGGCTTGGATAACGCAGCGGAAAACAAAATTTTATAGTCCAAAACTCGATTCCACCCAAGAACAACTTACGTAAATTACTAGCTATAGTAAGAAATTTACCTTAACAGTGAAAACGAAGAACAGAGGAACGGTCGGGGATGGTTTTGAGGAGATGAACGTAGCGCCAAGCGTATGAAGCCTCCAACGTATCCACACGAACTTGCTCCGGAGTCCAAGATTAAACTTGTGCTAGCAAGTTTAATATAGGATAGTAAAAACTATAATAATACTACTTTGGGAGTAATAAATATATAGTAAAATATTTATCTTATAAATATTTGTTTATAATATTTTGTGTATATTTCTAACACTTTAGAAAAATAACTTTGAACACAAAATAAAATTTTCTTCTCTCTTCCCTTGTGATGGCCGAAAATCACACAAAAAAATGGGGAGGGATACTCACACTATATAATACAATGTATTAAGAAAATGCTAGGAAATTGCTTAAGGAAAAAAAACAAATTAGGCTTAATTCATTGTTCCCAACCAACACAACAAGACAAGTATACTTTTGTTAATCAAATATTTGATTATAAAATCAAATATATCATTAGGTGGATTATCAAAATATGTTTTGTATTTTTCCCCTTAGAATTTCGGCCATAGCATATTAAAATACATTATATTTTATTTTTGCATCAATAATTATCATATAATTAAAATGATGAAAATAAAAGTAATATATATATATATATATATATATATATATATATATATATTATATATATATATATATATATATATATATATATATATATATATATATATATATATATATATATATATATATATATTATATATATATATATATATATATATATATATATATATATATATATATATATATATATATATATATATATATATATATATATATATATATATATATATATATATATATATATATATATATATTATATATATATATATATATATTATTATCGGCGCTACATATATATATATAATAAAATTTGTTTTGTCAAAATATAATTATCATATAATTAAAATGACACAAACAAAATATAATTTTAAAATACATATGTATTTTCGAAATACATATATATATATATAAAATTATCACAATTATATATTTAATATTATTCCCACTAGTGTAGTATACTACTCCCTTACAAGTCCTAAGTGTGTGACCCTTTAGGTATCCATAACACTGGCAATGATATTAATAAAATTAATACCATAGATAATAAGCGGTATCTAGCAACACATTATTACCCCCAGATTATGAAAAAGACGTTCATCTCATCAATACCTTCTACGACACAAGACATTCTATAACTATTATCCTTCTGTCTTAAATGTCATGATTTAACACAAGGCATGGGATGTGTATCCTTGTATAGTTAAATCAGCTGTTACTGAATATCAAGTAGACTGGCAGGGATCAGATATTTATCAGTCTCTAGATAGTGACATATCTGGGCATGGCCATGCACTTTCCCAAGTCCTACTATTCAGTGGGCCCATTGACATTATACTTCTATACAGTAGAAGGGACAGATCCTGTATCTGTTATTCACATCTCTAAATATGCTTAGCGGCATACCCAACGCATAACTGTACGTCTACCAGTATTTTAGATAGCATTAGTTATGAATCAAAGCATACGGCCCCACATATCAGAGAATGTAATAACTTCAAGTCTGAGGATAGTTATAGCAAGGTCGATTTGAGAATACTGATAAACACATTACTGTAGATCCATGCAGTATTCTCAAGATGGGTCAATCTAGTCACATATTATCGATAGAATATGCACCTACGTACAGATTAAGATATCACAATACCTATAGTCTATGAGACGCAACTATCTCATCTCGTACATACTAGTCTTGATACGTTATGACGTCCGTATTATCATAAAGTGCGACTAGGGATATTCTAGACATAGCCTTCGTCAAGAAGTAACAGTCTCATAATCAGAACATCGTAGTCCTCATCTATGTTACTGAAGCGCTATCGTTTATGGACTGAAGCTATGTTATGTTACACGAGATATAAAACATACTTCAAGGCCTTTCATTCATGATAAAGTGTACAGTTACATAGGTATTTGATTGCCGCTAGGGCACCTAAATACAACAGTATGGGATCTTCCTCTACGTACACCGGGCTCATGGCTTGAAGGATCGTTCGTCTAGGATTAGCCGCCATTTCTTGTTCCTCTTCCTCCTCTGAGTGTTGATTCTCTTCCTCACGATTTGCCTCTTCTTCTTCCTCTTCTCTTCACTCTTCGTCGTTGAACTCCAGTTGACGAGGAATTCTAACGGTATGGCGTCGGAGCAAAAGTTCAGGGTTCTTGGTTCTCGGAAGAATGTTCTCACCGCGAGAACGGGTGTTCATACAATTTTGTAGGCTGGAGAGGGAATCCTAACAACTATCAAGTAAAAATTAATTTTTTTTTTGAAAATCGTTTCTATCAACTTTCTTTCAGGCTAACTAAAAAGAAATCTTACTAATAACTTTCTGCGCCGATCCTCGGCAACGGCTCCATTTGATGAGGAATTTTACTTTAACGCAAAACTCCCGTAGTAGTAAAGGGAACAGACTAGATCTTCTAAAAGATCAGTTTATCCCGTGTCGTCTCAAGGATCAGCCCAAGGGAAAGTTAAGCAAGACTAGTTAGACAAGATTTACTCAATGAATCAAAAAGTTTTCAAAAGGTCGAATAAGGAATGGAGATTGAATTTTTATCTTTCAGAAATAAAAGGTAGGGATGTAATTATTCGTTAGGTGATGGTTCTTTTTAGAGTAAAATCACTAGTTACTTAAATCTTTTTACTAGTAAGTAAACATCTTTTCAATTATTTACTTAACAATCAATCCAATGTCTAAAGATCAATTATCAAACTACTGGACTTGACTTAATTAAATTCCAGATTTCTAAAGAAATATAATTTTCAAAAAAAAAATAGATTTGCTTTCTCTCGATTTACAAATCTCAAGTATAAACTCTCAGTAATAAAAACTAGTAAATTCCCTTTTATAATTCAACTCAATGATTCTCTCAGAAAATTACCATCACCATTCCAATAATCACATCACCAATTACTTTAGCTACTCATAATAAAAACTTCCAACACACATGCATCATAAGAAGACATTTTTCAGTTGATAGTAAAAAGTTAACAAACTTACTTCAACAAATCTGAAGAACTGAGATCCGGGCTACAATTTGCTCCTTGAAAACTCCAAGGAATAATACTAATCTAAAATATGAAAGTGGCTTTGTAAATCTAGACAAAAAAATGGAGAAATTCGGGTTTTTGGGAGAAGAGGGGCGCTGTGTAGCGTGTTAAATCGGAGAGGGGGAGTGCTGTATTTATAGGATCAGACACGAAGCGTCCAACCCCCAGCCGTCCGGATCCAAAGCGTCCAAGGTTGGACGCCTTACGCGGCCCGTCCATCCGCTGCTTGCCACGTGTCTTCCTTGATCTGCAATCCAACCAAGGCGTCCAACTCCAAGCGTCCAACTTGGCCAAGCGTCCAAGTTGGACGCCTTGAGGCCTTGGTCCGTTGGGCTTCGCGGTTGTTACGAGATCTTGGCCCAATTTCACTGATTTTCACTTTGCTTCGCAGTCTGTTTCAGTTTCCTCCAAATTTCTCATGATAAAAATCTCAGTTAAAAAAAAATTTCTTTCTTTCAAATATAAGTAGAAAAATCAACAATCAAGACGAGACAGATTTTAAACCAATTATTATTCCTTAAAGAACAAATCAAAGATATTGTTCAGTTTAACATAAAATTATGCACTGCTTATCACTATTTTCGTGCAATAACGCTTAAAATATGTAGAATAAAATAAGAACAAAATGAACTTATCAACCAAATTGAGGCTATCTTCGGTATTACGGATTTAGGCTATCTCCGTCATAGGAAATAAATGTTAAGTGGTTAGACTTTCGTGAAAGCCTAATTTGGTTTGACCAGTGGTCAAAGAGTTAGTGAGGAACCCTTAAAACCTAAATCGTTTTGAAAAGAAAGAAAATAAGTTGACTGTTGGTCAACCGTCTAAAGAACCGAATTTAAAGTTGAATTGATTTTTTATTAAAAAGGATAAACATATGCGCGATCTTAATTATTGAATTATTATGTCTATTCTTGTGCTACAATGGAGTGCCACTCAGCGTCAATGCTGAGCGGATAGCGTTGTTTTCTTTTTTGCTGTCCGTAGGTGATCAGACAGATGAACCTAGAGCCGATCCCGGAGGGCATTGAGGAGGAGATGTACGATGGCGTGGCTGTCTCTTTAATCTGTAGTTATGCTTTATTTAATTAACTTTAATGCTTATTACGTTTTCGGGCAAGATCCCAAGTTGTTTGACTTTAAAAAGGGCTTCTGCATTATTTTAAATTACTCCGATGGATTTTTATAAGTATTGATAGAATGTTTGTTTTAAATTGTTTTGAAAATGTTGTATATTCGGATACCAATCCAGTGGCACACCGGTCCGCTGTCTCACGGTTTCGGGTTATGCGGGTTGGGGTGTTACATCAACACTTTTGAATTAAACTAAAACGGATCATAATGGTTGAATATAAGTCCTTTGGTTTCCATGAGGGTGTGCGTCATGAGAGAGGGCATGTTAGGGTCAGGCTTGAGTATATCATCCTCCCCGTCTTCAAAAAAGTTTGCCCTCAAACTTGGAATGTATTCAAAACCCTCATATGGGCTAAGGTCCCTTTTGCGAAATGTGGTAGTAGTGGTCCCAAAGTGGTGAGATACAAAGTCTAGAGGGGGGGGGGTGAGTAGACTTTGTTACAATTTTAAAACTTTTTCGTTTCTTTTGAAAACGTGAAAATAGTGTAAATCTAGAGTTCTTGGGAACTTTAGATTGTGTACGGAATTTGGTGGGTAGTATGAGCAGCAATCAATATGGATGAGTTAGTTTTCACAGTTAATATAGTTGCAAGTAAGAGGAAAGATAAAAGAGAGAGATACGCAAACTTTAATTAGGTTCGAAGGTGGGGTAATCCTTCTACGTCCTCAAAATCCACTATGTAGTTGGTTGCTAATAATGAACCAACAATTACACTTGTGTGAATTTCTGCACGGTATTTCGCAAGGCCAAAGTTGCTACTGCACTCGTGCTGGCTTTGTTGTTCCTTCGAAGGTCACGCTTCTTCAACAACTGCAAGATCCGAACAATAGGACCTGCAAGATCAACTTGTGAGAAAGTTGATCTACCCCCTTTTAATCAAGAAGTTTGATAAAAAGTTATATCCTTCAACGTGGTGTGGTACTTGAGGCAAGGAAACCTTCAAGTGTTTACACTATAGCTCTTTGGAAGGAGGAGAAGTTTGCTTCTGGATAAGGAGTTTTAGAAATCTCTCTTTATCAAGCTTTTTGGACTAACTGTGAATGAGATAGCTTTGTTGTTAGAGATTGCTTCATTGTGTTTTTCTATCTCGTTATTATTTTTTTCTCCAGTCTTCCAAGGTTGCTATTTATAGCTTGATTGGATAATCTATTCGTTGAATCAAAATAGACTATCCGTTGCATTTGCTGGCTTCAATTTTCAATGAAGATTGTGATTGAGGATTCCTCATTGGAATGGGTGTTTGGTCATACCCAATTGTTTGAGGAGGGATTCCTTTTTCCACAGAATCCATCTTCTAGCTGTTGTTCAAGAGTTCTGGACTGTAGCACTTTACTCAGTTTGTCTTCTAGTGTTTGTTTAGGAATTTTGGACGAGCTCTTTAATTTGAGGGGTCCAGACTTTGTCTTCAAGTCATTTGTTCTTGAATCAACTTAATTATCTTCAATTCTAGTCGTTGAAAATCAAGAGATTGATTTTTCCTTACCAACATGTAGAATTTCTTCATTCAAGACTTAGAATTTTTTCTAAGTCTTTTCTCACTTGTCCGCTTCTGAGAGTTCCGATCTTTTCTTGAGGTATCCGGTTCTTTTGCTGAGAAATCCGGAAAAGTCATTCACAGACTTCCGGGTGAGAAAGAGATCCGCGCTAGTCTTTCGATCTGAATGACTTAGCCTTCAGCGGATTGTAGCGAGACATCCGGTTATCATGTCATGTTCCGGATTAGAGGATCTTCATCTGCTTTGAGTGATCCTTACTTTTCTCTGACATTTCCGATCAAGATATCCAATTTCCATATCATAGAATTTGATCAAGTCTTCAAGCATCAAACAACTTAAAGAAATATCACAACTTTATTGGAAATCTCAAGAACTCAGTTTTAACAATATTTCTAAAAAGAAAAAAATTACATTGAATATTGGGGGAGGCCTAAAGTCCTTATTACAATCTAAATACATCATCATCAAAATCTATTATATTTTCCCAACAATTTCCCCCTTTTTGATGATGACAAACAAGTGTTTAAGAGTTCCGGTCGCTGTACTGAGAACTAATTTTATAACTTTCTTTTAGTTTCTCATAATATACAGCTTGTTAACAAAAACTCTTAGACAAATACAATTCAAATTACAATAATTCCTAAACCAAGTCTTGTCTTGAGATTTGTGATATTTTCTGTCATTTGCCGCTTTCACTTCCAGCAGATTTTGCTTGGTAGTACTGATGGCGGTGCGTTTGATAGATCTTTAATATCCAAAGTGGATATTTGAGATCTAGGAACAACCATCTCTCCAAAAAGCAAAAACAAGAACAAAAAGAAAGTGGAGGGAAAGGATGTGGCGGCGGTGGAAGAAAAGAAAAAAAAAGACAGAACGACAAGAAAAAGGTTTTGGAAAAGAGAATTGATTGAAAATAAAAAATAAAAAATAAAATAAGGTTTTAAAAAAAACTTTGAGAAAGTAAAAAAATGCTTGGGCAAAGGGTGTAGAGACTGCACAAATAAAAGAAAGAGAGAAAATATTTAAAAAGAGTTAGAAGAAACAAAGATGGGGAGAGTGTTGTTTCCAGAGAAGGTGTATGGTGTAATCCTGAAAAATACGAGATTTTCACCACAGACCTTCTCTACTGCCGAGATTCTCACCAGAGACCTTGAAAGTCTTTTCTTCTCATTAGGCTTTCTTGGTGAGAAAGAAAAATTTCTCCATTAAGGATAATTTTCTTGGTGTGTTTCTCAGACAGTGAGTTTGAAGACTTTTCATATTGAAAGAGTTGTTTGTGATAGGAACGGATTGGGATGTCTTGATTTAAATAGGAGAGGAGGTAGAGAGAGGGGAGGTTCATGGGTTCCACTAATTGGGTAGATGGAACGGTGAGAGTAAAAGAGTTTCAACTTCCAAGAAGTTGAGAAGTGGAAGGAATCTTTTACCAGTTACCAATGTGTTGAAACTGTTCAAATTTAAAAATCAGTTTCGTTTGGTTTGAAAAGTGTACCTGTTTTGGTTTGGCTAAGCCCAAAAGAGTGGCCCAAAAAATATCTATGTACTAAAGGGAAATTATTCCTATTGGGTTCTCAAGGCCCAAAATAAAACTATCATTTTTCATTCCCTATAGTTCTAATTTCTAAATAGGACGATGTAGTACCAAAAATTTGTGACTTATTTTAAAAGAAAAAGTGTTACTATTTTTCCAAAGTCCTGTACATTATGAAAACCCTAAGGACCAGTACTTAAGAGAAAAGTTGGAAATGAACTAAGGATTAAATCTCAGTTTTAAGAAAGCATATTTTGTAAAGTACCTGAATCGGAGATCTCCAACTTTAGTACTTAAACTGAGGTATTCGGCTTCCGTTGCTTAGAGTTTATCAATAGTTCATTTCCAAAAACAATTGAAGCAATTGTTAGCCAAAAACAGTTAAGTTCCCCCTGAATTATATTCCCCCTGAATGTATGCGCTCAGGAGTAAATCTCAAAAAACACACTCAAAGTGAATATGATCAAGCAAAATAAGCGTAATTAAGAGAACTATTAAGCAATGTTCAAACTAAAACTCATGTTTAAACAAGAAGGTATTTTCATCAAAGCAAAATAGTGTTAAGTTCACATACTTCCCCCTGGTTTGATGAAAAAAGCCTTCACTGCTTCCTGAGAAATGGGAGACAATGGTTCCAACAGCCTCACTAATGCCTTGCATGTTTCCACACAGTTCTTTGATGCGCCTTATGTTGTTGTTGCGTCTCTCCTCTGTTTGGGCATCATTTGAGAAATGGGAGACAATGGTTCCAATAGCCTCTGTTCCATCCAGTCCAGAGCTAGATAGATGCTGAGCTGAGTTCTCCGGATTAGTTCTCTGAGCTTCGAGGATCAGGTCAGTCATGTTTAGATGCGAAGGAATATAAGAGACTTCTCCTTCCTTGACTGTAATAGGGAGCTCTAGAATCAAGGATGGACTGTGTTGTTGAAGAATCACTTCCATCTTGCGGTTGCCAGAACTTGTGCTTAAGTGTCTGAACAGTCTGTGTGCTTCCTTCTCATTGTCAATAATAACCTTCAAGTAGTCTTTGGTTACTACCTGATTTGCTGAAGACACTGCCAGGGCTGATCTGATGTCCATTTGGAGAAGGGACATCTGCTTGTGTAGACTAACTGTGACATTTGCTATTTGCTCTCTTATTTTATTGACTTCTTTGAGTTGAAGATAACTGTCAGATGCATATGTCTCCATTATGTCGCTCACAGAGTTACTCAATAGTGAGATGATCTCTAGAGTCTTATGCACTGACTTGCTTATCTCCTTCAGATCTGAGCTGTGTTTCTCTTCAGATTTCTCAATCAGCATGTTGTGCCTGGCTTCCATCTGCTCTATCTCTTGCCTAAAGGAGGCATGCTGAGATGCTAGGGCTGATTCAATCAACCCTTGGACCTTCTTTGTCCAGGTGTCCGGTACTTCATCCGGAAGTGTAGAAATGGAAGAGCTATGGAAATGAAAGTTGGTTACTTGATGAGAAGAGGATGTTCTTTGGAAGAGTTGCATAGGAAGAGATTCAGCATCTTCTTGCACATCTTCTTCATCATTGATCCTCAGCGTCCTTTTAGATTCTTCCTCTGCTTCATCAAGTATAAAATTTGATATATCCCTAGAGAGGGAGTCTCTTTCTTCACCTTCATTTTGCTCTTCAAAAACAGCTACTGGAGTTTCAGGGGCCTCCAGTGTTGCCATTTGAACTTCCTTTTCAACTTCTGTAGAATTCCTTTGAATTTCTACAGCTTGCTCCTCTTGGACTTCAGTTGTTTCTGGAGGAGTGGACTGCTCCAGAATTTCTCCTGACTTCTCTAGGATCTCAAGTCCAGGCTGGTTGGAGATCTCACAAGGAGTTGTGCGAATCTCAAGGACTTGAGATTTGAGAGGTTGCTGAATTTCTTCTTTTGATGCTTCCTGGTTCTGTTCTAGTGGAGTAGAGGCTGCATTCTCTTGATCAGCTTCAAGCAGAACCAGTACAAAGGCAGGTGAGGTTTCCGGAAAGATTGGGAAATCCTCCGCTGTTGTTTCCAAATCAGCCTGTGCTTCAGAAGTGAGAATCATCTGATCTTCTGTGGCTTTTGAGAAGATCGGCTTGTAGACTGAAGGATCTTTATCATCCACTTCAAATTCTGAAACTAGTGTGGTTGCCAAGTGTTCCAGATGCAAGTTTTCGTAGTTCCTTTGCCATACCCAGTCATCATCCAAGATTTGTTCACAGCTGTGGTTGACTGGCAGTCCCAAGCACTTCTTGATGATCCTTTCATTATTCAATTGTTGATCCCATCCCAACAACTGCTCTGCTGAATTTCCAACCTTCCAAGCTCCCCAGTTATAGTAGAGCTGCCAGAAGTGGTTATTAGCATCATCTGTTTGAGGTGAGGAGGTTGGAAGATTATGGACTTGATGAACTTCTTCTTCAAGTTGTTGAGGACTCTGGTTGTGGGTAGAGTTTTCCTCAACTGGTTCCTTCTCCTTCAACTCATCCGGGTTGACATTTCCAGAAGTTGAGGGAGGTGATTTTTCTCTTTTTCTTCCTTTGAGGCTCTTCTTGGGCAGTAACTTCTTCTTCTTCCATATTAACCAGAGCAAGATTCTGTGGTGCTTCAACACTAGGAGAGGGAGACACCACATGTTTCCTCTTGGCTACTTTCTTCAAATTTATGAGGGGAAAATTGTTTGAAGAGGCTTCATCCTCCGCAGTTGTGCTAGCACCAGCTCTGTTTTCCCCTTTGGAAGACAGGTAGTATAGCCAATATCTGGCTTCATACTTCTTTCCTTAAGAAGCAGCACCCAAGGACTCCAAGATATGTCCAATGTACAGACCTTGACAAAGGTATTTCTGATTGGGTTTTCCCAGATGCTTTGAGATGGAATTGAAGAAATGTGCAGCCCAATTTACCTTAGACTTGGTAATGAGGGCATTGATGATGAAGGCCCTCTCTTGGGTGATGTCATCAGCATGTCCTCCACTTCCACACTCAAGGCATGCGATGACCAGTTCAAGGACTAGCTTGTAGTCGTTGTTCAGATCAGCTTTCTTCGCTGGGCAGAGGGAGTTTGCCCAGAAATTCCAATAATATTCCAATCCAGATTCTTGGCTGGAAGTCTCCCAATTTCAACTCCAGAATTGGGAAGGTGAAGCTTTTCTCCCAATTTCTTCTGCGAAAGCTTCACTTTGGTCCCTCCAACAGTGGAATTGATTATTTGAATCGTCCTCTGTGGGTCCTTCTTCGATTTGACAGTCTTGACCTTTCCATTCTTGTAGAATTCAAGAACTTCGTTCTCATACTTGAATCGAATCTACATATGAAGGAATTCGGAGAGCTCTTGAGTAGCAATCATCTCCAGATAGGATTAATAGAATGTTGGTGAAGAGCACTTGGCTTCCAACTTTTGGAAATGGATATTAGCGCCAACAATATTCATTTTCTCAGAAATTTGAGTGAGAGGATCTGAAGAAATTAGGGTTCTTGAGAATTTTATCAGAAGGTTCTCGCGAAGAAGACGATGAAAAATTTGAGTGGGCTGAGTGGGCAGTTGAGATCTGATTATAGTGGCGATTGGGTTTAATTTGGGCGATTTATGCGGCTAGTGGCGATTGGGTTTTTAACTGTTCCCAAGACCACGTGCCTACCCATTACGTGGAAAGTGGACTGCCACGTGTACCGCACTCAGTCTAATTGAATTAGACCAATTTTGTGAAGCAAATCGGAAAACATGGCTTCACTTAGTGGTTTTGTGAAGATATCAGCCAATTGTTCTTCATTTGAGATATACTCAATTTGGATATCTTTCTTTTCCACATGATCTCTGATGAAGTGATGCTTGACATCAATGTGCTTGGTGCGAGAATGATACACTGGATTTTGTGAGATGGCTATAGCACTTTGATTGTCACAAAAGATTGTCACTTCTTTTGTCTTGACTCCATAATCCAGTAGTTGTTGCTTTAGCCACAAGATCTGAGCACAACAACTACCAGCAGCAATGTACTCTGCTTCTACTGTTGATGTAGAGATGGAGTTTTGTTTCTTACTGAACCAAGAAACAACATTTCCACCAATGAATTGACAATTACCAGATGTACTTTTCCGATCAACTTTGCATCCGGCAAAGTTAGAATCTGAGTATCCCACTAACTCAAATGAGCTGCTCTTAGCATACCATAAACCCATGTTCTGAGTTCCTTTGAGGTATCTAAGAATCCTTTTAGCTGCTATCAGATGACTCTCATTTGGCTTGGACTGGAATCTGGCACAAACACCTACTGCATATGAGATATCCGGTCGGCTTGCAGTAAGGTAGAGTAGAGATCCAACAATTCCTCTGTAGAAAGTTTGATCAACATCCTTTCCGTCTACATCCATATCTAGCTTGGTGGATGTACTCATGGGGACAGAAACGGATGACTTCTGATCAACTTTAAATTTCTTGATAACATCCCTTGTGTACTTGGCTTGGTTAATGAGAGTCCCTTCACTTCCCTGTTTGATTTGAAGACCAAGTAAGTAATTTAGTTCCCCCATCATGCTCATCTCAAATTTTCCTTGCATGAGGGTGGAGAACTTGGTGCAAAGATCTTCCTTAGTTGAGCCAAATATGATGTCGTCCACATAGATCTGGACCAATAAGAGATCTTCTCCATCTTGTAATTTGAATAATGTCTTGTCAATGACTCCTTTGGTAAATCCATTGTCTATAAGGAATTGAGACAATGTATCATACCAAGCTCTTGGTGCTTGTTTGAGTCCATATAGCGCCTTTTTGAGTCTGTACACTTGATCACCTTTAGTGTGTAGCTCAAATCCTGGAGGTTGTTCCACATAAACTTCTTCCTCTAGGTTTCCATTGAGGAATGTGCTTTTGACATCCATTTGATAGACTTTGAAGTCTTTGTGAGCAGCAATGGCTAGAAACAGCCTTATAGCTTCAAGTCTAGCAACTGGAGTGAAGGTTTCATCAAAATCTATACCTTCTTCTTGACAATAACCTTTGGCAACCAACCGGGCTTTGTTTCTAACAACAACACCGTTTTCATCCATCTTGTTCCGGAAGACCCACTTTGTCCCAATGACATGTTGATGAGTAGGTCTGGGAACAAGTTTCCAGACATCATTTCTGGAAAATTGGTTGAGTTCTTCTTGCATTGAATTGATCCAATCAGAATCAGCTAGAGCTTCTTCAATATTCTTAGGTTCCACTTGTGATATGAAACAAGCAAGCATAGCTTCTAGATTCTGTTGGGCACTCCTTGTGCGAACGCTAGATTGAATATCTCCAATGACTTGTTGGGGAGGATGATCCCTTAACCAACGAATATTGTGTTGATTAGGGTTGAGTGGTTGATCTAGTTCAGCTTCTGGTTGAAGAACAGAGTTTGTTGGTGATTCCGGATGGATTGGCACTGGGTCGCCTTTTCCGGAATTGTCGCCGTTTGAGTGATCCGGAATAATGGAAGGCTGGCCATGATTTCCGATAGGCTCAGCACCGTCTGAATCTGGATTTCTTTGTGAAGTATTCAGTGGTAGACTTCCGAATGGAATAAACCTAGTAGGTTTCATCCTATCTCCTTCGTTGGCTTCTTTATTCTTTTCTGAGAGATCCAGAACTTCATGATCATGCTTTGATGGTTTGTCACCCACATGTTTTTCATCAAAGATAACATGTATTCAGTCTTCAGTGATCATGGTTCTTTTGTTGAAGACTCTGAACGCCTTGCTCACCATAGAATATCCAAGGAAGATGGCCTCATCTGATTTCTCATCAAAAGTGTTCAAATGATTCTTCCCGTTGTTTAACACAAAACACTTGCTCCCAAAAATATGGAAATATGATATATTGGGCTTTCTCCCGTTCCACAATTCATAGGGAGTTTTGTTGTGCCTTTTATAAATCATACTACTATTTTGAGTATAGCAAGCTGTGTTAACAGCTTCAGCACAGAACCTCTTTGGCAAAGAAGCTTCGGCTAGCATGGTTCTTACTGCTTCCTTCAAGGTTCTGTTTCTTCTTTCAACTACACCATTCTATTGATGCGTTCTTGCTACAGATGTCTGATGAAGAATTTTGTTTTCTTCACAGTAGTGAATGATGATTTCATTCAGGAATTCTGTGCCTTTGTCAAATCTGATCTTCTAGATGGTCTGACTTGCTTGGTTTTGAATCAGCTTCATGCAGTTTGTGAGCTTCCCTTGAGTTTCCTTCTTTCTGTTGAGGAAAATTGTCCACGTGTATCTTGAGTAATCATCAACTACCACTAGGACATATTTCTTTCCACTTAGACTTATTGGAGTAACGGGGCCAAATAAGTCCATGTGAACAAGACTTAATATCCTTGTAGTTGAGGGTGCCGGTTTTGCCTTGAAAGTGGACTTGACTTGCTTTCCTTTCTGGCAAGCATCACAAATGCTTTCCTTCCTGAATACAGCTTTGGGAAGGCCTTCTACTAACCCTTCTTTGGACAGCTTGTTGAGAGTTTTGAAGTTGAGATAACTCAACCTCTTATGCCAAAGCCATAGAAGGTTAGTGTCACCTTTGCTGATTAGGCAAGCTTCCTTGACATCGTCCCACATTACTTCATAGATGTTTTTGATTCTCTTTCCAGTGAGAATGACTTCATTTGTGGAGATGTTTTTGAGAGATGCCATGTCCTTGCAGAATTCCAAGGAGTAACCTTTATCACAAAACTGACTTATGCTCAGAAGGTTATAATTGAGACCTTCCACATAAGATACAGCTTGGAAGGTTAGTCCTTTGTACACCAGATTTCCTAGCCCTTTAGTGAGGCCAAAGTCATTGCTTCCTCCAAAAGTAACTCTTGGACCATCATAGGGAATTAGATTGCTCAAGAGGTTCGCATCACCCGTCATGTGTCTTGAACAGCCACTGTCTAAGTACCAGACACCTGGGTACTTAGCGGCTTCCTGCATTAGGAGGAGGAAGATTTTGGTACCCAATTCAGTTTGGGTCCGGAATAGTTAATGGTGTGTGTCCCTACATCTAGTTTGAAGTTGCAGGGAATTTTTCTTGCAGCCCTAAACGTGTTGGGATTGTAATCATAAAATTTCCTACGAACAGGTGGTGTATTTTCCTGTTTCCTCCTAGCAAACCTAGGTTGATAAGACCTATAGTTTTGTCTAGGTTGTGCATAGTGTGGCCTGTGTCGGTTGTAAGCATACTTAGGTGGAACAAATAGTTTCTGGGGTGGAGGTTGACTATATCTTGGCATAGTTCTCCACTCAGAATTTCTCGGAAAACTTCTATCTACCCCATAATGAGTATAGCCTCGCGTATAGTGGGGGTTAGATGGTTTTCTTCTGAGATTATTTCCTCTTTGAGGTCTGTCCAGCTTCCTATAGTTCTTAGGAGGGACTACCTTTTTGGGAACTTCTGTGAGTTTCTCCTTTTCCTTTCCTTTCTGCTTATTGGGTTTGGCAGTAGGTTTAGGAGGAATGAAAGTTGTTCTCCCTTTTCTCTTGGAACTGGAGGGGTCAAACCCAAGTCCTTCACGACCCTTTTGTTTAGTCGCTTCAAGAAGCTTATCCACTGCTTCTTTGGACTTAAGTATCCCAAGCTCCTTGTTGAGGGATTTCACCTTTTCAGAGAGAGACTTATTTCCAGTCTTGAGTTGAGTGATCTCATCTAGTTGACTTTTCCGACCTTCAGTCAACTTGAGATTCTCTTCACTCAGTAGCTTGTTCTCCTCTGTTAAGGATGAGTGTTTGAGATTTATTTCCTCAAAATCTTTCATCATCTTTTTGAACTTGTCAAAAAGACTTTCAGAAGTTGGTACGCTTTCATAAGAAGATGAACATGAGGTTTGAGAAGTTACCTCTTGTTCGGCATCATATTTGGCCATAAGACAGAGAGTGTCATAGTCCACCGATCCTCATGGTTGGACTTCTCAGCTCTGTGCTCCATGCAGACGAGGGCTTCTTCATCTGAGCTTGAGTTGGATGACTCGTCACTTTCAGCTGCAACCATTGCTTTCTTCTTCTTTTCGTTCCTTTCTCTTTCTCCGTACTTCTCCACCTTTGGGTACGGGCATGCTGACTTCCAATGACCAGGTTTCCTGCAGTTATAACATAAATAAGATTCAGGAGGGGAGTCACTTACCTGTGGCTTTCCCTTGGATGGTCTTCTGACCGAGTCAGCTTTCTTGAAGAACTTCTTGAACTTCCGGAATTGTTTGACCATCATGGCAAATTCCTCATCGTAGTTCTCCATTCTTGAGCTTGACGGCTGGCTGGAGGAAGGTGTGTCACAGTTCCTTGGGCATGTCCCTTCACTCGGTGGGACTCTGGGAGTTGTCATCAATGCCGTGGGGAAGGGAGTGACTTGTTTTCCTTCTTTTTCATCAGCTCATGCTCATAGGTTCTGAGCTCATCAAAGAGACCTTGGACAGTGTAGTTCTCCAGGTTTCTTCCTTCTTCCATGGCTGTGGCTTTGGTGTACCACTCAGATGGAAGAGATCTCAGTAACCTTACATTCTTTTCTTTGGGTGAAAGAATGTGGTTAAGTGATGCAAGATCATTTAAGATTTTGTGGAATCTTTCATCCAGCATATCAAATGATTCTCGTAGAAGCATTTTGAAGCTTTTGAACTTTTCAAGCAGGATTTCTATCTTCTGCTTTCTCAGGTCTTCCGATCCCTCACACAGCTTCCCAATACCTTTCCAAATCTCCATGGCAGTCTTGAGATGCTTGATCTTGGAGAAGGTGATGTGATCAAGTGTCTTGAAGATGGCTGCTTTGGCGACGTTGTCCAGATTGTGCTTCTTGCAATCTCTATCATCCCATTTCTCCTTGGGCTTTGGAATGTACTGGACAACATCAGGATTGGCTGGATTCCTCTCAGGGTTCTCCATTTGGATTTTCAAGGCTCCATCCTCAAGCACCATCCACATGCAATCATGTAGGGCGTAAAGGTGTGCTTCCATCATGATCTTCCAATCATCATAACCTAGAAGAGAAAACTTGGGCAAACCGTGATCCATATTGTTCACCATTATGATCGCTTCTCGTTAATCTAAATGTAGATAGTGAGAAGTGTCTCCGATACCAATTGGTGGTCCCAAAGTGGTGAGATACAAAGTCTAGAGGGGGGTGAATAGACTTTGCTACAATTTTAAAACTTTTTTGTTTCTTTTGAAAACGTGAAAATAGTGTAAATCTAGAGTTCTTGGGAACTTTAGATTGTGTACGGAATTTGGTGGGTAGTATGAGCAGCAATCAATATGGATGAGTTAGTTTTCAAAGTTAATATAGTTGCAAGTAGGAGTAAAGATAAAAGAGAGAGACACGCAAACTTTAACGAGGTTCGAAGGTGGGGTAATCCTTCTACGTCCTCAAAATCCACTATGTAGTTGGTTGCTGAATAATGAACCAACAATTACACTTGTGTGAATTTCTGCACGGTATATCTTCGCAAGGCCAAAGTTGCTACTGCACTTGTGCTGGCTTTGTTGTTCCTTCGAAGGTCACGCTTCTTCAACATCTGCAAGATCCAAACAATAGGACCTGCAAGATCAACTTGTGAGAAAGTTGATCTACCCCCTTTTAATCAAGAAGTTTGATCAAAAGTTATATCCTTCAACGTGGTGTGGTACTTGAGGCAAGGAAACCTTCAAGTGTTTACACTATAGCTCTTTGGAAGGAGGAGAAGTTTGCTTCTGGATAAGGAGTTTTAGAAATCTCTCTTTATCAAGCTTTTTGGACTAACTGTGAATGAGATAGCTTTGTTGTTAGAGATTGCTTCATTGTGTTTTTCTATCTCGTTATTATTTTTTTCTCCAGTCTTCCAAGGTTGCTATTTATAGCTTGATTGGATAATCTATCCGTTGAATCAAAATAGACTATCCGTTGCATTTGCTGGCTTCAATTTTCAATGAAGATTGTGATTGAGGAATCCTCATTGGAATGGGTGTTTGGTCATACCCAATTGTTTGAGGAGGGATTCCTTTTTCCACAGAATCCATCTTCTAGCTGTTGTTCAAGAGTTCTGGACTGTAGCACTTTACTCAGTTTGTCTTCTAGTGTTTGTTTAGGAATTTTGGACGAGCTCTTTAATTTGAGGGGTCCAGACTTTGTCTTCAAGTGATTTGTTCTTGAATTAGCTTAATTATCTTCAAATCTAGCCGTTGAAAATCAAGTGATTGATTTTTCCTTACCAACGTGTAGAATTTCTTCATTCAAGACTTAGAATTTTTTCTAAGTCTTTTCTCACTTGTCCGCTTCTGAGAGTTCCGATCTTTTCTTGAGGTATCCGGCTCTTTTGCTGACAAATCCGGAAGAGTCATTCACAGACTTCCAGGTGAGAAAGAGATCCGCGCTAGTCTTCCGATCTGAATGACTTAGCCTTCAGCGGATTGTAGCGAGACATCCGGTTATCATGTAGTGTTCCAGATTAGAGGATCTTCATCTGCTTTGAGTGATCGTTACTTGTCTCTGACATTTCCGATCAAGATATCCAATTTCCATATCACAGAATTTGATCAAGTCTTCAAGCATCAAACCACCTAAAGAAATATCACAACTTTATTGGAAATCTCAAGAACTCGGTTTTAACAATATTTCTAAAAAGAAAAATTACATTGAATATTGGGGGAGGCCTAAAGTCCTTATTACAATCTAAATACATCATCATCAAAATCTATTATATTTTCCCAACAGGTAGCAACTCTTTAACCTCTTGCAAAATCATCCTTGTAGGAATTGTTGTTGACCTTTGTAACACTTCAAATGGACCATCGTCTTGGAACTTTTGCCTTGACTTGCATTTTTCAAACCAATGCTCTCTTTGAATATGGACCCAAACTAGGTCTCTTGGTTGAAATAGGTTCGACCCTTTTGATTCATTCTTCTTCTCAATCTTTTCACGAAATGGAAACTGCAAAAACTCAACAAATTTGGTACAAGGTACTGTTGGTAAAGATAGCCTTAGAGGTGAGGCTCTCACATCTCGATTCATGACTCCACTTTGAAAAGTCTTCTTCTCATCAACTTGCTCTTCAAGGATAGTTATGCTATAGCATAAGAACTCATCTTTGGTGGCAGCAACACATTTTTTCTTTGGTCTTTTTTTCATCTAAACTTAGATGAGTCCGTTGTTCTTTTCCTTGGAGAGGCATGGGAGAAGGTAGAGATAAACATGTGTGTTCCCTTTTTCTCATTGAATACACATCCACATTTTCAATAAAATCAGGTGGCCATGGCTTTTCAATATAGAATAAAGAAAAACTACGTAATTCCACTCGTAGTTCTTTCCCATTGTTTAGCCATTCAATGGAGCATGATTCCACGAGAGGTTTGATCCCAAAATCATTTTGATCTGCCCAACTACACAATGGTCTATTAACGACCACAAGTTCTTCTTCTTCTTGGCTTTGAGGCTTCACTTTTTTTTGTGCTTCCTTGAGTCCCAAAGATTCTGATTTTTCTTCTACTTCAACCAAGGACTTCAGATTCTTATTTGGACATTTAATAGCATAATGACCAATCTTTTGACAATGGAAGCATTGGGGATTCTTAGGAATACTTGGGCTAGGTTTTGGTGGGGGGTTTTGAACCGTGGAAGTGGAGGTAGTACCGAGGGTGTTTTGGGCAGTTTCTGGAAAAGCTATAGACATGGTTTTAGGAGAGGTTTGAGGAAGGGGTATTCAAAGGGTTTTGGGTTAGTTTGAGCAGTAGCTAGGGAAGAAAAGGAGATTATTTTTGAGGAGTTTTGGATCAGGGGTTGGGAAAGGGTTTTGGGGTTAACTTGGGCAGTAGACAAGGAAGAAAAAGAGAAGGTTTGAGAGGAGTTTTGGGGCAGGGGTATTGAAATGGTTTTGGGGCTAGTTTGGACTGTAGCCAAGGAAAAAAAAGAGATGCTTTTTGAGGAGTTTTGGGTAATGGGTGTTGAGAAGGTGTTGGGATCAATTCGGGATGTAGCTAGTGAAGGTAAAGGCATGGTTTTAGATGGTTTTTGAAGTGTATGTGTAGGGGTAGGAATGAGGATGGTAGTGGGAGCTTGTAAGGGGTTTAATGATGGGGTATTTGGGAGGGTGAATTGGGATGGCTTTTGAAAACATTGTTGTGAAGAAAGTGGAATGGTTTTAGAAAAGGTTTTGGGTGTGAAGGTGAAAGAGTTTTTAGGTATATAGCAGATATAATCTCTTGGCAAAAACTTCTTTATTAAGAGTTTTCGCATATTTTGCCAAGTCCTCACTTTGTCTTTGCCTTCAAACTTCCGTTTAGTGGCAACGGTATTCCACCAATAAGAGGTAGTTTTCTTGAACCTTGATACAACTAGCATAACTCTCTTGTCTTCGGGAACGCCATTTGATTCAAGGACATCTTCAATCTTCTATAGCCAGCGTAAAAAATCATCTAGATCATTATTTACATCTAAAAAAAGATGTCCATTAATTTGGCCATAGTGAGTTCTTTGAACCAAATACTTTCCAAATTCTGATGTTGTCTTAGGAAACTCATATCTCAACAACCAACTATAGGAATAAGGCCATTTCAAATCGAGGAGTTAGATATTGAAGTCCTTTACAACTTATAAAAAATTCAAAGGAATTGGAAAAGCAATGTTATGTCGTTGTAGGCCAAAGTAGCAAGGTCGCCAGGCTGTTTTCAAAATTGCATCCTTAACTTCGGATGGACGTATCTCACAAATCGTATCTCAGAATTGAGTGAAATCAGCGGCCAAACGTAGAGAAATTGATAAAATTCCAAACTGGAAAGTTCACGTTGAAATCAGTTTTATACCTTCGTTTGTGATCACTTCTTTGGGGCTGAAATTTTCAGGAGCAATTTTGAGCAGCTTTGTTTTTGTGCGACATGGGTGAAGCTGGTCCTCCGGGTAATCGTCGTGACTAGAGAAACTCGTCAAAGTTGAGCTTTGATACCAAACGTTATACCCGTAACCCGGGGTATAATCAAGTTGTTCTTTTTGAAGATCGAATTGTGAAATAATGAATGGGGAATGGGTTGGACGAAATATGGAGTATGTGAAAGGAGTTCTTTTTGGGTTTTTGATATTATGAAGAAGACTGGCAAACCAGGGATGAAGGATTGTTTTAGAAAGGATGGGATAAATACCAAATCAAGAATAAGCGACACACACACTCCTATCTTAATTTGGAACCAAATTAATACTAAAGGATAAACTCACCTTTAGATTAACTTGGGGTTAAGCTCTAGTATTTAATCAAGATATTACACACTCAATCAAATAACTAGAACCTAAAACTCACACTCAAGAGAACCACTCTTACGATATAGAATTAGGAATTTGGCTAAAATAGTATCACACTATTTTAAATTGCTACTCAAAGAGTAAACAAAGGTATTTTCATTAAAACATATGTTGTTGATTACAATGAACTAAGGGAGGAATTTATACACAAGAAAAGGAAGAAAAACATTAAAGGAAACTTCCTTCCTTTCACCCTAAATAATCAGGAACAATGACCTAATTGTTTTCACCTTAAGTGATTGCATTCATGACCAGGATAAAGAATCTGTTTTGGCTGCATTTGGGAGGGAGTTTCGGCCATTTGTGAGTTGGGTCAAGAAGGGGATACAATGTGGCTAGTGTGATGATATTCCTTGGCTTTTCGTGGGGGTGTATTTCGTTCTTTATTGGGGGAAATCAGGGAAGGAACATCACATGGATGGTTGTGGAATAAGTCAACAAATTCACCTTTTTCACTTATTTGGGCAGATTTTTGGCCTTATTGAGGGTGGGGATCTTGGGATTTATTTGATATGAAAAGGAGGGATTCTTGGTTGAAGAATGATGGGGAATTTCGTCCATATTGAAGGGAAGTGAAGGGAAGTCATTTGTGTCTCAAAATGACAAACCATTCACTATTCAATCAAAGACTCCTTTTTCCTGATTTTGGCCTTTTGTGTGGGATTTGTTTTGTCATTATTCTTGATTGGTTTGTGCCTGATTTTTTGGTGAAAATAAAATGGGATTTTCGTCTCTTGTTGTAGGAAGGAAAGGGGAAAGGCATTATTTTGGTAAAAGGTCTTTAAAAGAAACAAAGGTTTTTGCCTTTATTTACTTCTCATTTTCGGCCAGGGGCTTTCAAATTAGTGGGGAAGACTTTATTTGAATAAAAGGGGAAGTATAAAGTGTTTTTGGATGTTTTGGATTGAAATGGGAGTAAACCATAGAAGCCTCGAGTCAAAACAAAGATCGTTTTGGACTTTCAGGTTTAAGGACTTTTGAATTAAACTAAAATGGATCATAATGCTTGAATATAAGTCCTTTGGTTTCCATGAGGGTGTGGGTCGTGAGAGAGGGCATGTTAGGGTCAGGCTTGAGTATATCATCCTCCCCGTCTTCAAAAACGTTTGCCCTCAAACTTGGAATGTATTCAAAACCCTCATATGGGCTAAGGTCCCTTTTGAAAGGTAACCATGCAAGGATAGGCAGTGGAATATAAAATTTTTAACATCCTAACATGATTATCTTGCCCAGAATCACGTACTAAAACTTATAGTAGTAAGAAATTTGTACCTTTCTCCGTAAGCGGTAAAAACGAAGAAGTCGTAGGAAGAGCGTTGAAAGTGCAAACGTAATCGTTCAAGCGTCCGGTCTTTAACTTTGACACACGAACAACGCCGGAGTCTACCACAATCTTTATGCTAGTAAAGATTATAGTAGTATAAAATATAAAGATTAAAATTGGGATAATAATAATCTTGTATATTTCTATAGAAAATATTTCTAATATTATTTAGAAAATATTATAGATATTTTCTATACACAAAATGATATTAATGGAACACAAAAGAATTTTCCTCTCTCTAGAAAAATTATGGCCGAATGACACACTAACAAAATGATAAACTTCACCCTCTTTTTATTTCAAAGTGCCGTGTAACCTTTTAAAAAGAAAACAAAAGATTCAAAGTGATTAATCAAACTATTTTGTCATTAGCTAAATGACAAAAATTAACTAGCCACTTAATTAGCAATCAAGGAAAGTTTGATTCTCAAAATCCTTATGATGGCCGAAAATTTTCTTTGTGATTGTGAGAAGGATTTTCAAAATTCTTCTCCACTAAAAAGTTCAAAGTGTATTTTATTTGACACCAAAAAATTAATATAAAATTAATTTTAAATCAAATAAAATACCAACATCATTTTTAAACAAGTATAAAAATATACTTTAAATAGTTTATGTCAAATTAATTATATTCATAATTAAAATGACAAACCAAAATAAAATATTCAAAATATTTTATTTTACTATTTTACAAATATACAAATTACTTGTTATCCCATTGTTTAATTTTACTCCTTTAAATTGTTCAATGTGTGTGACCCGTATAGGCACTTATGAAGCTGGCCACAGTATTAGCTCTGCACCAATACTATAAGCAATAAGCGGTATCTAGCAACACATTATTGCCCCCAGATTATAAGTTAAGACGTTTGCACCGTCAAAACCTTTCCACGACTCAGACTCCGTGTAACTATATCCCTTTGTCTCAATGTCTAGACTTAATGCAAGGGATTAATAAAATTCAGCTTGTATCCATCAAGTCATTCAGTGATTTATCAAGTGTGACTGATAGGAACAGACGTCATAAAAGCATCTCAGCATGGCCATGCAATTTCCTCAATCATAACTTATCAGTGGGCCCCATAAGACATTAATCTCTTTTAAAAAGAGTAGTGACAAATCCTTTGTACGTAATCTACGTTTCTGAATACGCGCTGCGGCATACCCAAAACAAAGCCTGTATACCATCCTTATTTCATATGGCTTAGGACAATGCATCAAAGTATGCGGGTTCACATATGCAGAAAACATAATATTTCAAGTCGAAGGATAGTTACACCCGTGGTCGCGCTAAAGATGCTTAGAGCATGAACTAAAAATTCAAGCAACATCTTTAGAATGGGTCAGTCCAGCATCCTATTATCTCTAGATAATATCTGCCCATGTGCGGATGCGAACACATCGTCATTGACCATGAGACTAAGTCAAACATCCAACACACACTAGTCTCACATGCATTAACGATATCCCACTCTCGTTAATACTCGACTATGGACATTTAGATAAATATTTATTTCAAGATGTTAGTCTCATCAGCAGAATAACACTATCTGATGAACATCTTTAAATATAAATCTAGGAATATAATATTTGTTTACATTAGCATGAGATGTGTAAACATATTATAACTGCCTATACATAATAGAATAATGATAAACAGTTGGCCATCAGGGCACAACTCCAACACCTTTTGCGGAATGTAGCAGCAACTCTTTGACCTCTTGTAAGATCAACCTTGTTGGAATAGTTTTTGACCTTTGTAACACTTCAAATGGACCATCGTCTTGGAACTGTTGCCTTGACTTGCATTTTTCAAACCAACGCTCTCTTTGAATATGGACCCAAACTAGGTCTCCTGGTTGAAATTGGATTGACCCTTTTGATTCATTCTTCTTCCCAATCTTTTCACGAGCTTTATGATAAAACTCTAAAGTTTCTTTCAATCTCTTTTCACGAAATGGAACCTGCAAAAACTCAACAAATTTGGTACAAGATACTGTTGGTAAAGATAGCCTTAGAGGTGAGGCTCCCACATCTCGATTCATGACTCCACTTTGAAAAGTCTTCTTCTCATCAACTTTCTCTTGAAGGATAGTTATGCTATAGCATAAGAACTCGTCTTTGGTGGCAGCAACATATTTTTTCTCTACGTCACACCCGTGGTCGCGCTAAAGATGCTTAGAGCATGAACTAAAAATTCAAGCAACATCTTTAGAATGGGTCAGTCCAGCATCCTATTATCTCTAGATAATATCTGCCCATGTGCGGATGTGAATACACCGTCATTGACCATGAGACTAAGTCAAACATCCAACACACACTAGTCTCACATGCATTAACGATATCCCACTCTCGTTAATACTCGACTATGGACATTTAGATAAATATTTATTTCAAGATGTTAGTCTCATCAGCAGAATAACACTATCTGATAAACATCTTTAAATATAAATCTAGGAATATAATATTTGTTTACATTAGAATGAGATGTGTAAAACATATTATATCTGCCTATACATAATAGAATAATGATAAACAGTTGGCCATCAGGGCACAACTCCAACAATCTCCCACTTGCACTATGGCCAATCTGGCATCAGTCGAATACCCATGGACCTAGTGTGACCCTCATGCTTTAGCTTTCCTAAAGGCTTGGTCAAGGGATCGGCTATGTTGTCGTAAGTATCTACTTTGCAAATCATCACATCTCCTCTGTCTACGATTTCTCGTATGATGTGATAACGTCGTACAATATGTTTGGTTTTCCGGTGAGATCGCGGTTCCTTTGCCTGTGCAATGGCCCCAGTGTTGTCACAAAACAACAAGATAGGGTCATTAATACTAGGAACCACTCCAAGTTCAGTAATGAACTTCTTGATCCAAACAGCTTCTTTAGCTGCCTCGGCGGCAGCTATGTACTCAGCCTCTATAGTCGAATTGGCGGTTGTATCCTCCTTAAAGCTCTTCCAGCTAAAAGTTCCGCCATTCAGGCAAAACAAATATCCTGCTTGTGATTTTGAATCGTCTCTGTCGGTTTGGAAGCTAGCATCAGTGTTGCGAAGATACTTGAGGATGTTCTTGACCGCTGTCCAGTGTGCTTCTCCTGGACTTCCCTGGTATCCGCTGGTCACGCTTAAAGCGAATGAGACATCAGGTCTAGTACATATCATGGCATACATGATGGATCCAATCGCAGAGGCGTATGGAACCTTCATCATGAGTTCCTTCTGCTCAGGAGTATAAGGACTCTGGTTCTTGGAAAGAACCGTGCCAGGTGTCATAGGAAAAGATCCTTTCTTTGAGTTAGACATGCTAAATCGATCAAGGATTTTATCTATATATGTACTTTGATTCAGACCTATTAACTTTCTTGATCTATCTCGGTAGATTCTTATGCTAAGGACATAACTAGCATCCCCTAAGTCTTTCATGGAGAAGTTCTCGCTCAACCACGTCTTTACAGAAGTGAGAGCGGGAATGTCGTTACCCATTAACAATATGTCGTCGACATATAATATTAGGAATACTATTACACTCCCACTGACCTTCTTGTATACACAAGATTCATCAGAGTTCTTCTCGAAACCAAAATTGGAAATGGTTTCATCGAAACGTATGTACCAACTCTGAGATGCTTGTTTTAATCCGTTGATTGAACGTTGCAGTTTACAAACTTTGGCAGACTGACCAGCAATTTGAAAAACGTCAGGCTGTGTCATGAAGACATCCTCTTTGAGGTTCCCATTAAGGAAAGGCGTTTTGACGTCCATCTGCCAAATTTCATAATCGTAATAGGCTGCAATCGCAAGCATTATCCGAATGGATTTCAACATAACAACTGGAGAAAAGGTTTCATCATAGTCAATTCCGTGGATTTGTCTATAACCTTTTGCTACCACTCTAGCTTTGAAGGTATGAACCTTCCCGTCTACGTCTGTCTTCTTTTTGAAGACCCACTTGCATCCAATGGGTTTTACCCCTTCGGGCGCATCAACCAAGGTCCAGACTTGGTTTGCGTACATAGACTCGATTTTAGATTTCATGGCTTCGAGCCATAGATCGGATTCGGGGCATGTAATTGCCTCGAGGTAGGTCTCTGGTTCGCCTTGATCTACCAACAAGACGTCACCTTCATCAAACATGAGAAATCCATATCTGACCGGAGGATTACGTATCCGGTCTGACCTACGTGGTATATCTTGAGCAATTTGAGGTTCAATAGCTTGATCTCTTTGCTCAGGTTCCAACACTATCGGGACTTCTTCTTGTGGTTATCGAATTTCTTCGAGGTCTACCTTTCTCCCACTAGTGATAGCAGAAAGAAACTCCTTCTCACGGAAGGTTCCATTCTGAGCAACGAAAATTTTGTTATCGGATGGATGATAGAACTCATACCCTCGAGTTTCCTTGGGGTATCCCACAAAAATTACTTTATCAGATTTAGGCTCCAACTTACTAGACGTCATGAGACGTTTTACATAAGCTTCACAGCCCCAAATCTTAAAGTACGAGAAACTCGGTTTTCTCCCACGCCATAGTTCGTATGGTGTGCTCTCGACAGCTTTAGATGGAACTCTGTTGAGTGTGTGTGCTGCTGTTTTCAATGCATATCCAAAATGATTCTGGCAATGTTGTCAGACTAATAATGCTCCGGACTGTAACACCCTAATCCGTCCAGGTCTGCAGCCCCTTCCGGACTAAAGTATTAACTTGGTAATCGTAAAAATTTAAAACTTTTCAAACACTTTTATTTATCATAATAATATTTTTCATAACACATACAGTACGGAGTATTCAACAATATTGCGGAAGCGATTTTAATATTGACATATCATAAATTGTTTAAAACTTGTCACATCCATCCCGACAATCTCGCCCCATCTGCTGCCAGGATCACATTCTACTTTCTACTTACCTGCGTGTAGCAAATAAAACACACTACACGCTCAGCTGTAAAGCTGAGTAAGCATATCTAATGCGTCGAACATCTATATAAACTGAATCTAAATTCATAATCAAATCATTTGTTATCATGCACACAATGTTCATTTCAGACATTCACAATTTTGGTATTGTTCAGTTCATATCAATACATTTTATTCAATTCAGATACTATTTCAATAGTGCTCTTAAATTATTCTTAATCTAAGGCCAGATTATAACAATGCTCTTAGCTATTCTTAGTCTAAGGCCAGATCATAATAATGCTCTTAACTATTCTTAGTCTAAGGCCAAATCATAATAATGCTCTTAGATATTCTTAGTCTAAGGCCAAATCATAATAATGCTCTTAGCTATTCTTAGTCTAAGGCCAAATCATAACTTCCATAACCAGATTCTTTTAAGGTAATTATTGATCAGACACTTAAACTATCATAAGTTTAAGGCAATTGATTTCGGACACTTAACTGGAGTCAGTTAAGGCAATCAGACACTTAAACTATCACTAGTTTAAGGCAAATGATTCGGACACTTAACTGTAGTCAGTTAAGGCAACAACAATATAGCGATTGATCAACATTAGATCGGGCATTCCCAAACGAGTGATCCTCTAGTTTGGTCTATGAATCCCATTTATGCGTTTTTATCTAATTCATCAAATGTTCATGTTTTCATAAGCGTGTTCTAATACAAGATCTATTCTAGAGGTCTTCTAGATAGCCTTAACATCAATCAACTAATAGGTATATCTTAGAGTTCTTCTAGATACCGTTTAACAATACAAATCGTTTAATAATTATCAATATATTCATTACTCTCATGGCTGAATCATCAATAATCATTTTGATCAGTTAGTTCATTATTCATGATCATCCATAATAATCATTCATCATAATCATTAATCAACATAACAATTGATAACAAATAGCGGTCTAGTTTTGAGTGTTAACACTCTAACTTACCGTCATGCATCACATAATGTTTTATATGCCTAAAACATCACTTTTATTATACAAAATCATATTTGTATTGTTCATAATTAATTGTTATCAGAAGTAGGATTTTAGAGCATATTTTCAGGAATATATTTTCGTAGCACGATCTGTAATTGAGGAAAATAATTTAAAATAATCATTTAATTTATAAAAATTGATTTATATAATTTTAAATAATCCATTAATTCATAATAATTGATTTTCACAATTTAAATAATCAATTAATTCATTATAATCAATTTTTACAATTTAAATAATCAATTAATTAATTTTAATCGATTTTTACAATATAAATAATCGATTAATTCATAAAAAATCGATTTGTACAATTTAAATAATCCATTAATTCATAATAATCGATTTTTACAATTTAAATAATCAATTAATTCATAATAATCGATTTTTACAATTTAAATAATCAATTAATTAATTTTAATCGATTTTTACAATATAAATAATCGATTAATTCATAAAAAATCGATTTTTACAATTTAAATAATCCATTAATTCATAATAATCGATTTTTACAATTTAAATAATCAATTAATTCATAATAATCGATTTTTACAATTTAAATAATCAGTTAATTAATTTTAATCGATTTTTACAATATAGATAATCGATTAATTCATAAAAAATCGATTTTTACAATTTAAATAATCCATTAATTCATAATAATCGATTTTTACAATTTAAATAATCAATTAATTCATAATAATCGATGTTTACAATATAAATAATCGATTAATTCATAATAATCGATGTTTACAACATAAATAATAGATTAAATGGTACTGAATTCGAACCACTGATCTCAATAAAATTCTAATCCATTTTTATTAAGTAAATAATCGATTTTCGGCCACTGTTCATCATCTTCTTCCTCGGGTCAGTTTTAACATTATCATTTTTTATCACCAAACTTCAATTTAATTATATAAAAATGTTCTCCAATGTTCACAGATCATTTTAGAGTCATTAATTTGTAATTTTAGCAACAATTTAATTGTTTATGATTCTTGGTTCTTCAAACATGTCAAACACAAAACTCAACCAAACGACCGTTTATGAACGTAGAAACGATCTATACGAACATTCTAGTCACTAGATATATCTACGGGCTTACCTCGAAGGTAAATAAAGGTTTTGAATATTTTCCGGCGAAACTTCCGGCGAGATTTGTGGCTAGCTCCGGCAACTTCACAACAAAATGGCAGCACCAGTGCACTCCTCTCTCAACAAGGAACAGAATAGAAAGAAGTATGGAGTGTTTTAATGAAGAATTGAGTAAGATTGAATTCCTTATATAGAGAAGGTGAGAGGGAAGAAGACGCAGGATGATGATGATGGATTGGCTAGTGCGCTGGGAGGCGCCGATGGAATAGGTCTCTGATTGGGACCAATTTTGGTTCCAGTCAGAGTACACTTTTTGGTCCAACTTTCTCCGAATTGAACTCCGTTTGCACCGTTGCGACCAGGCAGTCAAGCTCTATTCAACGACATAGGTTTTGTATTTATTCGTTATACTTTTTCCGATATCATATTTTTGGGTATTTGACTTTGACAGAGTCAAAATTGATTTGTTTGACCTTTACTATAAAAGGTGTTATATTCAATTCATATTATTTATTCTTATGATTTATTTCAATAAACCATTTCAATGTTCACATCATAATTAATTTCTTCATTTATTCTTGATTTGGGTCTGTACTTAGGTTCCCAATCAAGACCACACAAATAGTCAATAAATTGGATTTATCTTTATGAGATTTATCCTGATTATGATATGGGATATCGAAACATATTTTTATCGGCCCAAAGCCCATAACAATTTATTTTAACTAAAACAAATTTGATTTATTTTAATAATTATCTATTAATAATTCTAAGGTATGTTTTGGGGCATTACACGGACCATGTCTAGCAAAGTCTGATTTCTCCTCTCAGACACTCCATTTAACTGAGGTGTCCCTGGAGGAGTGAGTTGGGATAAGATCACATGCTCTTTCAGATAGTCATCGAACTCCAGGCTTAAGTATTCACCTCCTCGATCCGAGCGGAGGGTCTTAATACTTTTGCCTAATTGTTTTTCTACTTCGTTCTTGAATTCTTTGAATTTGTCAAAGCATTCCGATTTGTGTTTCATGAGATACACATATCCATATCTACTAAGGTCGTCAATAAATGTAACGAAGTAAGAATAACCACCTCTAGCTACAATGCTAATTAGACCACAGACATCGGAGTGTATGAGGCCCAATAAGTCACTCGCCCTTTCACCGTGATCGGTGAATGGAGCCTTTGTCATTTTACCAAGTAAACAAGATTTACATACATCATATAACTGGAAGTCAAATGAATCAAGTACACCGGAACGATGTAACTTAAATATGCGTTTCTCGTTAATGTGGCCCAAACGACAATGCCAAAGGTACGCGAGATTCAAACTATTAGGTTTGTTTCTCTTAACATCTACGTTATATACTGCGGTATCCATGTCGAGGACATAGAGACCGTTGGTCATTTTTGCAGTTGCATAAAATATTTCATTTCTAAAGACAGAAAGAGTTTTGTCTTTTACAACGAACGAAAATCCTGCTTTGTCAAGGCAGGATAAAGAAATGATGTTTCTGCTCATACTGGGTACAAACAGACAATTATTTAACTGCAATACAAGACCACTAGGTAGAGATAAACTATAGGTTCCGACGGCTAATGCATTTACGAGTGCGCCATTGCCGACTTTTAGTTATATATCTCCCTCCGTCAATTGTCTACGTTCATGCAGATCCTGCATAGAAGTACAGATGTGAGAACCATATCCAGTATCCATCACCCAAGAGGTGATATCAGACATATTGACTTCAATAACGAAGATACTTGAGGTTTGAGGTTTCTTTCCCTCTTTCCTCTCTTCGAGTAATTTTGCGCAGTTGCGCCTCCAGTGGCCCTTTTTGCCACAATAATAGCATACAGCAGACTTCTTCTTAGCTCCTTCTTTGGGTTTCAACGAAGAGGAGTTGGACGCTGGCTTGGGTTTCTTAGAACCATTGCGCTTGGTCCCGGCCGGCGAATGTGGCCCACTCTTCTTCGCAATAGTACTGCCCTCTACCATCAGGACAGACATACCCTTGCCCTTCCCTAGGCTCTCCTCAGCAGTTGTGAGGAATTTCAATAGCTCAGGCATAGTCATCTCTAGTTTGTTCACGTAGAAGTTCACTACAGTTTGACTATACTCAGCTGGTAATGATCCCAAGATGAGATCAGTTGCCAGCATAGGGTGAAACGGGGCCTCCAGTTTTTCAAGAGTTTCGATCTGACCGATCATCTTGAGAACGTGGGGACCAACTGGGTTACCCGTTGCCAGCTTACTGGAAAACAGAGTCGTAGAGATTTTGAAACGCTCATGTCTAGCCTGGCCTTGGTATAGACCTTTCAAGAGAGTCATCATAGGATGAGCTTCCATGTCCTTATGGAGCCTTTGGAGCTCCGGGGTCATGGTGGCTAGCATGAGACATCTCACATCACGTGCGTCGTCTTCATACTTCTTGTACGAAGTAATTTCTGCAGCACGGACATTCGCTTCAGGAGCTTTGGGAGGCTCAGAGGTAAGGACGTAGAGCTTTTTCTCGCATTCGAGAACAATCTTAAGATTCATCTCCCAATCAAGAAAGTTGGTTCCAGATAATTTTTCCTTTTCTAGAACATATCGCAGGTTGAAAGGGTTGTTGTTGTTTGCCATCTACAGAAAATTTTGCAAACTAGGTTATCTATCATGTTTAATAATTAATTAGGCCTTTAATTAATTATCTCCCACTATTTTTAACAAATCAATAACCCTCGATACTGATTCGGAGATTTCCGGCGAAACCTCTAGTGGGCCAAGATCCATATTTCATTATCTTGCGTTCCGCTTGGGCGTTACTCCACAAGACAACTATTTAGGTAGGAACATAGTTCCAATTGATGAGCCGGGCTCTCAGCTCTTGGTCTGGTGTTGGGCGAACAACATTACTACAATCGGACCAGGACACCTTTTTACCGTACTTGTAATTGGCTGAGGCACGTCTTACAAGCAGACTACTTTGGTTAGGAACAGAGTTCCAATTAAATCATAAAGATCCAACTCCTGGCTGGATGAGTGAGTAAAATCATCCGACTTGTCATTGATGACCCCAACTTACTGCCTCTGAGTCGTCCATCCATTTGACTGAGACTCAGTTAAGTCTAACCCAACGTGCGACAGCGACCACGCTATGGCGGTTCCCATAACCAGCTTAACATACACCGTACTATGCTCTGCTGAGGCTGAGTACATGACAGTGCACATTAGCCGGATAGGTGTCGGGCGTCAGAAGGCAACAGACTTAATATTCGTGAGGGATTTATAATTTCAATCTCACCTATGGACATGGCCGCGCACATGTCCATTACTAGCGTTCAACATACATTCAACATGCATTCACAAAACGCAGTAAATAAACGTGTAATGATTGTGGCCCCTAAAAGAAAAATAAAAGGATAGCTCCCACTGGCTTCCGGGCACTTGGACTTCGGGCTATCTCCATTCTTTTAGATTTCTTCAAACGGTCTTCAAATCTTTTCGTCTTCTAACCACCACGTGAGAAAAGAATCCTCGGTTGAGGTAAGAGAGAGAAATAGATTTACAACAAGAGTTTATGAGATAAGGCACGACACGCAGGCCGTATTATAATCAAATAAACTATAGCCACAATCATCCACCATGCATATCATACATCCACACAAGCAATAGAGATATACATACACCGGGTGAACCGTGCTCACCCCAGACAGTTCTAGAAAAATACTACGGGAGTAAATATTTTCTAAAACTCATAAAATTAAATTAGATGTCCAAATGAATCTAATAAAATTTTATAAAATCATTTTATAAAATCTGGATATTCGGCCAGCATAAAAAAAATTCCAGAATATTTCAAATGACCAAAATGCCCTTTTGCAAAATTATATTAAAAAAGGCAATTAAAATTTTGAAACAATTTTGCGAAAATCATGAAAATTAAATTTCAACTTCCAGTAATTATTTTCAACATTTATAAACCTGGAAATAAAATTTCCAAAATTTATAAATCATTATTTCCAAAATATATTAGTTAAATCTCAATAAGTTATAAAAGGCCATTTAAATTATTTTCGAAAACATTAAATTATAAAATTTAATATTTTGAAAAAACATTCTTTTTTCTTACTGAGATATAACTTTACAAAATATATATTAGTCATTTATGTAATTAAAATACAAATATATAAATATATATAATATTTCGGTAATAATACCGAGTACATATATAAATATATATTTATTTAATTACTAACTAATATTATTTTGTACAATATATTTGTCAACAACCTTATTTAACATAGAAATAATATTTCTAAGTTTAATAAAGTTCTTTTTGAATTTTCCCATATTTATTTTCGGTTTTCACCTAAATAAATACAATAAATTCAAAATAGGAAATAATACATTCAAAAATTACAATATAATTTTATCAATCATAAAATGATGTTTTATGTCCAAATAAAATTATATCTACTATTTCTACAATATATGTATTTATATATATATTACAGGTAGAAATAAAATAAATAAATTTAAAATTCATTCTCAATTATTTATTTAAGTCCAATACTTTTTCCAAGACTAAATAAAAATCATTTTACGAATTTTTTGAATTTTAATCATTACCAAGTTAAAATTTTGACTTTTAAAATTTTAAAAGTCAAACGTAAAACTATAGTTTTGTACGTTGGCTCTGATACCACTGAAAGGTAACCATGCAAGGATAGGCAGCGGAATATAAAATTTTTAACATCCTAACATGATTATCTTGCCCAGAATCACGTACTAAAACTTATAGTAGTAAGAAATTTGTACCTTTCTCCGTAAGCGGTAAAAACGAAGAAGTCGTAGGAAGAGCGTTGAAAGTGCAAACGTAACTGTTCAAGTGTCCGGTCTCCAACTTTGACACACGAACAACGCCGGAGTCTACCACAACTTTATGCTAGTAAAGATTATAGTAGTATAAAATATAAAGATTAAAATTGGGATAATAATAATTTTGTATATTTCTATAGAAAGTATTTCTAATAATATTTAGAAAATATTATAGATATTTTCTATACACAAAATGATATTAATGGAACACAAAAGAATTTTCCTCTCTCTAGAAAAATTATGGCCGAATGACACACTAACAAAATGATAATCTTCACCCTCTTTTTATTTCAAAGTGCCGTGTAACCTTTTAAAAAGAAAACAAAAGATTCAAAGTGATTAATCAAACTATTTTGTCATTAGCTAAATGACAAAAATTAAATAGCCACTTAATTAGCAATCAAGGAAAGTTTGATTCTCAAAATCCTTATGATGGCCGAAAATTTTCTTTGTGATTGTGAGAAGGATTTTCAAAATTCTTCTCCACTAAAAAGTTCAAAGTGTATTTTATTTGACACCAAAAAATTAATATAAAATTAATTTTAAATCAAATAAAATACCAACATCATTTTTAAACAAGTATAAAAATATACTTTAAATAGTTTATGTCAAATTAATTATTTTCATAATTAAAATGACAAACCAAAATAAAATATTCAAATTACTTGTTATCCCATTGTTTAATTTTACTCCTTTAAATTGTTCAATGTGTGTGACCCGTATAGGCACTTATGAAGCTGGCCACAGTATTAGCTCTGCACCAATACTATAAGCAATAAGCGGTATCTAGCAACACATTATTGCCCCCAGATTATAAGTTAAGACGTTTGCACCGTCAAAACCTTTCCACGACTCAGACTCCGTGTAACTATATCCCTTTGTCTCAATGTCTAGACTTAATGCAAGGGATTAATAAAATTCAGCTTGTATCCATCAAGTCATTCAGTGATTTATCAAGTGTGACTGATAGGAACAGACGTCATAAAAGCATCTCAGCATGGCCATGCAATTTCCTCAATCATAACTTATCAGTGGGCCCCATAAGACATTAATCTCTTTTAAAAAGAGTAGTGACAAATCCTTTGTACGTAATCTACGTTTCTGAATACGCGCTGCGGCATACCCAAAACAAAGCCTGTATACCATCCTTATTTCATATGGCTTAGGACAATGCATCAAAGTATGCGGGTTCACATATGCAGAAAACATAATATTTCAAGTCGAAGGATAGTTACACCCGTGGTCGCGCTAAAGATGCTTAGAGCATGAACTAAAAATTCAAGCAACATCTTTAGAATGGGTCAGTCCAGCATCCTATTATCTCTAGATAATATCTGCCCATGTGCGGATGCGAACACATCGTCATTGACCATGAGACTAAGTCAAACATCCAACACACACTAGTCTCACATGCATTAACGATATCCCACTCTCGTTAATACTCGACTATGGACATTTAGATAAATATTTATTTCAAGATGTTAGTCTCATCAGCAGAATAACACTATCTGATGAACATCTTTAAATATAAATCTAGGAATATAATATTTGTTTACATTAGCATGAGATGTGTAAACATATTATAACTGCCTATACATAATAGAATAATGATAAACAGTTGGCCATCAGGGCACAACTCCAACACCTTTTGCGGAATGTAGCAGCAACTCTTTGACCTCTTGTAAGATCAACCTTGTTGGAATAGTTTTTGACCTTTGTAACACTTCAAATGGACCATCGTCTTGGAACTGTTGCCTTGACTTGCATTTTTCAAACCAACGCTCTCTTTGAATATGGACCCAAACTAGGTCTCCTGGTTGAAATTGGATTGACCCTTTTGATTCATTCTTCTTCCCAATCTTTTCACGAGCTTTATGATAAAACTCTAAAGTTTCTTTCAATCTCTTTTCACGAAATGGAACCTGCAAAAACTCAACAAATTTGGTACAAGATACTGTTGGTAAAGATAGCCTTAGAGGTGAGGCTCCCACATCTCGATTCATGACTCCACTTTGAAAAGTCTTCTTCTCATCAACTTTCTCTTGAAGGATAGTTATGCTATAGCATAAGAACTCGTCTTTGGTGGCAGCAACATATTTTTTCTCTACGTCACAATTGGTCTTTTTTTTCATCTAAACTTAGATGAGTCCGTTGTTCTTTTCCTTGGAGAGGCATGGGAGAAGGTAGAGATAAACAAGTGTGTTCCCTTTTTCTCATTGAATACACATCCACATTTTCAACAAAATCAGGTGGCCATGGCTTTTCAATATAGAATAAAGAAAAACTACGTAATTCCACTCGTAGTTCTTTCCCATTATTTAGCCATTCAATGGAGCATGATTCCAAGAGAGGTTTGATCCCAAAATCATTTTGATCAGCCGAATGATCATTATGATGAACTATTATTGTGACCAAATATGAATGATTAACCTACTGATTGGTATGATTATTGATTAAATCATGATTAAAAATGGATATAATGATGATTATGAAAATGATGTATATTGTTAAGGATATCTAGAAGAACTCTAAGATATACCCACTTGTATAATGATGATGATTATTAAGGATATCTAGAAGAACTCTAAGATATACCTCCTTGACCAATTCATATTTCGGGGTTAAAACGTACGCACGGGATCCAGAACGGATATCACCCACCCGGCAGTTCACTGTTCGGTTGGTACGTAATCCACATGACTCATAGGGTGGATTATCGATTCTTGTGTTCTGCATTAAACTATTTATAGTTTAAGGGCCTGGTTAGAAATGTTGCCTTAGACTAGGAATAGTTAAGAATTATTATAAAATGATTTGGCCTTAGATTAAGAATAATTTGAGAACATTGTTGAGATATTGAATATCAAATGACTTGGAATAAAATATTGAGAATATCATGAATGTTTGAATTATATATTGTGTGCATGATATCAAATGGTTGATTATGAATTGAGATTCAATTTATGTGGATGTTCGACGCTTTAGATATGCTTACTCAGCTTCACCGCTGAGCGTGTAGTGTGTTTTATTTGCTACACGCAGGGAGGCAGAATGAATGATTGGCTGATTTCTGGCAGCAGAAGGGGGCGAGACAGTCGTGGTAGATTATTGAATGAAATAAATAATTATGTTGTTATGAGACATATTTTAAAGTCGCTTCCGCATTTTATTTAAACACTCCGTATTTCTTTACAATTATGTATAGAATATTATTTATAAATAAAAATGTTTGAAATGTTTTAAATTATCACGATTACCAAATCAATACTTTAGTCCGACAGGGGCTGCAGACCTGAACGGATTAGGGTGTTACAATGCCCTTGGCATAAGAATCTACTGTGATAGCTCAAGAAAGTTGATAGGTCTATGTCAAAGTACATATATAGATAAGGTCCTTGATTGATTTAGCATGTCTAACTCGAAAAAGGGATCCTTACCTATGTTACCTGGAACGGCTCTTTCCAAGAGCCAGAGTCCTTCTACTCCCGAGCAGAAGGAACTCATGATGAAGGTCCCATATGCTTCTGCAATTGGTTCCATCATGTATGCCATGATTATACTAGACTTGATGTCTCATTCGCTTTAAGCATGACCAGCAGATACCAGGGGAATCTAGGTGAAGCACACTGGACAGCGGTCAAGAACATCCTAAAGTATCTTCGGAATACTAAGGATGTATTCCTGGTATATGGAGGTGAGGAAGAGCTGAAAGTGATCGGTTACACTGATGCGAGCTTCCAAACCGATCGAGACGATTACAAGTCACAAGCAGGGTATGGGTTTTGCCTGAATGGCGGAGCTTTTAGCTGGAAGAGTTCTAAACATGTCACAACCGCCGATTCAACTACAGAGGCTGAGTACATGGCTGCTGCTGAAGCAGCAAAGGAAGGTGTTTGGATAATGACCCAATCTCGTTGTTTTGCGACAACACTGGCGCCATTGCACAGGCAAAGGAACCACGATCTCACCAAAAGACCAAGCACATTGTACGACGTTATCACATCATAAGAGAAATCATAGACAGAGTTGATGTGGAGATTTGCAAAGTAGGAACAGACGACAACATAGCCGACCCCCTGACCAAGCCCTTGGGAAAGCTAAAGCATGAGGGTCACACTAGGTCAATGGGCATTCGAGCGATGCCAGATTGGCAATAGTGCAAGTGGGAGATTGTTGGAGTTGGTGCCCTTATGGCCAACTGTTGTTGTAATATCTTAGATATTTTCTATCATGTAAAGGCACATGCATTAAGTTTACAAACATCTCATGCTAATGTAAACTCTTAATTGCATTCCTAGAATTATATTATAAGATGTTTATCAGAATGAGTCTTCTGATGTTGAGACTGACATCTTGTCACTTAGTATAATTATGAACGGTCTATAGTCGAAGCATTAACGAGAGTGGGATATCGTTAGTGCGCGTGAGACTAGTGAGAGTTAGATGTTTGACCTAGTCTCTTGGTCAATGACGGAGTGTTCGCATCTACTCTCGGGCAGATATTATCGTTAATAATAGGATGACAGACCTGACCCACCTTAAGGGCATTGCCTAGACTTTTAGTCTATGCTCTAAGTGTCCTTAATTCGACTATTGGTATAACGATCCTCAGACTTGAAGTATTACGTTCTTCGAATGTGTAAACCCGCATGCTTTGATTCATTGTCCTAAGCCGTATGAAATAAGGATGGCACACATGCTTTGTATTGGGAATGCCGCTGCACATATTCGAAGACGTAGATTACGTACAAAGAATTTGTTACTGCTACTCAAGCAGAGTAATGTCTTGTAGGGGCCCACTGATAAGTATGACTGAGGAAATGCATGGCCATGCTGAGATGAGTTTAAATATCTGTTCTCATCAGTCAGACTTGTTAATCAGTAAATAACGTAATGGCTACAAGTTGGATATTTTATATCCCTTGCACTAAGTTAAGACATTGGGACAAAAGGATCTACGTTATACAAAGTCTTAGTCGTAGAAAGGTTTTGACGGAGCAAACGTCTGAACTTATAATCTGGGGGTAATAATGTGTTGCTAGATACCGCTTATTACTTACAGTATTGGTGTAGAGTCAATACCGTGGCCAGTTTTATAAGTGCCTATATGGGTCACACACTTTGAACAATTTAAAGAGTAGGATTATAAGAACGGATAATATTTAATTTGTATATTGTAAAATAGTAAAGTAAAATGTTTTATATAATATATATGTGTATATATACTGTACACGATACCCACATATGTATATATATGTATACATATGTATGTACGTGTGTTTATATTATATATATATGTGTGTGTGTGTGTGTGTGTGTGTAATTGCTTTTACCGTGTACACACATAAGTATATATATACTACATTATATATTATATTGTGTACATTTTATTTTGGAGTGTTATTTTAATTATGAAAATAATTATTTTGACAAAAACTATTTTAAAGTATATTTTATATACTTGTTTTAAAATGTTTTTGGTATTTTATTTTATATCATAAAAATTATTGATGTCAAATAAAATACACTTTAAACATTTGAGAGGAGAAGAATTAAATTCCTCTCTCCTAAACTTTTCGTACTATGCACGATGGTTTGAGTGTGGGACTTTGTCTTCCACTATACATCACTATAAGTGTCCTTTTGGCATATTGCAAATGTAAAAGGTTTATGCTTTATTCCTTTTAATTGATAAAAAGGCATTTTTCTTTTCTTTTGGAAGAGGGGGTTTTCGGCCAAGTAGAGAGAGAAAGAGGAAAAACATTTTGAGTTCCAAAGTTATTATTTTGGGTGTAGAAAATTGATATAATATTTTCTTTAAAATATTATTCGTATATTTTCTACTATTTAATATACAAGATTAATATTATCCCTCTTAAAACTTTATTTTTAATATACTATTATAATCTTTACTAGCATAAAGATTATAGTAGACTCCGGAGATTGTTCGTGTGTCAAAGTTGGAGGTCGGACGCTTGAACGGCTACGTTTGCTCCTTCAACACCTTTTGCTCGACTTCTCGTTCATACCGCTTTACCGGAGAAGGTATAAGTTTCTATCTCTAGCTATAATTTTCGTACGTGTTCTTGGGCTAGTAATCACTTTTGGGAGATTAATTTTTGTATTTCCGCTGCCCTCCCAATCGTGGTTACCTTTCAGAACAATGACCTAATTGTTTTCACCTTAAGTGATTGCATTCATGACCAGGATAAAGGATCTGTTTTGGCTGCATTTGGGAGGGAGTTTCGGCCATTTGTGAGTTGGGTCAAGGAGGGGACACAATGTGGCTAGTGTGATGATATTCTTTGGCTTTTCATGGGGGTATATTTCGTTCTTTATTGGGGGGAAATCAGGGAAGGAACATCACATGGATGGTTGTGGAATAAGTCAACAAAAGGACAAATAAGAGCTATTCACCTTTTTCACTTATTTGGGCAGATTTTTGGCCTTATTGAGGGTGGGGATCTTGGGATTTATTTGATATGAAAAGGAGGGATTCTTGGTTGAAGAATGATGGGGAATTTTGTCCATATTGAAGGGAAGTGAAGGGAAGTCATTTGTGTCTCAAAATGACAAAACATTCACTATTCAATCAAAGACTCCTTTTTCCTGATTTTGGCCTTTCGCGTGGGATTTGTTTTGTCATTATTCTTGAAACAAAGGTTTTTGCTTTTATTTACTTCTCATTTTCGGCCAGGGGCTTTCAAATTAGTGGGAAGACTTTATTTGAATAAAAAGGGAAGTATAAAGTGTTTTTGGATGTTTTGGACTGAAATGGGAGTAAACCATAGAAGCCTCGGGTCAAAACAAAAATCGTTTTGGACTTTCGGGTTTAAGGAAGATAGTATAATGAAAATTTCCAACTAAAGCAGTGGTGCTTTGAACAAAAGGGTCCAAATATGACATAACAGCTTCAAGGATAAATCGTTGCATGATGCCAACATCCAAGGGTTCATAAAGCTTTATTAGTAATGTTGTAGAATTTTCCACGATGGTCTTGACACACTTATAAGGGTTTTGGAACCCCAAACTGGAGGCATTCTCTTTAGCACTTGGCATAACAATCATAGCTCCTTCTTTAAGAAATTTTGTGAGTGATAACAACGAGATTTGATAGTGGCAACCAATATTCATCACACCTTCACATTGAAACAGCCTCAACTGGAATTGCAATTGTCAATTGCTGTCCATGAGAGCTCTAGTCAGGATCTTGGAGGGGCACTATGCATTCACGGTTAGCCGCTAGCTTAGAGTTGCATTTGAAATTCCCTTGTCATAATGTAGTTGGATGGGAGGAATTGAAGTAGTTGGTTGTAATTAGTCTTGGCAAAATAGAACCAAAACCGATTACCCGAACTGAAATATCTGAAACTGAAACCAAAATGATCCGAAAAATGAAGATCTGATCTATAACCGAAAACCCAAAATGATCCGAATCGAACCGAAACTGAACTAAATAATTCATATCCGATTTAAATCTGAAACCGATTAGATCTGAAACCGATAATATCAGAACCGATTAAATTTGAAACCGATTAGATCTGAAACTGATAATACCCAAAACTGATAAAACCCGAAACCGATTAGATCGGAAATCGATAATATCTAAACCCGATTAGAACTAAAATCGATAAATTCATAATCTTGTTTGCCTATCAATAAGCATATATTATATTTTTAAATTTTTTTTATTTTACCATTTGAACTAATCACTATACTTGCTCATTCCCTTATAAAATAGATTGTCGTATTGAAAAAAAAGTACAAAATTTCGTGCCTTAAATTTATTATATTTAGAAATTGAAGATAAGTTATACATATAAAATTTTGGATGAATAGAGTGAGCCAACTATTTTGTTATTAACAAAATTAAAGGGAACAAAATATTTGAAAAATAAGGTAAAGCATCAATTAAAAAAATTAGGTCTAAGAGTTGAAGGTGAATGGAAATTGAGAAATGAGATGAATAGTGGCATAAGAAAATTGATAGAATTAAGCAGGGAAAATGAAAAGGAATGGTGAAAATTTTGAGCATAGGAAAATTGATTAAAAAAATTAAGTCTTTGACTAGTTATCGTATGAAAAATAAAGTACTAAATTCAGTCTTAAGTTACAAAATCTAATTAAAACAATCTTATTTTAAAGAAAAAACTCTCTCCATCTTAGAAAGAATGCTACATAATGCAAAACAAAGCAAAAATTTTAAGTTTTTAAAATTTATTTTATTTAAAGATTGTTATAGAAATAAAAAATGTCTACATATTTAAAAAAAATATCAAAAGATTTACAAAATAAGATGTTACAAGAATAATAGTTTATTTTATCAAATGGTAAATGATAACGCACAAATAAATAAAATTTTCGTAATTTTTAAATAGTAAAGTGTGATATTCTTTTTAGGGCGAAAGGTTTATATGATGAATTGTTTGGAATAACTAGATTTTATCCTAATTTCATTCAATTACAATAAATTTTATTGGTTTGAGAGTTAATTTGATTAGTTCCAAACCAATTCACTCAATATTAGTCAATAACATCATATGTTAGTGTTAGCATTTTGAAAAGACTCTCTAACGGCAGCATTTAGTGTTAACATTTTCGAATTTAATCTACACCATGACATTTAAGTGTAAAATTAATTATATTTGACTCTATTAAATTTAATTTTATCTAATTTCAACCAAATACACTCAAGTAATTTATAAGTATTGCACTGAATTGAATAAAATTCACTAAATTTCACCCAATTTCACTCAATTTTTACCATATTGTATTCAAATGGAACATAACACTATTTGAATTTATTATATCTTTTCATTTATAAACATAAATACATTAGTAGATGTGAGAAAATTTTGATATATCAAAACTAAATTTTAAAATCATATTAATAATATTAAATTTATATCATAATTAAATATATACTCCCTCTGTCCAAAATTAAATTTCCCGCTTTGACTCGGTGCGCAAATTTATGTGAAATGAAAATTGTGTTGACTTTCCCATTATGCCCCTTGTCCTTTCTATCTTGTACAACCCCACTGGGGAAGCGCCATCTACCACTGACCCTTCTGCACCGCTATCGCCGACGCTTCAGCACCACCGCCGATGATGCTTTCGCCACCCACGCCGTCAAAATCCCCGCCATCGCTACGCCCCACCGTCATAGCCCCTGGCATCCTCTCGCTGTCGAAAGCCATGCCATCGCAGCGCCTCGCAATCGCAACCCCTGACATCCTCTCGTCGTCGCAACCTGCATTCCTCGCAGTCGCAGCCCCTGGATCTATTTTCAGACTTCTTCTTGAGGAAGAAAATCAACATCCCACCACAGATCTTGAAAAAATTAAAAAAATTTGTGACTGCAAATCTAGATCCGGCGAACATTCAACCAGATCTGGAAAAAAACTTCTTCTAGTTGACGAAAGAAGTGAAGAATTATAATTTCCTTGAGAATATTTATGTTAAATATAGAATATATATTTAACATAAATATAGAATATATTTAACATGCTCCCAACTAAGTTGGCGACGGTGGTGGGCGAATTCCAAGGCTCGTGCGAAAATCTGTAAATAGAATGGACGGGAGGCCTTTTGTGAATATGTCAGCGTATTGTGATGAAGACGGCACGTGAAGGACTCGAATCTGGCCAAGAGCCATCTTGTCACAAACAAAGTGAATGTCTACCTCAATGTGCTTGGTATGCTGATGCTCGACCGGGTTGGTGGAGAGATATATAGCACTGACGTTATCACAAAAAATGAGTGTGGTGCGGCGAAGGGGCTGCTGTACCTCTAGAAAGAGATTACGAATCCAGCTGCTTTCGGAAACGGCATTGGTGACGGCTCGATATTCAGCTTCAGCACTAGAACGAGAAATAGTGGCCTGGCATTTGGAGGACCAAGAGATTAGTTTGCCCCCAAGAAATACACAGTAGCTAGATGTGGCGCGTCTAGTGTCGGGGCACCCAGCCCAATCGACATTAGAGTAGGCTTGGAGAGAATCTGTGCTAGAGGGAGATAGAATCATACCGTAGGTGGAGGTGCCACGGAGATAGCGTAGAACATGTTTCATGGCCGTGACGTGGACATCTCGAGGGGCGTGTAGGTGGAGATATAGTTGCTGAACGGAGTAGGAGATGTCTGGCCGAGTGAAGGTGAGGTACTAGAGGGCACCAATGATGGAGCGATAAAGAGTTGGATCGGCTGCCATGGAGCTTGATGTGCTGGACAGTTTAGCCTTTGTATCGACCAGAGTGGAGATGGGATGACAAGTAAGCATGCCAGCGCGCTCAAGAATGTCGTGAGCAAACTTTTTCTCGTGCAAAAAGAGACCATGAGCAGTCCGATGAACATTAATGCCCAAAAAGAAATGAAGGTCGCCCATGTCAGTCATAGCAAATTCTCCCTTAAGGTGCTAAGTTAGGCGCTGAAGTAGGGAGTCAGAGGAAGCAGTGAGAACAATATCATCGACATAAAGAAGCAGATAGGCAGTATCCGTCCCATTAGAGTAGACAAAAAAAGAAGTATCCGACTTGCACCCGCAAAAACCCAGTGTGTAGATGAACCCAGCAAAGCGGTTGTACCACGAGCGGGGAGCCTGCTTCAATCCATAGAGGGCCTTCTTGAGCCTGCATACATAATTGGGCCTGTGGGGATCCTTGAACCCAGATGGCTGAGAGGCATAGACAACTTCCTGTAGATGGCCATGAAGAAACGCATTTTTGACATCCAACTGATGAATTGGTCACCTGTAGGGCAAGGCTAAGAATGATACGAATAGTGGCTGGCTTGATCACAGGGCTGAATGTCTCATCATAGTCGACTCCGAATCTCTAGTTGAAGCCCCGAACAACCCATCGAGCTTTCTACCTGGTTAACTCACCTGTAGGGCCAAGTTTGTGCCTAAAAATCCATTTTCTGGTTATGATGTTTTGGTGAGGGGAGGGGGGTACTAGTTCCCATGTGTCATTCTTAATCAATGCATTAAATTCTTCACACATAGCATTGTGCCAATTAGGGTCTTTGAGAGCACTACGGTAGGTGAGAGGCAAGGGTGAGATGGGAACAGTGGTGTTTAGGTTTAGTATGTGTTTGGGACAGGTTATGCTAGTTTTGGAACGCGTGATCATGGGGTGTTGATTTATGGTGATGGGGGTAGGGTGGGAGGGGTTTGGGTGTGTGGGCCGTGGGGTGTGGGCTCAGTGGGGTTGGGCTAGGTTTGCTGCGGGTTGGGGCTGGGTGATTTGGCTGTGTCGCTAGGCTGGTTGGGGAGCGGGTTGGGTGGGCCGGGTGTAGAACGGGGCTGGGCCATAGGCGATGGGCGGGGTGGGCTGTGTTGGGCCGGGGGAGAAGAGAAGTGAGGGGAGGGGGGCTGTTTTGGGCTGAATAAGGGGAGTGTGGGGCGGGATTAGGTTGGTGGTTAGGGTGGGGTAGGGCGTCCTCCGTGGTGTCGAGGAAGTTAAAGTCGTCAGCTAAGGAGTGATGTGCGTAAGGAAAACTATTTTCATCAAAGGTGTCATGATGGGAGATGATGATTTTGTTACTTTTAATATCTAGGCAACGTAACTGCGTTGATGGGTGGGGTAACCAAGAAAGATGCACCGTGCCGAGCGTGGGGCAAGTTTATGCGAAGCTGTGGCAGAGGTGTTCGGGTAACATAGGAAACCAAAGACACGTAGATAGTTGTAGGTGGGTGGAGAATGGTGTGGGGGATTTGGTTATTGAGTGTGGTGTTTGGGGGGAGATTAAATAAGTGGGCGGTCGTATGGAGGGCCTCCACCCAGAATTCTGGGGGAAGGTGGGCTTGGAAGAGGAGGGTCCGTATGGTATTATTTATGGTGTGGATGGTCTATTCGGCACGACCATTTTGTTGGCTTGTGTGAGGACATGAGAAATGGAATTTGATCCATACGGAGTTGAAAACAGAGCGGAGGGGGGAGTTGCGATATTCGGTGCCATTGTCACATTGAACATTTATAATGGTTGTGTTAAAATGGTTTTTGAAATAGTTAATAAAAGAAGTGAGATGAGTAAAGACATCAGATTTTTGTTTTAAAGGAAATACCCAAAGATAGTGAGAGAAATTATCTAACAATAACATGTAATGTTTAAAACCAGTAATACTAGGGACATGGGATTGCCATAAATCAGTATGTAATAATTCAAAAGGGAACGAGGAAACATGACATGAAGGAGAAAATGGGAGACAAACATGTTTTCCCAATTGACAAGCATGCCATAAATTATTATTGGTAAAAAATTTAAAAAGACTGGAGACACTGGAGACACCGCGAAGAACCACCGGGCTGGGGTGGCCAAGACACCGATGCCATGTGTGCATGTCAACGGACGCACTTTGGGCCTGAGATGGGGGCGCAGGGAACAAACGGTAGAGTGGGCCGGCGTTATTGGACCGATGCATCACGGTTCCTGTCCGAAGATCCTTCAAAGAAAAGCCATGTGCATCAAATTCAATAGAGCAGTTATTATCACTACTAAATTGGCGAGCGGAAATAAGGCTATAGATAATATGTGGTGAGATGAGGACATTATTAAGGGAGAGGGGGTTGGTGGGAAGGGTGTGGGTTCCCACCGCCGTAGTGCTCACATTAAAACCATTGCCAACAATAATATGTAATGGAGAATTTAAAGATTGAGAAGAGACATGAGAAAGAGTACCTGGGTCAGAGGCGATGTGATGCGTAGCTCTTGTATCAAAATACCATGTGGGTTCCCGAAGGGTCTTGATATCAAATTGGTGTGCTAGGGTTGTGGGTGTGGGGTTGGGAGCCTACGGGTGGGGTGTAGTTGCGGGTAGGGTGACAGGTAAGGGTGGGGGGCTGTCGGGTGGGTGGGTGTGGGTGGGGTGGGGTAGGCTCTTTGGCCGTAGGGGTAGGGTGGCGGGTTTGGGTTGTAGGTGTAGTGGGCAAAAGCATTGGGGTGGGTGGGGTTGGGTGGGCGCGGGCCGAGAAGACCCGAGCCCAGGTTCAGATGGGGTGAGTTCCAAGGTACGTGATCATCTTATGGGTATCATTTCGAACCAGAGTTTCTTCCTCATCCACGTCCACAGCCGCCTCCACTTCGACCGTAGCTGCGCCCCTACTGCCCGTGACCACCGCTGCCGCTGTTGTGCCCACTGCCGTGCCCGAAGATGCTGCTGTTGCCGCCGTATGGGGAGGCGCTGGTTCGGCCTGCCAGGAGGGCCGTTCCGGTGTCGTCCAAGATAGTTTGCCGTTGCCGATCTAGGAGCAGGAGGGCGGATCAGGTCTGAAGGAACGTGGGCAGCGGTTTTTGGAATTGTAAGAACGATGTCTGAGCCTGGAGATCTTCGGGTAGCCCACGAAGCATTTGGAGCACAAGTTGAGATTCAGAGACCGGGGCATCAACATCATCTAACCAATGTGCAATATTCCGCAAGGTTTGACAGTACGTAGCCATGGTCATCGTGCCCTTGACGGTGGTACGAAACTGGTGCTCGAGTTGCATCGCTCGAACGTGTTTTTTGTCATGAAAAAGTGTGTGAATAACACGCCAAAGTTGAACAGCGGTGGAGGTGGTGGAAATAACCAGATCTGAGACTTCGTCAAAGATAGTGGAGAGGATCCATCCTTGAATCAGGGCGTCAAGTTGTAACCATTCATCATCATCAGCAGAGGAGGGAGTTGTAGAGCCCGAGAGAAAGCCATGGAGAGTAAAACGGAGCACTAGGAGAAGAAAAAGCCGGTTCCATTTTTTCTAGTTGGGCCAAGAGAAACTAAGTTGAATCAGGACATGAAGCTTGACATTGGAAATTGTTGTGAAGGCAAGGTGAGGAGCATTAGAGGAAGAAGAAGAGGTTGAGTTTTCTGTGTTTTTATCAGAAGAAGACATGTTGAGGGGGGGAAGGGGGTTGCCGACGTCGGAAGGTAGGGGGCTGTGCCGGTTGCTGTCCGCCGAAGAGAGATAGCGGTTGTGGTGCGGCACTGAGAGAGAACCCACCGAGAGAGAGAGGGGTGGGTAGGGTTAGGGTTTTGAGAGAATTATGGCTCCGATACCATGAAGAATTATAATTTCCTTGAGAATATTGTGGGAGTAGTGTTTATATATACAAACTATTCTTAATCCTAAACTGTTCAACAACTTACGCTCCTCTAGAGGGGGGTGAATAGAGGTCTTCTTCAAAAATCAAAACTTTTGGAAGATTAAACAAGAATTCGCAAGATTATTCCAACCACAAGAAGACAAAGAAGAAGAGAAGGAGCAACACACGATGTATACTGGTTCGGCCTAATGCCTACGTCTAGTCCCCGAAGCAAACATGCCCGAGATTCCACTAAATTCGTCAACCTTAACGGAGTTTGACAATCCGATTACAACTCGAGAACTTGAATTCACAAGCCTCTAATCTTTCCACCGAAGTCTTGATTTCACAAGACTCAGGATTTCTCTCCAAAACTTGAATTATTACAGCTTCAAGTTTTTACAATTCACGCACCGTTACAAAACAAAGTGCACAGCGGAAATACTCTTCAAATTAAGAGTGGATCGTTGTAGAATACAAGATCTTATAGAGTATGCCAGACTAGTACTCTCCAAAACTCAAGCAGATAGAGATTTCTTAAAGAATCGCTTGGAAGTATTGTTGAAGGATCAAAAGTATGAATTGAAAATGCTTGGATTGTTAAAAGAATATGTTTGAATGAATATATATATATATATATATATAATGTTCTTCAAGCAAAAGAGCCGTTTTATGTAAGTTATAGAAGATATGGATGGATAACTGTTGGGAAACGAGGCTTGGATAACGCAGCGGAAAACAAAAATTTATAGTCCAAAACTCGATTCCACCCAAGAACAACTTACGTAAATTACTAGCTATAGTAAGAAATTTACCTTAACGGTGAAAACGGAGAACGGAGAAACGGTCGGGGATGGTTTTGAGGAGATGAACGTAGCGCCAAACGTGTGAAGCCTCCAACGTATCCACACGAACTTGCTCCGGAGTCCAAGATTAAACTTGTGCTAGCAAGTTTAATATAGGATAGTAAAAACTATAATAATACTACTTTGGGAGTAATAAATATATAGTAAAATATTTATCTTATAAATATTTCTTTATAATATTTTGTGGATATTTCTAACACTTTAGAAAAATAACTTTGAACACAAAATAGGATTTTTCTTCTCTCTTCCTTGTGATGGCCGAATGTATTAAGCTCAAAGGGGAGGGATTGTATTTTCATTTTATAATAAACAACTTAAATGAATTTCTAGGAAATAGCTTAGGGACAAAACAAATTAGGATTAATGTAATGTCCCCAACCAACACAAAAAGACAAATATCTTTTTGTTAATCAAATATTTGATTATATCAATCAAATATATCATTAGGTAGGAAATCAATTTATGTCTTGTATTTTTCCCTTTGATATTTTTGGCCATCTCATATTAAAATGCATTACATTTTATTTTGACATCAATAATTATCATATAATTAAAATGATGAAAATTAAAATAATATATATATATATACACACATTCGGCGCTACATATATATATATATATATATATAATAAAATTTGTTTTGTCAAAATATAATTATCATATAATTAAAATGACACAAACAAAATATAATTTTAAAATACATATGTATTTTCGAAATACAAATTTATGTATAAAATTATCACAACTATATATTTAATATTACTCCCACTAGTGTAGTATATTACTCCCTTACAAGTCCTAAGTGTGTGACCCTTTAGGTATCTATAACACTGGCAATGATATTAATAAAATTAATATCATAGATAATAAGCGGTATCTAGCAACACATTATTACCCCCAGATTATGAAAAAGACGTTCATCTCATCAATACCTTCTACGACACAAGACATTCTATAACTATTATCCTTCTGTTCTAAATGTCATGATTTAACACACGGCATGGGATGTGTATCCTTGTATAGTTAAATCAGCTGTTACTAAATCTCAAGTAGACTGGCAGGGATCAGATATTTATCAGTCTCTAGATAGCGACATATCTAGGCATGGCCATGCACTTTCCCAAGTCCTACTATTTAGTGGGCCCATTGACATTATACTTTTATACAGTAGAAGGGACAGATCCTGTATTTGTTATTCACATCTCTAAATATGCTTAGCGGCATACCCAACGCATAACTGTACGTCTACCAGTATTTCAGATAGCATTAGTTATGAATCAAAGCTTACGGCCCCACATATCAGAGAATGTAATAACTTCAAGTCCGAGGATAGTTATAGCAAGGTTGATTCGAGAATACTGATAAACACATTACTGTAGATCCATGTAGTATTCTCAAGATGGGTCAATCCAGTCACATATTATCGATATAATATGCACCTACGTACAGATTAAGATATCACAATACCTATAGTCTATGAGACGCAACTATCTCATCTCGTACGTACTAGTCTTGATACGTTATGACGTCCGTATTATCATAAAGTGCGACTAGGGGTATTCTAGACATAGCCTTCGTCAAGAAGTAATAGTCTCATAATCAGAACATCGTAGTCCTCATCTATGTTACTGAAGCGCTATCGTCTAAGGACTGAAGCTATGTTATGTTACACGAGATATAAAACATACTTCAAGGTCTTTCATTCATGATAAAGTGTACAGTTACATAGGTATTTGATTGCCTCTAGGGCACCTAAATACAACAATAACTTCCTTAAAAACTGACAAATCTGCAGTTCAAACTAACGACTTATTCGAATAAACTCAGACTTATCCGAAAAGATCAGAGTGAAAAACGCAGACTTATTTGACTAAGTGAAGACTTCTTCGACTAAGTCAATGTAGGATTGAAGAAATGAGCTTCAAGACTTATTTGAATAATTTGCTAACTATTCGAATAGAGCAGAGTTAAGAACTCTGACTTATTCGAATAAAACAAGGGTTATTCAAATAGTTCACTGTGAATCCAAAAAGAAAGTCCACAACTATTCGAATAATTTCAGAACTATTCGAATAGTTCTCACAGTTTTGAAAATGTTATTTTGCAACTGACTCAAAAACAGTTTGAAGGGTTTTTGGAAAACATTTTCAAGGAGGGAAAACAACTAACGTGCCATACACTTTAACAAAAATGCTAAGACCAAAACGAAAATAAAAAACACTATATCTTCACACTTGTCTTGAGATCCAATGCATGATTGTGAAAATCAACACCCAAAGTGCCAAGCCCATGAAATAGTTGTCATTATCAAAACACAAGGGTCAAAAATTTCCCCCTTTTTGATAATGACAAACCCAACTTATCAAATGCTTGAGCTTGATTCCAAATAATATCCTGTTTTCAACAAATATAACAAGAGCACACAAGACAATACAGGTAAAGAGTTTAAAGAAAGAGTTTAGAGTACTTCCCTTACTTTCCCTTAATGATTTCACTACAACAAGCACAAGCACATACTCTTCCCCCTTTTGTCATAAGCAAAAAAAGTTGAAGGACAAAAAAAACGCTGAGTTTATCAAAACACAAGTAGGAATGGGAGATAGCAAAGTCACATACAACAAAGACAAAAGAGAAAAATGTTAGATAAATAGTTTAGAAAATAAAATGAGTGCCCCATCCACTCATTCCGCGTCCATCTCATCTTCCTCCTCATCATTATCATCATCAGCAACAAGACCCGAAGTCTCTCTATGAGTAGCAGCATCCTGAGAAGATGATTACCCGTGATACATATATGGTCCCAGAGAATCCATTGGTGGAACCTCCCAATGCTCTCCCGACTTGGCAAACAATTTGTTCAAATTATAACCATGGATAGCCTGTTGAATTTGCATGTGGTCAAGGGAGGTTTGGAGTCCTTGCATCGTATAACATCGGAAAAGAAACCCTGCCTCTATAGGAAGTCGGACGCCTCTGGGTAGGAGCAACAGCAACAACATCAACATCATTTTCACTCGAGTCATCATCAACATTCTGAGCACGGGTTACAGTTTCCACTCGGATTCGCCAAAAACGAGTATCACTAGTCATCTCATCATGAGTAAACTCAAAACCTTTGTGCTTCAAAATATGAGTGATGAGAAGAGGATATGAAAGGGCTCGGTTCTTTGTACGACAGATGTTCATGTAGGTCAAAATGAATTTACTCCAATTGATGGGAATTGGCTTGAGAATTGCATAGATGAGCATCGAGTCATCCTTGGACATTTAGGGATGATTTCCAACCCGACCTCGCAAGATATAAGAACATATATATTGCAGTAATCTTTGAGGTGGTGTCATCCTGCTCACCATTGGACATTTGGATGAATTGAATTGGGGCTTGAAATCCATAGCCTCCCAACATTGATGCTCATCAAAATTATACCATGGATTCTGGTCATTGTTCACATTGGTAATCTAACCTCCAGAATTGGGCATCCCGATGTTGGAACACGGGTTTACGCCTACGTCGTACTAAACTGTGTTTGTTTTTATGACAGGTTTTGATAATGCCAAACCGCCGTGACACAACAAGGCTAAAGTGAGCAAAACCAAGGCAAAGAAACACGGCATGATGACATGTGAACCAAGAACCAAGAATCAAGAACAAAGAATTAGAATTGCATCAAGTCGGTCTTAATGTGATCAAGACCGGCACAAACTTCCAAATCTTGGCTCTCTAGGCTCAATTCATCAAAACCCTTTTTGCAAATTCAAAAATATTTCTCATAAGTTTTTAAACCTGGCTAAAAACACTTGGAGTTCGCCCAAACCAAAAACCAAGTCACCCAGCATTCGGCTTTCAGAAACCGGCGTTCGGCTTTCGGTTTTCGGCATTGGTTTTTGGGCATCCAAACCAACCAAGTGGTTTTTAACTTTTTATGATTGGTTTTTACTTCTGGGCATATTTAAGTAGATCTCCAACAAAAACGCTTCAAAAACCACCTTCCGTTTATGGTCGTTTAGTGAAAACCATGCAAAACGACACAAACTTGGTTCGCCGTGGTTTTCAACTAAATGACGTGGTTTTTAAGTTGTTTTACTTGATTTCTTAGCAAAATGCAATAAAAAAATGTTTTCAATACTTAGTTTTTAATTTGGAGAACTTACGTTTTTGACATCGGCTAACGGCATGACTAAACCAACCATGGGTCTGGCTAAACCAGCCCAACAGCGCTGTCTGGCTTGAGTAGCTGAAAAGCATAGGTTGGCGCTAAGTCTTCCAACAGCGATTGTTGCACACTAGACATCGCTGTTGAGCCAAGGTTGGATTTCCAGAAACTTCTGGAACAGCGATGTAGGCTTCCCTACAGCGCTGTCCAACCTAAGCCAAAAATATAGTGCAATGGCAGAAAGTTTCAGGACAGCGATGTTGACCCAGAAACAGTGCTGTCAGGCCAAACTTCCATCTTCAAAGTCAGACCTAAACAGCGATGTTCTAGTATTGAACTTCGATGTAGGGACCTGACCGTTGGAAGGAATTTAAGGCCAAAACTTTCCTTGTTTGGAAGTCAACAGCCAAAACAACGATGTAGGGGTATTGGACATCGCTGTTGGCATGACCGTTGCTTCCCAATTTTCAGAACGCAAGCCTAGAACAGCGATCTCCAAGCCTAGGACAGCGCTTTAATCAAATCCCACAAATTGTGCAAATTGCCCCTTAAATGTTTTGGTCCGTTGGAGCCTATTTTTCCACTATAAAATGGGGTGTTTGGGTCTGTTTTTCATATCAATTGACTTCACAACTCCTACTCTTTCATTGCAAATCACTCATTCTTTATTCATAGCTTTTTTGGAGAGCCATTTTTGTGAAGCTTGTGTTGTGTTCTTGAGCGTACTTAGTTTACTCATAATCTACTCTATAAGAGAGCCTCGTTCTTGAGTGTATTCGTGTTCTTAGACACTTTGAGAGAAAGTATTTCTCTCGGTAGATTCAAAGGACGGGTTGTTTCCTTTGAAGGACTCGTTGAGGTTCGTGTAACTCGAACTCTCAAGTTGTAACGGTTTGTTAAGCACCCGCAAGCTTAACGAGATAGTAGTGTAGCTCGAGAGAGTCTCTCGGGAGGCTGGATTAGCCACAAGTTGTGGTGAACCAGGGTAAAATTCGGTGTGCCTCTTACTCTTCTCTTTACTTCTCTTTTAATTTTTTAATTCTTGCGATTTCTACGATCAAACACTATTCACCCCCCCTCTAGCGTTGGTCACTTATTCTAACAATTGGTATCGGAGCCTAACTCGCGTCCAAACTTAACCGTTTCAGAGTAAAGCGATCATGGGTTCTTCTTCTAGAAATCTCTATGCAAGAATTGGAGAAGGTCAGTCTAGGCCACCACTCTTTGATGGCACCAACTATTCCTATTGGAAGGAACGGATGAGAATCTATATCCATTCCACCAATTTCCAATTATGGTTGGTTATCAAAAATGGAGAGCAAATCCCAATGAAGAAAGTAGGAGAAACCACAGTCCCAAAAACCGAGGACGAATTTGATGCCGAGGACATCAAAAAGGTGGAGAACTACGCCAAGGCAATCAACATGTTGTACTGTGCCATCAATCCTGATGATTATCGCAAGATCTCTTGCTGCACCACTGCAAAAGAAATGTGGGACAAGCTGGAGGTCACATATGAAGGTACGGACCAAGTTCGGGAAGCCAAAATTGACTTCCTAACGCAGGAGTACGAGATGTTCAGAATGAAGGAAGACGAAAAGATCGATGACATGTTCGATCGGTTCTCAAAGATCATCAACGACCTTCATGCACTCAAGAAGACCTATGCCAACAAGGATCTTGTGAGAAAAATCCTGCGAAGTCTCACACCCGAATGGAGATCAAAGGCAGATGCAATCTATGAATCCATTGGAGTCTCAAATGTCACCATCGACGGGTTAAGAGGTATTCTCAAAATTTATGAATCTACTATCCTAACCCCATCTTTGGATGAACAAAAGAAGAAGGGAATAGCACTGAAAGCAACCAAGGAGACCATGGAAGAAGCTTCAAGAGATGACGACAACGAGTTCGGACTCGTCATCAAGAAATTCCACAAATTCATGAAGAAGGAATTTGAATGGAAAGGAAGAAAGCACGACGGTCCCCAAAGTGCTATGGCTATGGCGAGATAGGCCACATCAAGCCAAGATGTCCAAAAGGCAAAAACAGCAAGGACAAACCTGGCTTCAAGAAGCAACGAGCCTATATCTCATGGGGTGGCGACTCCGGCGACGAGTCAGCTGATCAAGAAGAGGAGGAAGCCGCCAACCTCTGCCTCATGGCGCATGAAGATCAAACCGACGTCATTCAAGAGGTATGTATCATTTCTTCCGACTCTTATACTTTTGAAGAAATGCAAGAAGCACTTCATGAGCTTTATGACGAATTTGTTAGCGCTTCTAAAACCAATAAATCACTAAAGAAATGTCTTTCAACCCTTGAAAATGATTTTGAAAAGCTGGAAAAAGATAATGAAACGTTGAAACAAGAAAACAAATTTTATGGTAAAAGAAGCGCTGACAAACCAGAAAGTTCTTCAAGTGAATGTGAATCTTGCAAAATCTTAAAAGAAAAGGTTGCAAAACTTGAGAGTACGGTTAAGAAGTTTAATACACCACACAAAGATCTTAATTTACTCCTTGACACTATGCATTTTTCTAAGGAAGGAATAGGTTTTGATAAAAATAAATCTAAGGATAAAAACGTTGAGCAAACACCTAAACAACCTCCTAAGGCTCAATATAAGAAAGTTAAAAATCAGGATAATAGAAAATCTAGTCAACCTAGGGACACTAGACAACCTAGACAAAAACCTAGGAATGAAAATGTGCATGCTAGACAATCTAGAAAAAATTATCAAAATGATTTTGTGCATAAAAATAATTTTCCAAATAGACAAAATAATGCTAGGACACCTAGAAAAGGCCAGTTTCAAAATTTCCAAAAACCATCGTTTTCACAAAATAGGAACAAAATGGTTAAGCCTTCGAAGTATTATGAACCTAGGCATATGTACAACCCCAATGTAGTTTGCCATTATTGTAATAAGATAGGCCATATTGCTCCAGTTTGCTACACTAGGCATAGGCACCTATCACAAAATCAAGCACACTACCATCACACACCTAACACCCGAGGACCCAACGTAAATTGGGTACATAAAACTCATTGATGTGTTTCATAGGTGTGCTTGAAGGCATCAAGTGTACTTTGGTACCTTGATAGCGGATGCTCCAAGCACATGACCGAGGATGCATCCAAGTTTCTCCAAATCAAACCCGCTAAAGGAGGAAACGTAGTTTTTGGAGATAATAGCAAGGGAAAGATCATCGGCGTTGGTTCAGTAGGTAAATCTGAAAACTCCTCTATAGATAATGTCTTGCTTGTTAAAGGTCTTAAACACAATCTCTTGAGAATAAGTCAATTATGTGACAAGGGAAACCGTGTGACCTTCGATTCAAAATCATGCACGGTAGAACGCCTTAGTGACAATAAGGTCATTCTACGTGGTGATAGAATCGATAAAATTTATATGGTTAACTTAGACAAATCTCCCTCCGGCTTTGCTAAGTGCCTCATGAGTAAAGAGGAAGACACTTGGTTATGGCACCGAAGGGTAGCTCATATGAACATGAACCTTTTGAAAAAATTGGTTTCACAAGACTTAGTAATTGGCATTCCAAAACTTAAGTTTGAAAAAGACACCATATGTGATGCGTGTCAAAAGGGGAAGCAAGTTCGGGCCTCGTTTAAGTCTAAGAACGTTGTTTCAACGTCTAGACCGCTTCAACTTTTGCACATGGATCTCTTTGGTCCTTCTAGAACGAAAAGTTTTGGTGGCAACTACTTTGCGTTTGTGATTGTCGATGACTACTCTAGGTTTACATGGACCTTGTTTCTTACTCATAAAAGTGAAGCATTTCATGTTTTCAAAAATTTTCTAAAGAAAGTTCAAAATGAAAAAGAAACAACCACAGTAGCCATAAGAAGCGACCATGGGGGAGAGTTCGAACGAAATCTGTTTTCAGATTTGTGTGACGAACTTGGCATTGATCATAACTTCTCAGCACCACGTACACCACAACAAAATGGAGTGGTGGAACGTAAAAATAGATGTCTCGAAGAGATGGCTAGAACTATTATCAATGAGGCAAAAATCCCTAAGTATTTTTGGGCGGATGCCGTGAGTACCGCGAGCTACGTGCTAAACCGAGCCGTCATTCGACCGATACTCATGAAAACTCCCTATGAATTATACAAAGGGAGAAAGCCAAACCTTTCCCATCTTCAAGTCTTTGGTTGCAAATGTTTTATTCATAATAACGGAAAAGATAACTTGGGAAAATTTGATGCCAAGTCGGACGAAGGGATTTTTCTCGGTTACTCACTTCGTAGCAAGGCCTATAGAGTGTTTAGTAAATGTACTTTGACTATTGAGGAGTCCCCTCATGTTGTGTTTTCCGAAGATAATACTCGCTTGGCGAGAAAGGCTATTTGTGATGATCTTGCAGACTCACTTGAAAGGATAAACATTGAAGACAATGAGGAAGATACGCCATTATACACCAACCCGCAACCACAACCTGAGGAAACACCTCAAGTGATGGTCGAAAATGAGGACCAAGCGGATGAAGAAGAACAAGAGGAAGCCCAGGAACAAGAGGAAACCGAGCTTCCCATCGCTTGGAGAATGCACAAGAATCATCCACTTGACTAGGTAATCGGCAGCATCAACCGCGGGGTAAGTACTCGTAACTCACTTAGAGACACCGTAGGACACATGGCTTTTATTTCTCAAATTGAACCTACAACCATTTCCGAAGTAATAAACGATGAACATTGGACCTTGGCTATGCAAGAGGAGCTAAACCAATTCAAACGGAATGACGTTTAAGAATTGGTGCCAAGACCCGATGATCGTACGGTTATTGGTACGAAATGGGTGTTCCGTAACAAACTTGATGAGAATGGAATAATCACTAGAAACAAAGCTAGGCTTGTAGCTAAAGGCTACAATCAAGAAGAAGGCATTGATTTCGAAGAAACTTATGCTCCTGTAGCACGCTTAGAATCTATTCGTTTACTTCTTTCTTTTGTTTCGTCTAAGGATTTTAAACTTTATCAAATGGATGTTAAGAGTGCCTTCCTCAATGGTTTTATTCAAGAGGAAGTGTATGTTGACCAGCCCCCGGGGTTTGAAGACTTTGAGTTTCCGGACCATGTCTTCAAACTCAAGAAAGCGCTCTACGGTCTTAAACAAGCACCCCGTGCTTGGTACGAACGGTTGAGTAAATTTCTTTTGGATAGTGGTTTCCAAAGGGGAAAGGTTGACACTACACTTTTTATCAAGAGTAAAAACAATAACATCCTTTTGGTTCAAGTTTATGTAGACGATATTATATTCGGTGCTACTAACGAGTCTTTGTGCAAGGAATTCTCAATGTTAATGACAAGCGAGTTCGAAATGTCGATGATGGGTGAGCTCACATTCTTTTTGGGACTCCAAGTCAAGCAAAAGAATGATGGCACATTCATTTGTCAAACTAAATATTGCAAGGAGCTCCTAAAACGGTTTGAAATGGACAACACCAAAGCCATGGCAACCCCGATGAGCACGTCCGACCATCTAGACAAAGACGAGAAAGGTAAGGAAGTAGAAGTCAAAAAGTATCGAGGTATGATCAGATCCCTTCTCTATCTTACCGCTAGTAGGCCGGATATCATGTTTAGTGTATCCCTTTGCGCAAGGTATCAATCATGTCCGAAGGAATCACACTTAACAGCGGTGAAACGGATCATGAAATACCTGGTTGGCACGGTTAACGTTGGACTGTGGTATCCAAAAGGCTCTTCGTGTCATCTCGCTGGTTATTCCGACTCGGACTTTGCCGGTTGCAAATTGGACCGTAAAAGCATAAGTGGGACTTGCCACTTACTTGGTAGCTCTCTAGTCTCATGGTTTAGTAAGAAACAAGTCAGTGTTGCGTTATCCACAACCGAAGCGGAATATGTAGCCGCCGGTAGTTGTTGTGCTCAAATCCTTTAGATGAAGCAACAACTCGTGGACTATGGCCTTAGTATCAATCACGTTCCTCTTCGTTGTGATAATACTAGCGCCATAAGCTTGACGAAGAACCCCGTTCTTCATTCAAGGACGAAACACATTGACATTAGGCATCATTTCATTAGAGATCATGTTCTCAAAGGTGATGTCGAAATTGAGTTTGTTGTAACACACAATCAATTAGCCGACATTTTCACAAAACCTCTAGAGAAAGAGTCGTTCTTCCGCATTCGAAGTGAACTCGGAATCCTTGACTCCACGATGATCTAAGTTGTGCATCTAAACTTGTTAAACGTTTACTAACTTGAGCGTCGGAGAATTTTTTTTCTTTTTTGCAGGTACCCCGTTCATAAAATCAGGGGGAACCATGCAAACAGCGTTGTTGGGAGAAACACCGTCAACCAGTTTGTGTCAACAACGCTGTACAACACGCCAACAGCGCTGTCCCTTATTATTCACTTTCCAGAAACTTTTTGAACATCGATGTTCCTTCTTAAAACATCACTGTCTACCCAAAACACCTTGTTTTAAACCAAAACTAGAAACTTTTCAAACAACGATGTCCCACTTTCAACATCAATGTCCATTTTTACAAATTTTTTTCTCTATCGTAAAACAGCGATGTAGGGAAACCCAACAGCGCTGTTCTAATGGGTTCAACCACTTACACAATTCCAGAATGATTTGGAACATCGCTGCAGGGAACCCAACATCACTGTCCATTCAACACTTGTTTTTAAAACTTAACGCACAACAGCGCTGTCCAGAGGCTCAACAGCGCTGTCCCAACAGCGATGTAGCCTTTGGAACATCACTGTTCTAGATAAATTTTTCAAAAAACATATCCGTTGGCACCAGCATTAATTGATCCAACAACCATATTTTTGAAAATCTGGATGATGGAGACCTCCTTCTCTATAAATTGGGACCCCTCTCTTCACTTTTACACACACAAACACAATTCTCTTCAACATCTTTGCTTATTTCATCATCTCTACTCTTCTCTTTTGAGTTTTTTTTTCATGGGCAAGGACAAGAGCAGGGCTGCCACCTCCGGGAAATCAAAGTCCAAATCCCGCGCGCCTACGATATCCACCGAGGAACGCCTCTACTATGGCGACGGATCGTACCTCTGGTTCGATTCCGAGGAGGAGCGCACCCGCTTTCTCACTTTCTTCTCTAAACGGGTCGTGGCTCCTCCACGGATCATCCCGGAGCGCTACCCGGAGTTGCAGGGCTACGACGACCTTGACGCGCAGCTTCATCAAGCCGGCCTTTGGCCATTCGTCTCTTGTCAAGAACACGCCGATAGAGCTTTCCGTTGAGCAGCTTGGGCGCATCGCCGGCCTCCCCTACCAAGGCGACGACGTCTCCCTCTATGGCGGAGAGGACTGGGTGCTCAACAACGAGGGCCTTATCCTCAACGAGCTTGGCATCACCGAGCTCATCCGCCATGCCTCGGGCCGCCCCACCATCCACTCCGCTAACCCCGAAGGCCGTCTTCTTCTCTACATCGTGTCCCGAATCATCAAGCCCCGGAAGCATGGCCACACAATCATGTCCGGTGAGGACCTCAAACTCATCCATGAGATCATGCACTCGGCCCCAATCAATTGGGCAAAGTTTGTCATGATCAACATGACGATTGCCGCGTCCAGCGACCACGACCACCTCCTCCCGTACCCGTTCGTGGTGATGGACATCCTTGAACGGTTCAAGGTGACCACCACCGTTGGCCCACTCACAAAGGCCACGAAGATTTGGGCGATCAGCACCCAAACCTTCAAGAAGCGGTCGGACAACGCCGGACCTGCCACTGTCGTGCCATGGCCCCATTCTGCTGCTGGCCCAGCCGAACCCCAGGCCCGGGCCAACCTTGCCTCCATTGCTGACTCCCTCAACCGGCTGCACTTCAAAGTTGATGGGATGGATGGCTACCTTGAGCGGCTTGACGAGGCGGTCCAACGCCAAGGGTATGCCATGAACGCGTACTTCCAACGCGTTAACTACGTCCCCCCACCGTACCGTGGCACGTTCTTTGGGCAAGTGTACGGTGACGAGGACGAAGACGATGCCTCCTACGACCCATCAAGCTCCCCGGACGAGGACGAGTTCGACGACGCCGTTGACGGTGATGAGATGGACGTCGACGACGACGAGGAGGAAACCGAAGACGAAGACAAGGACGCCCCTAGCATTTCTATCTCTTTTATTTTAATTATCCTGTTTTTTTAATGCTTCCGTTGTACTCCGCTATTTCCTTTTTTTTCAATAAATAAAAGTTATCCTTTATCTTTTTGTTAATGTCAAAAGGGGGAAGAAAAGGGTTATGCATACACTAAGGGGGAACGTCCCTAAAAACGGGATCGTTTGATTTTAATATGACATTTTTTAAGCATAAATTAAGGGGGAACTTTTTCACTCTTTTCAAAGTCAAATATCCCTTAGTATGCATATTCCCGTCTTGTTTGCCATTATCAAAAAGGGGGAAATTGTTGGAACACGGGTTTACGCCTACGTCGTACTAAACTGTGCTCGTTTTTATGACAAGTCTTGATAATGCCAAACCGCCGTGACACAATAAGGCTAAAGTGAGCAAAACCAAGGCAAAGAAACACGGCATGATGACATGTGAACCAAGAACCAAGAATCAAGAACAAAGAATTAGAATTGCATCGAGTCGGTCTTAATGTGATCAAGACCCTTTTTGCAAATTCAAAAACTTCCAAATCCTGGCTCTCTAGGCTGAATTCATCAAAACCCTTTTTGCAAATTCAAAAATGTTTTTTATAAGTTTTTAAACCTGGCTAAAAACACTTGGAGTTCGCCCAAACCAAAAACCAAGTCATCCGGCGTTCGGCTTTCAGAAACCGGCGTTCGGGTTTCGGTTTTCGGCATTGGTTTTTGGGCATCCGAACCAACCAAGTGGTTTTTAACTTTTTATGATTGGTTTTTACTTTTGGGCATATTTAAGCAGTTCTCCAACAAAAACGCTTCAAAAACCACCTTCCGTTAGCCGTGGTTTTCAACTAAATGACGTGGTTTGTAAGTTATTTTACTTGATTTCTTAGCAAAATGCAATAAACAAATGTTTTCAATACTTAGCTTTTATTTTGGAGAACTTACGTTTTTGAAATCGGCTAACGGCATGACTAAACCAACCATGGGTCTGGCTAAACCAACCCAACAGCGATGTTGGTGCACCCAACAGCGCTGTCTGGCTTGAGTAGCTGAAAACCATAGGTTGGCGTTAAGTCTTCCTACAGCGATGTTGCACACTAGACATCGTTGTTGAGCCAAGGTTGGATTTCCAGAAACTTCTGGAACAGCGATGTAGGCTTCCCTACAGCGCTGTCCAACCTAAGCCAAAAATATAGTGCATTGGTAGAAAGTTTCAGGACAGCGATGTTGACCTAAAGAGCGATGTTCTAGTATTGAACTTCGATGTAGGGACCTGACCGTTGGAAGGAATTTAAGGCCAAAACTTTCCTTGTTTGGAAGTCAACAGCCAAAACAGCGATGTAGGGGTATTGGACATCGCTGTTGGCATGACCGTTGCTTCCCAATTTTCAAAACGCAAGCCTAGAACAGCGATGTCCAAGCCTAGGACAGCGCTGTCTGGGTGAATTTCAGCAGATCCAAATTTAATCAAATCCCACAAATTGTGAAAATCGCCCCTTAAATGTTTTGGTCCGTTGGAGCCTATTTTTCCACTATAAAATGGGGTGTTTGGGTCTGTTTTTCATATCAATTGACTTCACAACTCCTACTCTTTCATTGCAAATCACTCATTCTTTATTCATAGCTTTTTTGGAGAGCCATTTTTGTGAAGCTTGTGTTGTGTTCTTGAGCGTACTTAGTTTACTCATAATCTACTCTATAAGAGAGCCTCGTTCTTGAGTGTATTTGTGTTCTTAGACACTTTGAGAGAAAGTATTTCTCTCGGTAGATTCAAAGGAAGGGTTGTTTCCTTTGAAGGACTCGTTGAGGTTCGTGTAACTCGAACTCTCAAGTTGTAACGGTTTGTTAAGCACCCGCAAGCTTAACGAGATAGTAGTGTAGCTCGAGAGAGTCTCTCGGGAGGCTGGATTAGCCACAAAAGTTGTGGTGAACCAGGGTAAAATTCGGTGCGCCTCTTACTCTTCTCTTTACTTCTCTTTTAATTTTTTAATTCCTGCGATTTCTACGATCAAACGCTATTCACCCCCCCTCTAGCGTTGGTCACTTATTCTAACACCCGAACATAGAATTGAGCTCCGAACTGGTAACAACAACCTCTTTCCCACAAAACTTAGCCGTAACAACAAATTGGGGACCACGACGTTTGAAGATGAAAGTCGAAAGCCCTAATATAATCAAGAGGGACTTGAGTCTCTCTAATGGTGACGACATTAAGGAGACCCGAGGAGCGAAGTTTGGACAAAACAGTTTCAAAAGCTTGGTTTCTTTCAAACTCCACCAAATCTACATACCTAAGGGTGACAATCTTCCTAGGGACGATTTGTTCAAGGAAAGCTTTCAAGTCGACCTCATCTTCAAAATAAACTCGAGGATTAAGAGGGTAGACAAACCTTGGTACTTCGGGTGTAGATTGCGGTTGAGATGAGGAACCAGGGAGAGAGGATGAAGCAGGTGGACGAATGGTCTTCCTCTTCGTCCTTGATGCCATGGAATTGTTGGAGAAAAGCTTGGTGACGACGATGGAGTTGCGTCTATGGAGAAGAGACTGCGACTAGGGTTCTTGGAGTATCGCCCAGTGAGAGAGAGAGGACTGGCAATTTTAGTCTGAGGAGCTTTGACCGAATAAATGGCCTGTTAAAACTATCAGATCTAATCTCATTTATTCGAATAGTCCCTTAATTATTCGAATAAATCATGTCTAGCCGCAATACTAGAATCTGTAAGCAACAAACTTATTCGAATAGTTGCCCAATTATTCGAATAGATCAAGTTTAGTCACAATACTCGAATTTGTAAGGAGCATATTTATTCGAATAGTTCTCCAAAACTCTTCGAATAAACCACTGTAGTTAAGCAGTCCTTTGAAAGTCTTCAAATAGCCAAAGTCAATATAAAATTCCCCCTTAATAAATGCTTCCTATGGAGTGAGAAAGAGGAGTGGATGGGTGAGAACCTGCAAAAAAGAATTAAGGCCACTCTGATGCCTAAGTTAGGACTTGTTTGTGTAACAGAAATTAATAAACAAGGAAAAAGAACAATTAAGCAATAGAAATAATTCCTAATGCATTTCTAATACGACAGAAAGTCTCATGATCCAAAGGTTTGGTAAATATATCGGCCAACTGATTAGTTGTATCGACAAACTCAATGTCAACATCCCCCTTTTGGACATGGTCTCTAATAAAGTGATGTCAAATATCTATATGCTTAGTACGAGAATGGTGAACAGGATTCTTCGTAATATTTATGGCGCTCATATTATCACAACGCAAAGGAATGTGATCAAGTGCAAGGCCATAGTCCAAAAGTTGTTGTTTCATCCAAAGGATTTGTGCACAACAACTCCCCGCAGCGACATACTCGGCCTCGGCGGTGAACAGAGCAACATTTACTTGCTTCTTGCTAAACCAAGAAACAAGAGAACAACCAAAAAGGTGACAGGTTCCACTCGTACTCTTTCTATCCATTTTGCATCAGGCAAAATTGGAATCAGAATACCCAACAAGAGTGCATGTTGAACCTTTGGGATACCAAAGTCCCAAGTTCAAGGTGCCTCTCACATACTTAAGGATACGTTTGACGGCAGTCAAATGTGATTCCTTAGGGTTTGCTTGATATCTAGCACACATTCAAACACTAAACATAATATCAGGTCTACTAGCGGTTAAATATAATAATGAACCGATCATACCTCGATATCGTTTGACATCAACCGACTTACCACTTTCATCTTTATCAAGTGAACATTGAGAACTCATTGGGGTAGCCATTTCATTACAATCTTCCATCTCAAATTTCTTGAGAAGTTCTTTTGATTACTTCGTTTGGCTAAGAAATGTCCCATATTCAAGTTGTCGAATTTGAAGACCGAGGAAGAAATTTAATTCACCCATCATTGACATTTCGAACTCCCCTTGCATAATCTTAGTAAATTCCTCACACATAAGATCATTAGTAGCACCAAAAATAATGTCATCAACATAGATTTATACTAAAAGCATGTCAAGAGATGCGAACTCAAACGTTCATACCAAGCTCTTGGGGCTTGTTTAAGTCCGTATAGAGCCTTTTTCAGTTTGAACACGTGATTTGGGTACTCAAAGTCCTCAAATCCCGGAGGTTGTTCGACATACACTTCTTCTTGAATAAAACCATTCAAGAAAGCACTCTTGACATCCATTTGATACAATTTGAAATCCATAGTAGCGGCATACGCAAGTAGTAATCTAATGGCTTCTAATCTCGCTACAGGGGCATAAGTCTCATCAAAGTCTATACCTTCTTGTTGATTGTAGCCTTTAGCTCAAAGCGTAGCTTTGTTTCTAGTGATAATACCATTTTTGTCGAGTTTGTTTCTAAATACCCATTTGGTGCCAATAATTGAATGATTACGTGGCCTAGGCACATGTTCCCAAACATCGTTACGTTTGAATTGATCCAACTCTTCATGCATAGCCATAGTTCAGTATTCATCATTAATGGCATCATCAATGCTAGAAGGTTCTATTTCAGATACAAAATCTATATGATTAACTAAATTGCGTAATGAGCTACGAGTAGCTACCCCTTTTGAGATTTCACCAATCACGTTGTCTAAAGGATGATATCTTGAAGTTCTCCATAAGGGTGGTAACTCATTTGCAATATGCTCATTTTTGTCCTCAACTTTTTCTCCAACATCTTCTTGTTCTTCAGATTTTTTCTTACTAGATTCACCTTCTTCAAGATTCATTTTCTCAAGTGAACCTGCAAGATCATCACAAGATACCCTTCTCGACAAGCGAGCATTATTCTCATCAAATGCCACATGCACCGATTCTTCAACAACTAAGGTACGTTTGTTGAAAACTCTGTAAGCCTTACTAGTCAAATTATAACCTATAAAAATTGCTTCATCTGACTTGGCATCAAAAGGTCCTAAATTATCTTTGCCATTATTTAAAACATAACATTTACAACCAAAGACATGAAGATGCGAGAGATTAGGCTTTCTACCTTTATATAATTCGTACGGAGTAGCGTTAAGTGTAGGTCTTATAATCGCACGATTGAGAATATAAGTGCTAGTACTTACCGCATCCGCCCAAAAGTATTTAGGTATGTTAGCCTCATTAAGCATAGTTCTAGCCATCTCTTTAAGAGATCGGTTTTTCCGCTCAACAACGCCATTCTGCTGAGGCATTCTTGGGGCTGAGAAATTATGTGCAATGCCTAGTTCATCGCAATAGGTATCAAACCCACTTTGATCGAACTCTCCCCCATGATCACTTCTTACAGCCACAATGCTACATCCTTTTTCATTTTGAACCTTCTTAGTGAATTTGCGAAAAGATGAAGGTGCATTACTCTTGTGGGAAAGAAATAGGGTCCATGTATAACGAGAGTAGTCATCAAGAATAACCAAGGCATAGTAATTACCACCTAAACTTAGAGTTCGAGAAGGTCCAAAGAGATCAATGTGCAAAAGCTGCAATGGTCTAGAAGTAGAAACAACTTTCTTTGATTTGAAAGAGTTTTTACTTGTTTACCCTTTTGACATGAATCACTAATTCCCTTTTCTAATTTGAGTTTAGGAAAACCAATTACTAGGTCTTTTGAAACTAATTTATTAATTAGTTCCATATTGGTGTGACCAGTTCTTTTATGTCATAGCCACATCTCTTCCCCTTTAGTAATGAGGCAATGAGCAAAGTCCGTTGGAGTAATTTCAAGGTTGATCATGTAAATATTATCTATGCGATCGCCGGTAAGGATAATCTTGTTATCACAAAGGCGTTCGACCATGCAATGATTAGAAGTAAAAGTAACACGGTTACCTTTATCACATAATTGACTAATGCTAAGCAAATTATGCTTGAGGCCTTCAACCAACAACACACACATTTTCAATTCCGGAAGCTTTGTTTTTGCCAACAATTCCGGTTTCAATGATCTTTCATTTGTTGTTGTCGCCAAATATGACATTTCCACCATCAATTGATTTTAGAAAAACAAATTTAGATGCATCTCCGGTCATGTGCTTGGAGCATCCGCTATCAAGGTACCATAGTACACTTGATGCCTTCAAGCATGCCTGTACAATTATTTAATTAGGGGTTTTAGGTACCCAAATCTTTTAGGGTCCTTGGGAGTTAGTATGAATATCATAAACATGAATGTGTGACCTCTTCCTATCCTTAGCAATCCATCTAAGCTTCCTAAAACATACAGGAGCTATGTGTCCAACGTGATCACAGAAATAACAAACAACAGGACCTATGTGTCCACTCAGGAGTCATACAACGCAGAATTTTCCAGACAAGCTCATGATCAGTGTAATACTTTCCAAGCGGGTCAAGATTGTTGATGATTGTAGAGAATCTCTCAAAATAACTATCAATGCTTTCATTCTCGTTCATTGAGAATAATTCATATTCATGCAATAAGATATCAACTTTAGCATCTTTAACTTGAGATGTACCTTCATAAGTGACTTCGAGTTTAGTCCACATCTCATTGGCGGATTTGCATCTTGATATCTTCCTATAATCATCAGGGTTGACCGCACAATAAAGATAGTTGATGGCTTTGGCATTTTGCATGACATTCTTCTTGTCTTGATCATCATATTCGGATTCCAACTTGGGAACACGAATTCCATCAACAATGCTTGCAGGGGTAGTGTTTCCATGCTTGATTACCATCCATGAGACGAAGTCATTTGATTGTATGAATATCCTCATTCTTTCCTACCAATATGCATAATTTGTACCATCAAAGAATGGAGGACGTGTAGTAGATTGTCCTTCGGATACACCGGCTTGAAATGTTCTTCCGGTCATGATCTAGATTTCCGGTAGTAAAGCTTTGGAAATGCAGCATTGCTCTGATACCAATTGTTGAACAACTTACGCACCTCTAGAGGGGGGGTGAATAGAGGTGTTCTTCAAAAATCAAAACTTTTGGAAGATTAAACAAGAATTCGCAGGATTATTCCAACCACAAGAAGACAAAGAACAACAGAAGGAGCAACACATGATGTATACTAGTTTGGCCTAATGCCTACGTCCAGTCCCCGAAGCAAACGTGCTCGAGATTCCACTAACTTCATCAACCTTAACGGAGTTTAACAATCCGATTACAACTCGAGAACTTGAATTCACAAGCCTCTAAGCTTTCCACCAAAGTCTTGATTTCACAAGACTCGGGATTTCTCTCCAAAACTTGAATTATAACAACTTCAAGTTTTTACAATTCACACACCGTTACAAAACAAAGTGCATAGCCGAAATACTCTTCAAATTAAGAGTGGATCGCTGTAGAATACAAGATCTTATAGAGTATGGCACACTAGTACTCTCCAAAACTCAAGCAGATAGAGATTTCTTAAAGAATCGCTTGGAAGTATTGTTGAAGGATCAAAAGTATGAATTGAAAATGCTTGGATTGTTAAAAGAATATGTTTGAATGAATATATATAATGTTCTTCAAGCAAAAGAGCCGTTGTATGTATGTTATGGAAGATAAAGATGGATAACTTCCTTAAAAACTGACAAATCTGTAGTTCAAACTGACGACTTATTCGAATAAACTCAGACTTATCCGAATAGATCAGAGTGAAAAACGCAGACTTATTCGACTAAGTCACTGTAGGATTGAAGAAATGAGCTTCAGGACTTATTCGAATAATTTGCTAACTATTCGAATAGAGAAGAGTTAAGAACTCTGACTTATTCGAATAAAACAAGGGTTATTCAAATAGTTCACTGTGAATCCAAAAAGAAAGTCCACAACTATTCGAATAATTTCAGAACTATTCAAATAGTTCTCACAGTTTTGAAAATGTTATTTTGCAACTGACTCAAAAATAGTTTGAAGGGTTTTTGGAAAACATTTTCAAGGAGGGAAAATAACTAACGTGCCATACACTTTAACAAAAATGCTAAGACCAAAACGAAAACCAAAAACACTATATCTTCACACTTGTCTTGAGATCCAATGCATGATTGTGAAGATCAACACCCAAAGTGCCAAGCCCATGAGATAGTTGTCATTATCAAAACACAAGGGTCAACATAAACATGTTAGGATTCTACAATAGGAAAGAATATGTGTACAATAAATATAGAATATATATTTAACATAAATATAGAATATATTTAACAAGAAGGAAGAAAAAATAGGAAAAAAATGAAGAAGAAAGAAGAAAAAGAAGAAGGAATAAGAAAAAGAAAATGAATGAAGAAGGAGAAGAAGGAGAAAAAGAAGAAAAAAGATAGAAAGAAAAAAATGGTTGGAAGAAAGAGAGGGGAAGGAGAGGATAAGAGGGTAGAAATGACTTTTCACACTCAAAAACTTTCCTAAAATAGAAATGGGAAGTTTTTTTATGGACGAACGAAAAAGGAAAGTGGGAAGTTTAATTGTGGATGGAGGGAGTATTTTTTCATAATTTGTAGTCCAAATTTGTAAAATATGACTAAAAAGTCAAAAACGAAAGATTATTTAGGGTAGAGATAATATAATTAGAAAAAATATAAAATAATATGAGGTATTTAATTGATGATAGATTGATAAATGTGATAAAACATTAAAAAACATGGATAATTAAGTTTTAATTAGAAAATAATATATATCCAAAATATATTTTATCAAAAACCGAAATATATCCGAACCGAACTCGATCCGAAACCGAAATATATCTGATTCAAATTGTATCCGAACTGAAATTTATCCGAATCGATTTATAACTAAACCATATCTAAACCGACTCAAAACCGAACAGAACCAAAAAATGTATGAAACCGAATCAAATTCGAATCGAAATTAAATTGGTCCGACCCAAACCAAACCCATTATAACATATATTCGAAAGATATCCGAACCGAAAAAATCTAACCCGAAACCGATCCGGTTGACCCGATTGCCACCTCTAGCTGCAATGGTAGGGTGTTTGGGTTTATGAACAAATCTAAACCCTACCCTTCTGTTTTTTAATTTTCTTTCCTTTCAGCTACTAGATAGGAGTTACTACAAGTTAATCTTTTGCAGGGTGTCACAATATTAATAGTCTTTTTTTGCAATTTGGGTGGGGTATATTTATTCCAAACCCAATCTCTCCACACAGGCTTTTCCCTTTCACCTTGCAGCCATTCATATCCTTTACTTATGGCATAAGGTTGTTTAATAGGCATACCTACAAACTTCTCCTTAACCCTCATCATTTCCTTCCAATAATGGCAAGAATCTTGCTTAGGCTTGTAGCACCAGAAATCACCCCCTTTAATATACCTAGCATGTATCCACCTAACCCATAAAATGTCTTTCTTTTCAGCTATCTCCCAATTTAGTTTCATAATAACTGCATAATTCCAATTCAAAGCATTTATTATCCCTAATCCACCATAATTCTTTGATTGGCCTACCTCATCCCATGTGACTAGGGGTGTCTTTTTATATTCTGTTGTATCATTCCATAAAAATTCCTACAAATTGTCATTATTTTGTTCATCACTCCTTTAGACAAGATAAAGATTCTTGCCTAGAAATAGATTACTCCCATCAACATTGAGTTGATTAGTGTAACCCTAGCCATGTAAGAAAAATGTCTAGTTCCTCATACTGTTATTCTTGCAGTAATCTTAGTGATCAATGCATCACACTCATGGTCCCTCAGTCTAGCACTAGTGATAAGAGAACACAAATATTTGAAAGGAAACTTACCTTCCTTCATATTAGTCATTTCCAGCAACTCCTGCTCTGTGTCATGGTTAACTCCCCCAAACACTACCTCATATTTGTTCCAGTTAATCTTCAGCCCAGTAGTGATTGGAAACTCCTCCAAAGCATTCATAATATAGTAAACAGACTTGGAATCTGCTTTGCAAACAACAATTAAGTCATCAGGAAATGTTAGACTTATTATATTCAATCTTTTACGCATGGGATGGTAAGAGAATACATCCTTTTGGGCAGCCATATGAAACTTCCTTGTGAGGTACTCCATTACGAACACAAATAGCAGTGGAGATATTGGGTCTCCCTGCCTCAGTCCCCTTCCTCTGCAAAACCCATGTTGCTCTCCATTCACATATATTGTATAAGTGGGAGTGGAGATACAAAACAGAATCCATTTAATGAACTTCCCTAGAAACTTCAGTCCGTGTAATACTGAATCATACACTTGCTGAATATCCAATTTCATCATACATCTGGAGGAACCCCCTTTGCTCTTGTATCCTTTGGCCAACTCTTGACATAGTAATACATTGTGAAGCAGTTCCCTTCCTTTTACAAATGCAGATTGGTTAAGATTAACAATGTGAGGCAATACTTCCTTTAATCTGGTGCAAATCATCTTTGATATCACCTTGTATACAGTGTTACAGCAAGATATGGGTTTGTAGTCTTCCGGTTTCATTGAGCTTGTTAACTTTAGGATAAAGGTTATGCAAGTAGTATTTATTTGTTTTAAGGTAGTGTCCTCCCTAAAGAACTCCAGTACTACTTTTGTGACCAGCTTACCAACTTTATTCCAGTTCTTTGAGTTGGGAACAGAAAACATAGGTTTCCTAACTTTTTCTGGCTAGAACTCTTTTATCAACTCTAACTGCTACTCAATACTAAGACACATTCATGTTTCAATATTAACAGTCTTACCATGATATGGTGCTGCCTTTTTGGAATTAATGACATCAAGGCAAGCTACAATGCTAAGTAATTGGCGTACTTCACATGGAAAATAACTCTTAGATGAGAAATAAATGGAGACACTAAATTTTTGAATAAGGAACCCATAAAGATCTTATGGCTCCAGGAGAATAAATAAAGGAAAGTCTTTATCAAATTATGAAATCAGGATCTAACTCCATAAAGTAATAAAGATGAATGAAACTCTTTATCAAAATATGGTAAGAATCTTAAATCATAAAAGTAATAAAGCCATGGAGAATTCCAATAACAAATATTGAATTACTTTCTGGAAAACTTTTATAAATAATCAGCCTCAATGTTTATACAAGCCAAATAACTATCAATCCCTAGATTGTAGGCCCACTACCACATTATCTAGTAAGTACTCCTAGACTTTAGACTCACTACCACATTACTTGGCAACTACTCCTAGAATTTAGGCCTACTTACACATTATTTACTAAGTAACTAACATATACGAAATATAAAATAAAACATTTTACCTCATAAACAAATGACCCTAACTGTTTGTATTATAATTATTAATAACATAATAGGATTAACACCATATGTGGCACTCTATCAAAAAGAAGAGAGAAGTTCAGGAAATAAGAAAACTTCGGGTTGACCAAGTACGATGGGACCGGCCAAAGAATGCCCCTAGTATAAGAAGACTTGGGCATTCCCGCACACAACGATGGAGACAAATAATGGTGCGAACAGTCCATATAAAACCATGTATTAAAAGGTAACATGTTACAACACAATGAGGACAAAATGAATCTCATCTGAGTAAAAAGTAAGGATCAAAATCATCCCAGGCAGAATAAGTTGCGCCGATATCCAGACGCAAGCTATCAAGAGCCCCAGAGGAAATTTTCACATGTGACTTGACAACTAAAAGAAAGAGGGCTGAAATTAATGGGTTCCCAAGGAATGGCCGCATTGTTTCTCCAAGTTTAAGGAGATCAGGAAGCATTGACGTGGTGTTATCTTCCGCCTCACTACTTATGATGCAGCTTGACACGGTATGAAAAGCGAGTAAATTCACATAAACAGGTAAAAATGCATCCTTGTGGTTACCGATGCCACCAATCCAATCATCTCCTCCGTGACTGACAGTATAATCATTAACAAATGAAATCAACTCTTGACAAAACCTCCCCCTCCAAGTCAGCAAGAAACTCCAAATGATATGTCTGTCATAGAATTTAGTGATGGATTCTGAAGTTGGAAGCTTCTCCAGGTGGGAACAGCACATCTGAGAGATCAACAGCTTTTCTTCATGATGGTTATCAATCTCCTTGTCAAAGACACGTCTCACAGGGCCTGCCGTTGATGCCACACGAACATAATTTGCAGTTCTCAGAACCCAGTGGCAAAGAAAGTCAAAATAGTCAAGCCAATGACCAAAAGTAGACGAAAGATGCTCAAAGCTCATTTCAATCACTTTCTCTACTTGGGTGGGAACTACTTCGGATGAAAAGCTACTTAAAGAAGTAAAACACTTTTGTATCACCAGAGAAAGCTGCTTCCTAAGTCCAACATCTTCATCCTCTAGCAGCTTTATGCAAGTAAACCATGATTCCAGTATCTTATGAGCATATGCATTAAGAACATCCTTGTGTTTGTTGCCATCGGGAACTTGTTGGTAATGAGCAAGAAAAGGACTAAGATGCTGAGCTTGTTCCAGCAAACCAGATGCTACTACTGATTGGGCAGCTGCCCTCCGCATGTTTATAGGCTCTGATGGATCACTATGCTCCTGAATAACGTTGATAAAATAGTATATGCGCTGACTGAAGATAGATAATTTAGATGGATCAGAAGGTTTGAACACAATTTTATTGTTTCCCAAGCCACAGATGGAGCTTGTAAACAGCTCAACTAACCGTTTCGTACAAACAGCCATGCAGCAAACAAGCATCTCTCGAGTCTTTGCATGCCTGTTGACATTGTACAAGGATAACACCTTGTCCCAAAACTGAAGGACTGAATCATTATCCATACTCCCAACAAAACTTGGTTTCTTATCTTGTTGACTATTTTTATGATATTCCTGGATGTTGAAAGTGTAGATAATCTTTAAAATACAGTTCAAACATTTATGATTCTTCTCCACATCCAACAGCTTCATTAACATAGCCTGGAGATCAATATTGCTCAACCAAAGCATTTTCATCTCGCTGTAGGATCTATCGCTGCTCCCGGCATTCGAGTCTGGTGTGTTCAGGAAAAGAAGAAGCCACTTAAGTGTTGCAATTCGAACTTCATACGATCCATCAGAAATGGATCGAATAAATCTTTCCTGGAATCTGGTTACAGATGTTTGCATTTGAGAGCTCTTGAAAAATTCTGAATCAGGTGGAGGACCTTTCATCAAAGGCATCAAGTCTTCATTTACTTTAGAAGTATGATGAGCACAATTGAAATACGAATTTGCAGCTTGTCTGCGAAGTTCTGTAATTGTTGGATCAAAGTATGATGGCCCTTTAAAAGAGTCTAGATCTAAGCATTCTGCTGATAAGATCCACAGTAGGTTCCAAATGACACTAACACATTTGCTCATTTGACATGTTCTAGCAATACTGAGCATGTTATCGAGAACCTTCAAAAAGCTGCAGTTAAGAATTGGACAAGAACACCTTTGGGGACTTCCAATCCATGATTTCTTATCAAGAACATGAATCAAGCCACTAAGAATAGCTTCCTTCTTAAAGAAATCAGCCAGGTTTCTACAGTTAGCATCCAGAAGAGAGCTCAGCTGTAAAAGCATTCCATGAACTGAATTGAAAGAAGCATTCAAGTAGGAAAATCTAGACGAATCAGATGTCAAGCTCTGGTTGTCTATAGGAGGCAATTCAGAGGCAATATTTAAGACAACAATTTGCAATTTTTCATTAGACACAATACCAGTCAGAGCTCTAGATGCAAGAACCCGGATCCGAAGATTGTTTTGGACAGAGCACTTTCTGATGAATGGCATGAATAAGAAAGGGTCCAACGCATCACGAGTTTCAGATGTGATTGCAGAAGCTTTGAGCCGAGATAAAAGAATCAGTATAGGGCATAAACTGGGGTGCACTACTTTTGCCTGGCTGGATGATAGATTTTCAGCAGACCCATCCAAAAGCAATTCAGTTGCAATTTTCAGTTCATTAAATAAGAAACTGTGCAATGTGGGGTACCTGCGAAGTTCAATCAAAGAATAGTCTCTATGCATGTTATGTTGAAACAACTAAAAAAAGGTATATGATTTATTTCTTTCAAATGAAGCAATTATCGGATCAGAAATTGACAAGGGTTTGAATTTCCATTTTAATACTGTATATACAAATAGAAAATTAAGCTGAACCAACTGTAGGGTGAGTAAAAAAACATCTGCATTTAATGCATCAGCTCAAATATGCAAGGACACACAGCTAGATATGGTTCAGCAGACAACTGAAATGCTTGGAAAGACTTCTGAGAAAATACACCCATAGCAGAATGACTACAAGTTTGAAACCACATGAAGTGCTAGAATATAGAAAATTCATGAATCTGCAATCAACATCTGCTCTCCATATACTCTAAAGTCTAAAGCTAACAGGAAAATGCAAGGTAAATAACAAGAGAGCAAACTATCAATAAATTTGTAGATACTAAAATTTAGTTACCCAATGACTATAAAAAGAGAGCAAACTATCAATAACAAAATACTTCCTCCGTTCCTGAAAACCTTTCTCCTTTCTTTTTTCATTCGTTCCAAAAAAAAATTTCATTTCTATTAAAAAGTCACTTTTACCCATACTAATTCTTAACCTACCTATCACATCACATCTATTCACTATTAATCTATCTATCAAATCCTACTTTTACCCGTCACATCCAAGCATATTTTTGGAAACTCAACACCAAAATACACTTCTCTTAAATCCCTTAAAAATCACAATCTCCTGTATATATATATATATATATATATATATATATATATATATATATATATATATATATATATATATATATATATATATATATATTAACATAGTTGTTAAGGCGACTAGGCGAGTCTAGGCGCTCGGGTACCTTCTAATCGCCTAAGCGATTAGGCGTCCGCCTAGGCGTCCTCTAGGCGAGTGGCTATGACAACTTTAATATTTTATAGGTATTAATATAAAAGCATATAATATGAAATAAGTAATTAAAGAGAACATATGAACCCCAAAAAATAAAGAGTATATATTCTAAAATATATGAATGAATGTTGTTTTTCAAAAAAATAAAATTTAAAAATATATTAAGAAAAATAAGTAAATATTTTGATATTTCTAAACTTTTTAAAAGTGAAATAGTATTTAGGCCCAATGCTCTTTTAATAAACAACTATATTAATAAGTGTAAAGGCCCACTCCTCTTTGAATAAACTCAGCCCAATTTAGTTAACCTAAAAAAAAAACTAATTGGAGAGTTAGAGAGTCGGAGGGTTTAGAGGAGCCGCTGGATATCTCGGCAGTTGCGACAATGAATCAGCGTCGGCAAGTAAGGTAAGCTCGATCTTCCTCAGTCTCTCTCTATCTCTTTCGTCTTCCTCAGATCTTCTTCTCCTCCTTCTTCCTCTCTCAGCTTCTTCGAGTCATCTTCTCTGGTGTTTGCACAAAAAAGGCTAGGTGAGCAGTTAGGCGTCCATATGACCTCGCCCAGACACCTAAGCGTCGCCTAGGCGACGCCATACACATACACACATACACACATTACACACATTACACACATTACACACATTACACACATACACACATACACACATACACACATACACACACACACATACACACATACATACATATATACATATATATATATATATATATATATATATATATATATATATATATATATATATATATATATAAGTTTGAAGGCAATAAGGATGACAGTAAGATCATACCTATGGAAAAATTCAAGTCCTGTAAGGGCACGCCTAGCAGACTCACGTTTCTGCACATTGAGAAACCCAATCATTCGCCGAACAAGAGCAGCATATGCAAGGCAGGCACTGTTTCGCACTTCCCAATATGGAGAAGAAAAGGATTGAATTGAGACAATTACTGCATCTGCGGCAAAACCGGATGTATCAGTTGACAGGTTGGCATCATTGAACGCAGCTCTAAGGACATTGAAAGAGTGCACGGTAGGAACAACACCCTCATTCCTACTCTTTGAAATCATTTCCACCACAGCCCCATTAGGTACTAGTGTTGACCCAATGGACAAACTAAAATTAGAATCTGATGTATTTGTTTTAATTACATCTGTTAAAGAGCTCTTAGCTACATTTATTAGCCATCTCAATGCCTTGGGTAAAAGCTTTTTTGGTGCACCCTCGGGCTCTGACAAGAAAAATGCAGTAAATGCAGCAGGAATACCAGCACTTCTACGAACAAGGGCATCCACTGTTTGCCCTTTGGCAACCGTTCTCTCCATGAGGTGCTCCATCCAAGATTCTGTCAGTTTACATAGCCTACAAATATTGTGGCAATAAATTCAATAATTATTTGCAGTGTGATCAAATGAGACTCCAGCATCTCCTGAAGCAACAAATTCTCAAATGAAAAACCAGAACCTATTCAAATGGATCATGCAAGATTTCAAGGAATCTATGCGCCTATGCCTATTCATTAATTTCTTGCACCCGCTATTGATGTTCTGATTTACAATCAGAATGATACTCTAGAACCTCAAGGAACAAATTCTGGTATGTAAAACACTGAAAATTGTGGAGTATTTAGATATTAAGGCTAGGCAGGTGCCAAGAGCCAGGATTTATCGTGGAAGCAGAGGCAAGAGGAAAAACAATAAGGAAAAATGGCTAGGAAGGAAAACATGTATTCGTTCTAATACTGAGGTATTAAGGAGTGCAATACACATATTTATATAGGAGATAGAGCAAAAGAGTTAGGAACCGAAATGTGAATGTAAGTTATGTGACCTTTATGTGTGAGGGTAAATACATGTATTTATTTACACTGGTGACCCAAGTCCCATTTGTCATCACAATTGCAAGTTGTGACAGTCCCTTCGTACGTCACTCGGCCGTCTCTACAGCGTGAGACACGCAATGCAATGGGAGATAGGTTTTTCCCCTGTAGTGGTAACCTGTGACATTGCCAACTGACACGGTGGGGGAGCAAGCAAAGTATGATGGCATGATTGGTGACCGTGGTACCCATGAGAGCATATTGACAGCAGAGTTGCTGATACGATCAATACTATCATAGAAGTATTATTATTAGTATTATAATTACTACCTCCGTACTGGAGTATTTGTCCAGTTTTGACTTTTTTTAGTCAACCGTTTTCAACTTTGGACCTATAATTAAATAAAATACATATTGTATATTAATTAGATAAAATAATATTTTGAAAATATTTTATATTATAAATCTATTAAACTATTTTTATATCAAAGTCTAATATCATTTTTATTTAACTTGGGGTCAAATCTTTACCAATTTTGACCAAAAAAGTCAAGAATGGACAAATACTCCGGGACGGAGGGAGTATTTATTATTTATTAATACTATAATGAAGATTATTACTATTATTATTATTATTATCATCATCATCATCGTCATCATTATTATTATTAATTACTCATAAGTATTAGTTGCAGTCTCGGGGGTGGAAACTAGGGGTGTTCAAAAATCAAAACTATCCGATCCAAAAATCTGTCCACAATCCGGGCCGATCCATTCCAAAAAATGGATATCTCATCCGGTGTTTTAGCTTTTGGGTATTTCGGACCGGATATCTAAAAAAAGATCGGTTGTGGAATAGAACATTAAGATTTCGGATATCCACTCTGAACTTTATATTTAAAAAAATTAAATATAAAAACTAAACTTTAACAACATAAGCTTAATTCAATTCTATCACAATAATTTCCTAAATTTAAGTCCAATTCAATTTTTATATTCTTTCATTTTTTAATGCATTATTTCTTTATTATGTGGATATTCTATTTTCTAGATATTTATAAAATTATGACTCAATTAAAACTCTCAAGGTAATATGACACGAAAAACACTTCTGATTTTAAATCTAAGGTTAATGTTCACTTCCACTATTTACAAAAAAAATATGATCCCGAATATTTTTTAGAATCATCGGGAAAAAATAATGGTCATCAAGGGGCCAAGTCGAGTCGAGTCGGTAAAAAGGAGACTAGTGGACTAGTCGATTAGTCGGCCTACCAGTCGTAAACTAGTAAGACAAATCACAACTAGTATTGAAATTTTTAACATGATATAAATATCTTCATTGACCAAAGATCACTATAGATGTTTATATGACGAAATATCATTACCAAAACAAAATTATGTTTAAAGGTAGCACATAAAGTCATATAACGAAGGGTACATAAGAAAAAAATATCCTTCAATCTTTGAAAACAACGCACCAAGTACCAACAAAGATAACAAGCACAAAAAGAAGTTAAAGATAAAGAGATCTAACTCATGGAGGATGACGGAGAAGAATCGATGAAGACGAAGAAGATGGGCTTTGGCGAGAGAGGGAAGTTGGGAAAGATTGTCGCGATGTACTAATTGAATGAGTGAGGCGATGCTTTTTAGGAGTCTTAAAAATTTAATGAAATTTGAGCAGGGTCGTGTTGGGTAAAATTGGGTTGGACCGAATTGGGTAGGGTGTCCATTGGCGACTAGTCGTTGCTTTAAACGACCGGACGACTAGTCCACCAAAGTTGCTGGGCGACAAACAACTCGCCACCATCAAAACGACCGGACAACTAGTCGGTGCTTGGTCGTCGACCCTCGACGACTTAACAACAATGGATAAAAATAATTCTTAAAATAAAAATTCACTTCGGATATTCCACTGATCCCATCCGAAATTTTGAATACCCGAAGATTTCCGTATTGAACATGGAATGCATTTTGCTAATCCAAAAATTTTGGATATCCGAAAATCGAAACGGATCGGATTGTATATAACCAAATGAGCAGCTCTAGTGGAAACAGATCTTGAGAAGATTAGATAAGGAGATTTTTAAAGGAGATTTTCACAGAAATATGGAATCGCTACCAAGCCATCAACTGAGTTGACTAAAAAAGAACGCATCACTGAGTCTTTGAAAGTTTCCCTTACTAGTGCTTTTGTTTTACAACAACAACAACAACAACCTAGTACAATTCCCCAACAGAAGGCTTTAGGGAGGGTTTGTTGACGCAAGACTTTACCCCTACCTAAAGTAAAGAGGTTGTTTCCAAGAGACCCCTGCTCAAGCAACACAGAAAAAAGATATCAAGACAAAAAGATCGAGAGAAAAAAAACTAAAGGTTAAAAAATGCGATAAGCATAGTTATTAAATGTGCTTGCCTCTCTCGCCCATGGCGCTTCTGGCGAGCTCTCAGCGCCTCGAGGAAGCAAGGCGGGGTGAGGCGAGATCCCTAAGGCGCGTATAAGCTGGTCACCTTTATCGCTTTTCTCGCCTCAATAACTGCCTCAGGCGTTCGCCTAGCTCACCTTTCAGTAATCTATGCATATTTTTGTTTCCTATGAAAAGTTTGTAGTGTTTAAGGCTTTAGGATATACAATGCATAACATTTGTTGCTATATATTATTTCATAATATATATATATATATATGTATATATGTATATATGTATATATGTATATATGTATATATATAATATATATATATATATATATATATATATATATATATATATATATATACGTATATATATACATGTATGTATGTTCGCCATTTGACCGCCCGCCTCTCTCCATAAAAAAGGTCCTCTCACCCACCCCTCGTCACTTGCCATTAACAACTACGGTGATAAGACAGAAGGTACTAAAACAGATGCAAGGAGAAAGACCCCAAGCCTACAAAGCACACGACAAGAATAAAAGTACCACCCTGGTCCAAATGACTTACCAACTACCCTAATCCTAGCGCACTTGTTTTACGCCTCCCAAATTTTAATATTGAATCCATGGTGGAATGTGATGCTTCTATGGATGATATTGGTGCTAGCTTCTATGGATGATATTGGTGCTACTTTAATGCAAGAGGGACATACAATTGCTTTTTACAACAAGGGTCTAACATATCTAGCAGGCATCAAGGGCATCATTCTGCATATGATCGTGACATTACTTGTTGGGTCACCATTTTGTGGTACGCACAAACAATCATAGCCTTAGACACCTGTTGGAGCAGAGGATTCTAACAAATACCTAGCAGCGTCTTATCCACAAGTTGTTGCCCTTTGATTTCCACATGATTTACAAGCCTGGGAAGGAGATGTAGGGGCTAACAATTTATCTCGTCGCCCCCACCAAGCTGAGTTCCTTCGTTTGGTGGTGTCAATACCTCTTGACTTTTTGAAATTTTGAAGATTCATTGCAGCACAACCCAGTTACTATGCAAAACGTTGATGAGTTAAATAGATCCTAGAGATACTCCTAAGTATATTGTGGAAAATGGCAAGCTTTTTAAAGAATAACCCTTGTAATTGCTGAAAATTCTTATTAACATTGAGGCTTACACCTCAGGTATCCGTGCACAGGCTTAAGCCTTATCGGCGAGATGCAATCGCCTAACTGCCTCGAGGCGGACCACCACGTTTGCCTTTTAAAACCGTGATACCTCCCGTATCCTCCCTTGTTTTCATGTGTCTCTTCTATAACCATCTAAGAGTGTTACCCCGCCCAATCCTCCAGCTGTTTTGCCCCTCTCTTCAGATTTTCATATGCTCCTGGAACCAGCTCCAGTCCTTGACCACCACTGGAAGGCCTCTAGCTTAGAAGTGTTAATTCTATGGAAGGGTCTTGAGGACAAGGCGACTTTCAGAGACGAAAGTAATGATAAGATCTAGATTGCTTATTGCAGAAGGCCATGTCGGCATTTTTAATTATATTACTCCGTACTATTTAATTGAGTTTGTTGCTGTTTTAATTAAATCACTAGTCATTAAATAAAAGGACTCTAAAGTTGTTAGGAATCTTGAAGTCCTAGGTTGGCCTAGTTTGTTATGATTGTGTTACCTCACCTTATCAGTTTGTTATAGTGTTGTTATAAATATCATAGCTTCTCTATTGCTGAGATATATTGAAAATTAGCATTGAGATTCTCATGGCTTCTATTCCTTTTCATGGGTGAGATTCTTATTCAGATTCTGAAAGATTTCTATCAGTCTCCTACTAGTATTTAGTTTCATGTTTTGTTCACAATGAATTACTTGTTAGAGCTTTAATTTAGCAACTAGTTATTTGGAAAAGATTCTATTATCAAGTTTCCTTTCACGTTTTGAAATGTAAGCCTCTTATTAGAAGGCAATTATTACGCCATCCGTCCCATAAAAAGTTTTCACAGTTCTTTTTCTGTCTGTTACAAAAAAAAGGTTCCACTTTAGGAAATTATTTTGGGGGCCCATTTAAACTCTCTTCTACACCACTTTCAACCACCTAATTTCAATTTTCTTAGTCTCCATGCCAAGTCAAATGTGGAACCGTTTTATGGGAGTGAGAGAGTATCCATCATGATGATTATTATGGAATAAAGGATAAAATATTATCTCTTTCTTCCATCTTAGAGCCTTTCAGCTCTCTCCCGGGGTGCGCGAGTTTGGTTCTTGAAACCCTAGATCGGAGTTCTCCCTAATATTGCTGGCCCATAACAAGGAGTTTTAGAGGCAAACACATCATTGGTTCCATCGCGAGGATGCTATGGGCAGCACCGCCTCTGATGATCCTGCCTTAAAAAGACTTCATAACTCCATCTGTAACGTCAAAGCTCAGTATGACAAGATCAAAAATATATCCACCACTGTCGCCTCCCTGGCAGGAGCAAATGTGGAACGAGTGTTATGAGAACTCTTGATTGCTTCGCATATCCCCAAGCCCCAGTCCCATTAGATGAATCCAAAATTGTGCATCAACCACAACCTAAATAGATCCTTGATATCCACAACCCACAAGAAACTTCAAAATAATATGATGACATTGTCGAATCGTTGGATTCCTTGGCAAATGATGGACAAACTCAGCAGAATCAACTTTATCAACTGCTCTTCAACAGCCAATCCCGCTTGATTAACTGCCAAAAACTAGCTACAGCCTAGACTATTGGGGTCCTTTTTGTATGCCTAAATCCCTCCGATTGATAATTGTCTTTCATGGTTCTTTCCAAGCAATGCTTCTTCCCTTCGATTTAGCCCAAAACTTTTACAACCTTTCAACCATTTAGTGTGATGTTCAAGATTGGAAGGTTGAGGACATGTTTGATCTCCAGGAGGGGTGTAATGATATGGTCAATAGTATCTTAGAATTATTACTAATAGTTATTATTATGATTGTTAATTTATTATTCTTATTAGTTATTATTATTAGTTATTAATATTATAATCAAAACTATTATTAATAGCAGTAGTAATAGTTTGCTAATTTACTATTATTATTATTTGGTTTCGTGTGTTATTCACAATTAAATGTTGGTTAGGACTTTTATTACACAACTAGTTATTTGCTACAATTCTACTATTAAGTTTCATTTTATGTTTAGAAATGTAAGCCTCTATCCTCTATATAAGAAGGCAATTAGTATCTATTATGATTATTATGCAATAAAGATTTTAAAAGCATTTCACTCTTCTTCGAGCCGATAGGCTCTCTCCTGTGTGCATGAGTTTTGTTCTTGAAACCCTGGGCTGGAGTTCTTCCTCCTTATATCAAAGGCCCATAAAGAGGAGTACTAGCAGCAAACATACCAGTTGCATGCAAGGTGAATCACACTGACAATAGTGTGGTCACTAGGCTGTAGTTGTTCCCTTATATCAAAGGCCCATAACGAGGAGTATTAGCAACAAACATATCAGTTGCGTGCAAGGCAAATCACACTGACAATAGTGGGGTCACTGGGTTTTAGTAGTTCGACCTCGTTCCACAGAAAGTCATATAACCATGCAGTAAAAAAATTAACTGCAAGCCAGGGGTAAACCTGTAGGCCATAGTACCAACCAAAAGGGGCCACAACATTATTTTGAGTTGCCAAGTTTACCATTAGGGTTCAAGGAGAGTGGTGTGCCAAAGCGGTAGAGGCATTGCTCCTTGAAAACATCCCATATCAGATCCGGAAGTTCCCGCATGAGATGATAGAACCAGAGTCGGGAGTATGATTATGGCTGAAAACACCTCGCACTCATTGAGCCACATAGTGGGATCATCCATGCCATCAAAGCAGGGTAGACCCAGCCGCATGGAGTGCAGGGTGCAAGAGTAGTCGAAGGAGGAAGGAGGGTCAAGGGTGACGCATTGATAGAGGTAGGTGTGAGCTTCGGTATCAGGATCCTTGAGATTGCAAAGAACCTGGAGGATTTAGTCTTAGCAGAAATCAGTTGCTCCTGTGTGGCAGCCACACGATCCTTTTTCGCAGAGAGCTGGCACACTTTGGCTTGTAAGGTCATTACTTCATGTCGCAGATTTGCTAAACCAGAGAGTGCAAATTGGTCAGCCATGAAAGCCCACATCGGAATGTTATACCCAAGCCTATAGTTAGCTTGAATATAAGGAAATCAGAATGAGAAGGAAAGTTAGGGAAGTGAAAGAGGGATGATTTAGGCTAAGAAAGAAGAAGACATATCTTTGGTTTGTGGGGGAGAGGCTAGCGCCGAAGTGGGGAAGTGAAAAGGAGAGGAGAATGTAGAAGTTTATAAGGAATTTAGGATAGAAAAGAAGAGAGAAATCAGGGGAAGGAGAGGGAAGCCGAAGTGAGAAGAAGAAGAAGAAAAGGGAAGAAATTTGTTAAGGGAAAGAAGAGGGGAAGGAGAGAAGGCATTTATCAAGTGACTGTTAAGAGATAAACACACTCTTATCTTCACTCGGGTTAACTCTAGTATTCAAATAAGGAATCACACACTTATTTGATATAACTAGAACCTAAAACTCCCACTTAAGAGAACCACTCTTAAGATATAGAATTAGGATTTTCTTTATTGAATAAGAGAGAGTATTTGAGCTTGAAACTTGTAATATCACCTTAACAAGTCAAGCTGCCATTACAAGGCCATATGGCCGAAGTATTTATACAACAAAATGGGAAGAAGGATACAACAACAAAGAAGGAAAAATACAACTAAGAAAACTTCCTACTTTCCTACAAATCAATGCCAAATCCATGTAATCCTTAATGAGTTGAATGAGGGATCTCCTTTGGTGTTTTGTGGGTAAGAATTTCGGCCATTATGGATCAAAAAAAAGGAGGAAACATGTTGTGGCTTTCTCTTGGATTTATACAACAGAGGGACAAAGCTGCACTGTTCACTTTAGGACTTTGAGTTTGCTGATTTCGGCCCTTTGTGTAGGAAGTGATTAGGCTTTTGTTTTGTGTAATAAAAAGCTTTATTCTTTTTTGAAAATCAGGGGAGAATTTCAGCCGTATTTAAAAGAAAGTGAAGTAAAATCATTTGTGCCTCAAAATGACAAAACATTCACTATTCAATTCCACTTTACTGATTTTGTCCTTTTGTGTGGTTGTTGTTCTCTCATGATTTGGGGCTGGATTTTAGGAAGAAAATGGATGGGGACTTCGTCCTTTTGTTTGAAAATGAAGACAATCACTTTATTTGATTAAATTAAGACTTTAAAAGAAAGGAAACAACAAACAAAGGTTTTGTTTTGTCTTTTTAGTGTTCATTTCAGCCAAGGCTTAGAAATGAATGTCAAAGACTTTACTTTTGGAAGAGAAAATGATTTTTGATGTTGTAGGAGAGGGTTTATGGGTTAGGATGTTCGGCCTAGGGGGGATTTTGGGCAATCAGGGTTATGGCTTGGGTTTTTGGATGGGGAAAAGGAATGAATTCAACCCAAAAAGGATTATAATGTTTAAACATCAATCCCTGATCTTGCTTACCCTTTTGTGATGCATGGTGGGGTATAACACCGAACCAAAATGTTATGGATTTCTGCAAAGGCTCTTGTCACGCATCGCAAAGACTGTGTGGGCCGAGCAGTAGGGGATTGAGTGAACTGTCAAGGGGGTGTTTTTCTTTTTACCTATGATGGGAGTAAGAAGAAGACAAGAAAGAGGAATTGGAGCTTTTGATGAGAACTCATTACTCAAAACACTTGATCGATTTAGTAAAGCTCCAAGACATACTTTATTATTGACTGTTGAGACCTTAAATAGATATTACAATTGGATAAAATAGGAAACAAGTTAACCGTTCTTGGTAATGAATTCGGGACTTAGGTAATAAAATCAATTTAATGCAAGACTGGTAAATAGTGTAGTTTCCATAATAGTGTCTTCTCTTACTAAAGATTGTGATGCTCACTGCTTGCTTATTCATGCCTCATTTGTGTTTAAAATAAATGTCAAAGTTAGCAATTATTTGTAAATAGGGAAGTTGTTCTTTTGAACACTTGGAATATATTTCCATGCTTTTATTGCCTTCGGATATAAAGCATGTCATTAGGTTTGTTTCCAAATTGTTCGGTTTCCATTCTCTGTAAATAAGCCTATGTAATCTCAATCCGTGAATTTATTTAAGTTCAGAAATCACAGTTTTCTTCCAGAAGAATAAACTAAAACCTATTCATATTTATCATAGAAGGGAGAATGTGCCTTCTTTCTCTTGCAATGAGCCAATGACAAATGATTATAAGTAGAGCAATCAGATTTAAGACAGTAAAATACAGAAACAATGTTTTTTCTTTGTTTTTTTTTGGGGGGGAGGGGGCGCTATTTATTTTGTTTTAATTTTTAATGGTGTTGCTATGAGATTATAACTGTTGGCTGTTGCATTTCTGTGTTTCCATCATGAGCAACTTACATTCATGAGTAGGACAAAACATACCTTGGATCATCTGAACACAGCAGTCGGTTGCAAAGGGCAGTAAATCCTGCCCTCGTCTTATCAATAGCACCATTATGCTTCATTTTCAAAAGGACTTCTAAGAAATGGTTGCCAATTATCTCAAGTTGATTCAGGTCAACAGCCGTATAAGATGACAAATGCTCAGCACCATCACCATTTAAGAGACTAGAGTTTGGTACATCATAGGCGGGCAAAGGAACCTTTCTTATTATTGTTCCCAAAAGAAGACTAACCTGGAAAAGCATGAACAGATGACAAAAAATATGATAACATCAGCCATTTCATATAACACTGGACACAATATCATATAATAAAATGGCATCAAATCATCAATTAGATTTTACCATGCTAGGGTTTTTTTAGAAAAAAGGTTTATTAAATAAGATGATCTAGTATATACTCTATGTACAATTTATAGAGAAGGGAAAATAAAATATACCTCTTTCATTGCAAGCCAGCAACCAACCATAACTATCTGATCAATAGGCCCATCATCTTGCTCAGCGTGAGCAGTTTTCATCTCATCAGCTGCTGTTGAGGTAGTCCCATCTGTCTCAGTCAGTCTCTCTGCAAAATGTGCACCATCAACATCCATCTCATCCATTTCATCTGGTAAGTACAATGCATCTGCTGCAACTACCCACAGGGCCAAAGATGTTATTCGCACAACGAGAGCCAAGATCCTCTCCACTAGAAGTTTCATGTTAGAGATATTGGAAACACCAGCAATGGAACCCCAATCAAATTCCTCAAACGCATATCGAAGAGTAAGCAGTATGCCATGAACGAAGCTATTCTTGCATGCTTCAAAAAGATCCTTCTCCCCCTCTTCAACAGCAGCACACAACCAGTCAATAAGTGAACTTATGTATTCTATCGCAGGACTGCTTGATTCAAACTCTGGATTCTCCCCATTTGACAGCTCGGAAGAAGACTGTTCAACAACATTGCATGAAGGCTTAACAAGCCAACCAAGTTCCACAACATATTTCCTGAATATGAGCCGGAAAGTCAGAGCACCTGCATCACTTTCTCTCACACGTGCGCTAGAAACAAGCTTCTTGGCCCATAAAATTGCTTTGTATACCAATTCTGGAGTGCCAATTCCAGGAACCGGTGTAGGAAAATGCAGCAGTATTCTTAAAGAAGTCTCCCTGAGCCGGTCCCAACTATCAACAATTGATCCAACAAGAAGCAAAGTTGATTTAGGTAAGACTAACTCCTTATGGTAAGGATATAGACTGATTTCAGAAGTGTACGAATCAGACTTTCCTTGGGGAGGAGGTATAACACACCAAACATTCAACATTATCAACATTAGCTCCATTGCCATTATCTTTCTCTCATAGGGAGCAGATGGGTAACATGAAGAAAACAAAAAGCAACTCAACCACTTCATAAAATCAAAAAGAGCTGCTGCTCTGTGTTTGGAGGTTTGCTCTGATTCTCCATTAAGTGGTCCAACAATCAAACCTTTACACACTGTAGGTTTCCAGGTGCCCAATTTAATTAGCCTTTCCAACGAAATCCGAACCCGTGAAAAGAATTTCCTGAACAAGCTACTCCACTTCATCTGAAAGGCGGTAGAGCAGCTCCTCATGTTCAATGGCACTGCTTTTCTCATCAAACTCAGTTCTAAAGGCGATGGTAAACTGGCAGTTTTTGGATTTAAGAATAAAGATTCTGCTGCATCCATGCGAAGTGAGTCATCAATATGTGTAAGTGCTAATACAAAATAATTAACTGGAATGTTAACCTCAATCCCCTTTATGCGGACAACAGAGTCAAGAACACCAGTGTCAACACTCAGCTCCTTTTTTTCTAAAGCCAATGAAGAATATTCAGGCCAATCAATGTCTCCTTCAATTAATGCAAGCATACGAGAAACCTTGAGCAGTGAAACCAAAACAGCCACTTGCTGTTCAACTCCCAGAACCATATCCTTAGAACCTAACCTAGAATGAAAAACTTCTGTGCTCTCTCCACTGCATCCAATGCCAATAAAACCAAGCATTGGAAATATACTATCAACATCCAGTTCAAGTAAAGCAGGTAAAGCATATGTATTCAAATTAGAACGCAACTTGGCCAATCCAGAAGATAGTCCAGACAATATTGGAGGCAAGCATTGAGTTCTGTATTTCACATACCCGCCTGCAACACCATCACTACTCCAATACTCATCACGTAAGCACTCAAGGAAACACTTCAGGAATGTTGTTGCAGCACAACACACATCATCATCCACATATGCCATTGTCGTATCAAATAACAAGTCAGGGCTCATATCTAAAATATTCTTTGCCCCCAATCTCTTAGTAAGGGAGGCTAATGGAACATATCGTCCCTTGCAGCGTGGTCCTAAGTGAAGAAGATCAGAGGAAATTTTCCTTAAGAACGAAGAGAATTTCTGACTGCCCCCTGCCCAGTGAAGGGATATCTGAATATCTAAGAGAAGTTCAAATATAAGGTTAACCTGTTTGACAGTTTGACTTAAAGGATCTTCCAAATTATTCCACAAAATTTTCAATATCCTTGTTCCAATCTCCTCTGAGAATGAATCATTGCATTCCTCAACATATCCATCAGTTCCCTGCATTAATGTTTTTATCTGCTGCAAACATATTTGCATCACCGTCAATGCATGGAAATTAAAATGGCTATCACTTGGATTCTCGCATAAATGACATAGCTCGGGAAGAATTTCATCATAAATAATTGTCTTAACTGAGCTGTCATTATCTCCAGAACCACTGGTATCATCACAACCATCATTTGATACTATAAAAAGGGTATTCAGAACTGTTCTTGAAACTGCTGTTAAAATCCCTCTTATCAAACAGAGCCTACTCAATGGAGATAATGTTTGGATTTTAGAAAACAATGTTGATTTCCAAGGAATCGTTTTGGTCACATCCTTTAACTCAAACTTTGGGCATGAAACGGACATATGGTTAAAGACTCCTTCCATTATAAAGGAACCAAGATCAACATGGCAAAGACACACCTGCAGAGCAGCACAAAGGCAGACCCCAGCTGCCACAAGACAATCCCGGGAAAAATCTTCTGAACTCAAGACGCTTGTAACAGTAGTCATGATAGTCTCAAGAAGACTTGGTCTTTTGCAAAGTAGGAGGTCTTGACTGAAATCTCCATCAATGATTTTTGCAGGAAACCGCTGAAGCAAGTAGTACAAACATGAGAGAGCCTCTTGACACTGTTCCATGACAAGGGGTGAAGGCCTAGACCGCTCACTGGTCTGAGACACTACATAACTCAACCCGGATACCACATCCATAGCCACAAAAACAGCCCATTCTTCAACAATCTCGACCATGTACCCCAGCTTTGGAGTGCTCATCATGGACAAAGCAGCTCGTGAAACACAAAACCTCTTCCCTTTACCATTCACACCTCCATACTCATTGCACAAATCTCGGAAGCTGTTCTGGACTAGAGCTTTAAAGTTTTTGCATTTAGATAGAACAGAAATCAAAGCTTTGTGCAGGGGAAGGGAATTCTCCAAAAAAAGAATCTCCAAGTAGAACCTCGAAGCCAAACAGATTGAGCCCTCGTCTGCATAGCCATCAGATAACAAGTCGGAAAAGGCTGCAGCCACATTCTTGGCATGGGTGAGTTGAGAATATGTGGAAGTTAAGGACGCCATATGTTTCAGTTCGGCGAAGAAGCGAGAGGATGGTGTTTGATCCAATGCCGATGTGAAATCTTGAGGAAAAACAACATAGCTGTACGTGTAACGGTGGCGGTGCTGCAATGCTCTCCATTTAGCAGACATGTTTAACCTTCGATAGAAACAGCAAAAAAACACCTCTAGTCTACCGAAGGATATAGCTCTGGTGCGGTGGTGCCTGCCTTCAAGCGAAAGGTTTTGTTTCACAATACAGGGTTTAGGACAGGGACCTCTACCACTTGGTTTTCGAGGAATCTATCAAAAAAATTGATTAGGGATGGCAATGGCCAATGAGGATGCATTCCCTTAGGGTCTCATTTGAATGGATTAGCTATTTGATGTGATCTGATTTAAATTGATTACATTAATATTTAATGTTATTTTTTATCTGATTAGATCGATTTAATTTTAATAAATAATTGAATAGAAAAAAAATTGAACGAGGCAAAATTAAAGTTGGATTTTGGTTAGATGATGGATAGAGTTTCACCCACATTTATCCATTAAGTACAAATCCGTCATCCAACTTATATATTTTCCGCTAAAAGAATCATACATATATGCATTTTCATTTAGATATGAAAAAGAGTACTACTGATATTCCTAAATAGAAGTCAAAGATGATAACAATATCAAAATAGCAGTAGTACTCTTTTTTATCTAAATATTAATTTACATTTTCACTACTACACTGCACACTGCCACCAGAACACCATCGTGGGTAACCTGAAGCTCCATCGTCAATTGCTGGCGTTGGCCAGTGGTCTAACCATACTCCATTATCACATTTTCACTATTTACTCTATTATATTATCAATACACTGTCAAAATTTCTAATCAATGATAAAAATAATGCACTCATATTTTCGTACCTCATTCTTTCTTCTTTGTACAAAGCCACACATATCTTATATTTTTCTTCTTTCTCCTTTGAACGCCCCCTCAGTTCTTCTCATTTTCTTTCTTCTTCGTTTCAACCCACCATAGTAGCAAATCTAGTGTTGGGAAACAACGATTGGATAGGACACAGGATGTAATGCCCTAAAAACCGGGCTAGAAGTTAATCAATAATTCAACAAATAAGAAATTTTTATTTACGACAATCTATTCTTTGAAAGAATTAAAAGATACTTTGGAGATTCTAATAGTATCAATGTATTGTGATTGATCTGATGTACGTGTTAATGATTTAAATTAAAAGACTAATGGGTACTAATTAATCGAAGGAATTAAGACGGGTCGAGTGGAACTTATAAAGGTTTGTCATTTGATTACAAAAGTTAGATCGTTGGGTAAGGATCGACGAATCAAATCCAACAATGCGCACAGATCTCAATTGGAAGCAAGTTAGCCCGAAAAGTGTGTTTTTTACTCAGACACCTGATTTAAGTAAGGAGTACAAAACCCTAGAATATATGTAAATTATTTTTTGCCCCTACGCCGCGACACTATTTTCTTTTTCTCCGAAGAGTGACAGCAACTGCTCTGGGTTCTTTAATCGGGCGACGACGACCAAGCCAAATTGACGTTGCTCTGGTCTTTTCCACCAACGATAACAGTCAGGCGACGACGGTGATTTTGAGGGACGACGATTGGACAAGAAAGCGCAGCCACCCTCCCCTCTCCGACGACCAAGAGCATGGTGTGGCTCTTCTTCGACTAGCAATCGACGGTGGCACATCCTCCTAACGACATCGGCAACTGGCAGCGGCGTCTAGGAGCAGCATGCAGGTCCTGGCAGCAGCGGTGAAGTCAGACGCCAGCGAAGGCTGGGCGGCGAGTTGACCTGGTCCACGGCGAAGGTGCTCCGGCGAACGACCTCTAGTGACCGGCGACGTCAAGGTACTAATTGATTGGGTTCGGGCGGGCCTAGGCAGAAGCGGGCTAGTCTGGGCAGCTGCGGTTATGCTCGGATGGTGTTGGGTGTTCTGAGGAGGCTGACAACGAGACCGGGCACCGGTGACAACCTTGGACAGTGGAGATGTTTTCCGAGATGGTCTTCTAGTAACGTTCGTAGGAATAAGACAAGAGAACAAGGTGAGTATGTGGACATCTAACACTAGAATATGCATATATGTTTGAAATTCCGTTCATAATTGTTATCGTGATTGATTTGTGTGGAATACTTCGTTGATTTGCTTGATTGTGGTTCTGGGGATGATATTGATTGAAAAGGGTAGAACGAATGATTTAGGCGTTGATCGATTATTGAATATACGTTGATGAATTGTTATGTTCTATTTGGATTCATTGACGGGTGAATTTAGTCAAATTTGGAATTGAATTAAGAACATATCCATGTCGAATTTTCAATGTTTAAATGTTGGTATGACGCTGAAAAACAAAACATGTACAAAGTTGGAATTTGTTGTGTCGGACAGTATGCGGTACCACCGGGACAGTACCGTGCTACCGTCACACTTTGTTTGTTCTTTCTCCTCTACCAGTAGCTGTGTCCGTTCGGTACCTAGGTACCGGAAGGACGGTTGGGCCTACCGCCGGGTCGATAGTTACTACCGTGACAGGCCTATCGGCTGGGTCCAATTAGTTCAGACGGTACCTAGTACCGTGAGGACGGTACCCTGTACCGTTAAGGGTACCGTCTAGTACATGATACCAGGTCTGTTGATATGTGTTTTCGCCAAGGATTGATCTCAAAGCCTTATGTGTTGGATGACGGTAAGTTTGGGTGTCTACACCCAATACTAGGCTGCTACGTGTTATGATTGTGATTGCTCTGTGTTGATCCAACACTTATGTGAACTGATATTATTATTATTATGGTGATCCAACCTCGAATTCAATGATAAGAGCGGGCTAATCCAGCACGCAAAACACAGATTACATGGGTGTTGATCCAACCCCATGAGCCAAGGTAAATCTACTTAGAGGAACTCTAGGACTGACTCAAGTACTAGTATTAGGAAAGTCAGAGTATAAACCACGTGGATACTTGCTGGGCTCTAATGGTTAATTAAACCAGGTAAAAACATACATATGGGTCTCCTTGAACTGCCTGGTGATCCATCATGTGGGGATTCCACCCACCCAACGAGGAACACTCTTGTTGGTTAAGCATGACACGTTGATCCAATCATGACTCCAAGAAAAGTCAAAAGTCCTTCGTCTAGTTTAGAGTACAAGTACAGATGAAGGGTGATCCACCACTACAAAAAATACTCCGTTTTGATGTGAATGGAAAAGGGCCATGTAAATTATGTGATGAACTGTTTACGTGAACTCTATGATATTAAACTTATGTGCATGATATCATGTGATGCTTATGAATTAGTGGATTCGCCTATGTGTATGTTCGAACTATTAGATATTTCTCACTCAGCTTCGTAGCTGAGCGTGTAGCCTTTTTCCCCTTGTTACACATAGGTACTCATGGAGGGGCTAACCTTGGAATACATCCTGGAAGGCAGCATGACGGAGGAGATGTATGGATGCAGGGATTTAAGAATGTTTGGTTAAATTATAAAGCTTTCGCACTAGTTATATAAACTTTGATATGTATTTAAATTGTTTTGAATTGTTTAGTTTTAAATTAAATATTTTTATTTCTTGAAAAATATCGTATGTGGATACCGATATAGTAGCATCTCGGTTCACTAACCTATTTATTCAAGTTACGCAGGTTGGGGTGTTATAGTGGAAAACAAAGTTTTATTGTTCAAATGTTATTTTTACTCTAGATCGCCTTATGAAAGTTATAAGTTATAGTATATGAGAGTACTGTTCTTGCAAAACAACTAGTAAGTGGATGAAGGGATTGATCCAACAAGCTAGCCACAAAAGTATGAGATTTCTAGCGTATCCATGCAAATAATGAAAGATGTTTTAAAGAGAAAATGTGCTAGTAATGTTTCCCTAGAATATTTTAAAGAAATATAAAATATTTAGAATGAAGTTGAGAAAATTAAAACTAATTATTTTTCTCTGGCTTTTTCGGTTGGGGCATGCGCATGAGCACTGTGAACAAGCGGAAGGATTATTTCCTATTTGTAAGGAAGATAACCTACTTCCCTTATCCCATTAGGTTAGTTATTGCAGAGTTAGAAATAAAATCCAATTCCCTTTTCTTCCTCCCCAGGTTTCGGCCCTACTTAAATAAATATTCCAATTTAATTTGTCAACTTTAACTATCATATGACTAAAACAAGATAAATAATATATAACCACCAATAATAATTATTATCGTGTGTGTGTGTGCTTGTGTCTATCGTGAAGCAACCATCGTGAATGAGCAAGGTTGATGTGTTTGAAACTCTCAATGAAAGCACCAATGATGGGTTTATGAACCCAGGCCTAGAGTACACTAGGTAGAGAGTAATCGAACAAGCCGAGTATGAGTATGCTCTTGATTATAGTATTGATTACGGTGAAGAATTTGATGCCTCCCTTTAAAGTGGAGGGCGGATTATATACGAATTACATGTCTCCAGTAGTTTTCACGCAGCCATTATCTACGATAAGGCCCTTGTCAGGCCCATTAGGTACGGGGTCCATGACGGGGTATAAAGAATATGTGTTCTAATACATGCATTGAGATATTGTACGGGTGCACTATTCATGGAGATGTCCCTCTGTGGGCCCACGAATGTAAGAATCCAATGTAGCTCATGATTTCTTACCTAAGTCCTGTAACGTCAAAAGCTAGGTGTTACTCCAGCAGAGGCCGGGCACTAGTTTCTCTTCTACTTGAGTCCGCCTTGCCAGGGCAGAGTAATAAGGCCGAGTCCATGCTTGTAGGCAGAGGCCGAGCGTGGCTATGCTTACAAGGTCTACTTCCCACGCCGAGTGTGATTCATGCTCAAACCCGTATTGGGCTTTCGTGTTGGGCCGGGTACCCCTTGTCTAAGGTATCCATCAAGCCTCTTTCTTATTTTCACTTCCCCTCTCGCTATTACGTTAAATATTTCCACAGAACTTACTCCACAATATCGACAATCATGTCGATTACAACTGAATTTCCATAGAACTTACTCCACAATATTTTTTGTTTGTCGGCAACTCCACATCATTCGATCAGAACTTTCCAATTCATATATATCAATTTATGGAATCATGTTAGTTTTCTAAGATTGTTTAGCATCCAATTAAATGTGCATATTAACAGTTTTATTGTTTATACATTATTAATCATATTTCAACTCTTAGCCATATTCGTCTCTATTTATGATTTTCAATTCTATGCAATTTATATCATTTTCTCAAATTTTCCCCATTTGTCCTTTTTTATTGGTATTTATGTTTTGAAGCTCGTTTCCAGACACTTCATCAACAAAGTCTGACAAACAATTTAGAAACAAAGAAGGGTTTGTTCCACCATACCCGGACGAATCCAAACCTAGAGTCAGACAATATCTTACAAAATAAGATGGGATTTCATTCTACAAGCATTATGCATCAGTGGTAGGTTTTGACATAAGGAAACACACGATTTAGAGGTCCCGAGATCGTGTAATTATGTAGCAGTACGTTGTTTGCAACTGAGAGGGACACAATTATTTTCCTAATGTTCTTAAGACATTCGTTCAAGAGGGTCAAGACGCCACTTCCAAAAAAGAGACGATGCATTTCAAATCGTGTGGATTTCAAAACACATGTGATATTTATACTACATGGGGTCGATGATTATTTGATTACCTTATTTGAAGATTGTCATAAACATTCAATGATGTATGTATGATCTAGACCCTTTCGAAAACTCAAAAGGAATCTCGATATAAAACACAAGAAATTTACTTTAAATAGTGTAAAGGAAAATATTGGGACAATGAAGACTTACCATATGTTCAAAGAATTTGTGAGTGGCTATGAGAATGTAGGAATAATGACAGTTGACTTCAAAAATTTTAAACGAGACCTAATAGAAGATATTGTTGGCATTGATGCACATATGTGTATTTACAAACTTTTTATAAAACACGAGTCATGTTCTGCATTTCACTTTGAATATGATGTTAACAATAATGATCAACTTAAAAGGTTATTTTAGTGTGACTCTATAGCTCGAAAGAACTACATTATGTTTGGGGATATCGTCTCATTCCATGCAACCTACGAGACTAACAGGTACTATAGCTTGATGAATGTTATTTTTTCAATTTTATGTTCTTGTCTTTACCTTTAGATACATTTTTAGATACGATGTCTCACATTTCCAAGCGGGTCAAGATTGTTGATGATTGTAGAGAATCTCTCAAAATAACTATCAATGCTTTCATTCTCGTTCATTGAGAATAATTCATATTCATGCAATAAGATATCAACTTTAGCATCTTTAACTTGAGATGTACCTTCATAAGTGACTTCGAGTTTAGTCCACATCTCATTGGCGGATTTGCATCTTGATATCTTCCTATAATCATCAGGGTTGACCGCACAATAAAGATAGTTGATGGCTTTGGCATTTTGCATGACATTCTTCTTGTCTTGATCATCATATTCGGATTCCAACTTGGGAACACGAATTCCATCAACAATGTTTGCAGGGGTAGTGTTTCCATGCTTGATTACCATCCATGAGACGAAGTCATTTGATTGTATGAATATCCTCATTCTTTCCTACCAATATGCATAATTTGTACCATCAAAGAATGGAGGACGTGTAGTAGATTGTCCTTCGGATACACCGGCTTGAAATGTTCTTCCGATCATGATCTAGATTTCCGGTAGTAAAGCTTTGGAAATGCAGCATTGCTCTGATACCAATTGTTGAACAACTTACGCACCTCTAGAGGGGGGGTGAATAGAGGTGTTCTTCAAAAATCAAAACTTTTGGAAGATTAAACAAGAATTCGCAGGATTATTCCAACCACAAGAAGACAAAGAACAAAAGAAGGAGCAACACACGATGTATACTAGTTCGGCCTAATGCCTACGTCCAGTCCCCGAAGCAAACGTGCTCGAGATTCCACTAACTTCATCAACCTTAACGGAGTTTGACAATCCGATTACAACTCGAGAACTTGAATTCACAAGCCTCTAAGCTTTCCACCAAAGTCTTGATTTCACAAGACTCGGGATTTCTCTCCAAAACTTGAATTATAAAAACTTCAAGTTTTTACAATTCACACACCGTTACAAAACAAAGTGCATACCTTTTTTATATGAACAGGAATACCTCAAGTTGTGTAGAATGGGTAGGGGAAAATATTGAAATTAAGAGCAAAGTTATCACGTCACCAAATTACACGATAAATTCCAAAATCAAACTACATAAAAATTCAAATCACTTTGCTTGAAAAATATTCTTCTCACTATTTCTAAACAGGCCTGTGTGGATAAACACAAGTGCATTATTATATCTATATTTCATCATCTAACCCGATGAATGCATCATTATACCAATATGTCAAAAAACAAATTAAGATAGTACAAAAACAAAAAAAACACAAACATAATGAATTTCACATACAAACATGCACAGATTACTGATTGGATCTTTGTAATATTACTTCAACCCACAAATTTAGTTTTCATAACTCATCCACAACTCTGCATTATATCATAAAAGATACTACATCAATTACTCCAAATAATTCATCATTTCGCCAGTATTTTGAAAAACACAATGTCACAATAAACAAATATAGAAAGGATAATCATTTAAAATTATTCAAAATATGCCCATTGTTTACCGCTCAAAACCACATGGACCTCAAATGCATAGGACCACCAAATAGAATTTGTGACACATTCACTCTAAGTGCACTCATTGGCTTCCAATTAACCTTGCTAAACCCACAATTTCACCCTTTTACTTCGTTCCCCGTGTACATCTAAATATGACGTATTATTAGATGTGGCAATCGGGTCAACCGAATCAGTTTTGGGTTGAATTTTTTGGGTTTGAATATCTTTCGGATATATGTTATAATCGGTTTGGTTCGGTTTAATTTTGGTTCGGATTTGATTCAGTTCTATACATTTTTCGATTCAGTTCGACTTCGAGTCGGTTTGGATAGATTTTGGTTCGGATAGCATTTGAATCTGATATATTTTGGATATATATTATTTTCTAATTAAAATTTAATTATCCATGTTTATTTTTATGTTTTATCACATTTATCAATCTATCATCAATTCAATACATCATATTATTTTATATTTTTTAATTATATTATCTCTACCCTAAATAATCTTTCCTTTTTGACTTTTTAGTCATATTTTACAAATTTGGACTACAAATCATGAATATATATATATATATATATATATATATATATATATATATATATGTATGTATGTATGTATGTATGTGTGTGTGTGTGTGTGTCTATATATATATATATATATATATATATATATATATATATATATATCATTATGATATAAATTTAATATAATTAAATTGATTTTAAAGTTTAGTTTTGATATATCTAGTTTTTCTCACATCTACTAATATATTTATGTTTATAAATGAAAAGATAAAAGATAAATTCAAATAGTGGTATGTTCTATTTGAATACAATTTGGTAAAAATTGAGTGAAATTGGATGAAATTAAGTGAATTTTGTTCAATTGAGTGCAAAATTTATAAATTATTTGAGTATATTTGGTTGAAATTAGATAAAATTAAATTTAATAGAGTCAAATATAAATAATTTTACACTTAAATGTAATTGTGTAGATCAAATTTGAAAATGATAATACTAAATGGTGCTCCAAAAGAGTCTTTTCAAATTGATAACACTAACATCTAATATTATTGACTAATATTGAGTGAATTGGTTTGAAAGTAATCAGATTAAGTCTCAAACCATTAAAATCTATTTTAATTGGATGAAATTAGGATAAAATCTAGTTATTCAATACAATTCATGATATAATCATTTCGTCCCAAAAAGAATATCACACTTCACTATTTAAAAGTTTCAGAAATTTTATTTGTTTGTGCATTATCATTTATTATTTGATAAAATAAATTATTTTTAATTAGATTTTGTAACTTAAGACTGAAATTAGTATTGTACTTTCTATAATATAATAACTAATCAAATACTTAATATTTTATCAACTTTCTTAAGCTCAAAATTTTTCCCATTCCTTTTCACTTCCCTACTTAATCTTATCAATTTTCTTATGCCACCATTAAACTCATTTTTCTGTTTCTATTCACCTTCAACTCTTAGACCTAATTTTTTTCAAATGATGTTTCACCTTGTTTTTCAAATATTTTATTTCCTTTAATTTTGTTAATAACAAAATAGTTGGCTCACTTTATTCATCCAAAATTTTATAAACTTATCTTCAATTTCTAAATATAATAAATTTAAGGCATGAAGTTTTGTACTTTTTTCAAGATGATAATCCATTTTACGAGGAAATAAGCAAGTAATGTAGTTAGTTCAAATGGTAGAATAAAAGTAAAAATTTAGAAATATAATATGCTTATTGAAAGGCAAACACAGTTGCGAATTTATCGGTTTTAGTTCCAATCGGGTTCGGATATTATCGGTATCGGATCTAATCGGTTTCAAGTTTTAACGGTTTCGGGTATTATCAGTTTCGGATCTAATCGGTTTCGGGTTTAAGCGGTTCGATATTATCGTTTCAGATCTAATTAGTTTCGAATTGAAATCAGATATGAATTATTTAGTTCAGTTTTGGTTCGATTCGGATCATTTTGGGTTTTCGGTTATAGATCGGATCTTCATTTTTCAGATCATTTCGATTTCAGTTTCTGATATTTCGGTTCGGGTAATCAGTTCTTGTTCTGTTTTGTCAGGTCTACGTATTATAGCCAAACCATAATCATAAACGGAACATGTATCCATCTAAGTTGTTTGCACACATTTAGGTGTTTGTGCTAGCACCTTTTATATCTTCCTGTCCCATCCTTGCTTGCTAAAAAACTCCACCAGCATTTCACGTTATAATAAGGAAATTAAGCATATCAAAATTGAAGAACATAAAAACTTAAAATAGTGAATTTTTTTAGAAATAATTTATTGTCTAATATAGATACTTACAATTGTAACTGGAATTTGATTGTAGTTATCATAAAATTTTGCTTTTATAAAAACTTAAAGTAGTGAAATTTCTAGCAATAATTAATTATATAATATAGATACTTACAATTGTAACTGGCATTTCATTGTACTTAACATCAAATTTCGCTTTTGATGTCGAAATATCAAGCACAACAATTCTATTACCTTTTATATTTACACACACACACATAATAACACCACTCTAGCTGCATTATCAACAAGAAAATTTACATAATGAAATAGACGTTTTGAGTCACTTCTAAATATCATACAAGATCATCCATTATTACAGTTGATAATTCACAGTCCTACGAATTTTTTTTATTACAATATCCGCACTAAATGGGGTTGCAGAAGATGTTCCAGACTCTATTGCATCTCAAAGGAGTTCAAATGCAATACCGTCACGTTGGAGTGCGCCTTCAGACGCGTAAAACTGCATCAAACTAATGTCAAGCAATCAAGCATACACCTTCAATTGTCATCGACATTACTAATAATTACAAACATGTTTACTTACGCATTTTATAGTTTTGCAAAAGAATCATGCAAGGGATGCAATGCTATGGTACACTTGCTGTAACACCCTAACTCGGGGTAAATTTCACGTATGGTATACCAACTTTGATGTTTATTTCACTTTGGTACACTAACTTTTTTTCTTTCAGAAAAATATTCCAACTTACCACTTTCTTTTACCGATGGTATTTTAGCCGGTTTTCAGGTTAAAAGCCGGTTACCAATCCTATGTGAATGCCTACTTGGCGCACCCATTTAAATCACTCTCTCTTCTCTCCTCTGACGGCCATGCCTACTCAGCCGGTACACCAAACCCCTGATTTGATGATCCGCCATTGACGAGAGATTCAGCTTGGGACGAGAATGATAACCGGCGGTGGGAGCACAACCAACCGGCGGTTAATGATTGGGAAACATGTTCTGCTCATCCATGATTGGGAATTGAAGTTTATGAATGGTGGTTAATCAAAAAAAAAAAGAGAAAGAATGACCCGACCAAATCAAAAGTAAACTCAAAGGGACTTTCGGAGTTACCAGAGCAGAGCAACTCACGCATTGAAAGTACTACTCAGACATCGCCGGCCAAGCCCCATTCCTCGGCTGGAACAGCTTCGGCGATCTCTTCTTTGGCCAAATCGAAGTAGCTTTTGAGCTTGTAAGTCGTGCGCTCGTTGCCGGTGCTGACGTCGTCGATTGATCGGTCGTCAGGGTTTCGATGAGATTCCGGCGAAGAAGAAAAGGTTGCTGTTGATAGTGGAAGATCGAGTTCACGGTATCCACCAACTCCTTGCCCCAATTTCATTTTTTAGCTTCTTCTTCCTCCTTGCCCCAATTCATTTTTCAGCTTCTTCTTCCCCAATTTTTTTTCAATTTCATTTGTTTTTTAATTCTAAACTCTTCTTTAATGTAATCAATTTTGAATTTTTCAATTTCAATTTTATTTTTTATTCCAATAATTAATACTGTATTTAATTAATTTTAATCTTTTTTTATTGTTTCCTCAATTTTTTTCAATTTCATTTGTTTTTTAATTCTAAACTCTTCTTTAATGTAATCAATTTTGATTTTTTTTATTTCAATTTTATTTTTTAATTCCAATCATTAATATTTAATTAATTTTAATCTTTTTATTTTTTCTCAATTGTTTTTCAATTTCATTGTTTTAATTCTAAACCCTTCTTTAATGTAATCAATTTTGAATTTTTTATTTCAATTTTATTTTTTAATTCCAATAATTAATATTTAATTAATTTTAATCTTTTTATTTATTTTTGTTAATTTTGAATTTATAATTTTATTTTATTTATAATTATTTATCTATTTTTATTAATAAAGAAATATTTGCATTAATTTTATATAAGTTTTATATTAAAAAAGATGAATATTGTAAAAAATGGAAGAATAGGCATCCACATAGGATTGGGTGTGCCAAGTAAGCATCCACGTAGGATTGGTAACCGGCTTCTAACTTGGAAACTGGCTAAAATACCATCTGATGGTGTAAATTACCACGCAAATACTAAGTGTGAGTAATCGGAAGGGTTGTAGGTGGAAACACCTGTAACCCGATTTGTTATTAATGATAATAAGAGTTATTACAAATACAAGCCGTGTCGGTTTATTAAAGCATGCCTCATAAATGAGGCTTTTAGGGGTATTTATAATAATCCTAAGCACGTCAAGCACGTCTCTGATTATCCAACCGGTCAGGCGGCTGACCGGCCCACCAGGTGCACTTTGAAAGTAGATCTTCGGGTGTTGGCGTCTGGTCTCCCCATCCAACCGGTCAAATAACCCGGGCAGAAAAAGACGCGTGCTGTTCGGTGAACCAACCGGGTGGTATCCTTGGGTTATTACCCATCAAGGAGTCCTCCGATTCCCGGTCCTGTGGGGACCATCAGGGGCGGGAAGCACATGCGATCATTTCTTGGAATTTGAACAGCCCAGTCGCTTTTTGGCGGGGAAATCGTCTCGGAAAACCAGCACCAACCCAAAATATTTGAAATTTGAAATTTGAAATTTGAATTTTGAATTTTCAAAAACCGACTGTCCAAAGCGGGAGAATCTTCTCGAAGTCGGGTACAGAGCCGCCGATTTAACGTGCCGTTTCGTCTCCCCGAGAGGTTATGATGGCAAATCATTTCAGCCGCCACGTGTCATTTCTTCATTTGCCCGTCTGCGCGGCATCTCTCCTATATAAAGCGTCGTTCTCCTTGGAATTTCCTCACTTGCAAATCTTCAATTCAAAAACCTGCCCGGCTGCTTCTACTATTTCTGAGTCCTCCGAGTCTTCTAATCGTCTCCAAGTAAGTTTCTTTCATTCCTTCTCTGAGTCATGTCAGACCGTGAGGATAGCCAGAACCTCTCCGTTCATTCTTATGGTTCTGGCGGCCGGTCTCCCACCTTTGGTTCCTCCTCTTCTTCTTCATCCTCTGACTCTGAGCACCCGGCTACTTCTCCACAGAAGAAGCCGGTTGATGCATCCACTTGCGCTCCCTCTTCTTCCGCGGCGCAAGTGGTCTCGGTTGCCCAGTCCGGGGACGAGGGCTTCATTCAGCTAGACGATCGGTTGCTCCAAGAGCAACCGTCGTACATGCAGAAACCCTAAGTCCACGAACTGCGTAATCTGATGCCCGATGGGTATCAATTGACCTACCGGGCAACGTGGAAGAGCATTATACCTCTCCACGCCGGCACGTCGATTGGGATCCATTACCATTCGATCAAGGACTTGGGTGAGTTCTCTATTCACCCATTCAAAGTCCTTTTCCTTGAGACCTACGGGATCATGCCCGGGCAGCTGGCCCCTAATGGTCACCGTTTGTTAGGCAGCTTCATCAACGTCTGCCGGTTTCTTCGTATTCCTCTTTCTCTTCGCCTCTTTGATTATATGTTCGATGTTCGGCCCGGGTCCAAGGAAACCCTTGGATTCGTGGTGGTGTCTTCCCACCAAGGTCGAGCATTCCTTTGTGGTCTTCCACCCTCTAACAAGAAGTGGAAGGACAAATATGTCTGTGTCAAATTCCCCCCGGGTGCCTTTCCTTTTGCCCAAAACGTCTGGGGGAAAAGAATGAAGCGCCAGGTCAAACCAGCGGAGGCCGATGACCTGGTTGCTTGGGAAGCCACTCTCCGGGCCGAGGATGCCTCCACCCGCGGTCTGTACCACGTTGGGAAGTGGAGCGTCTACCCCGGCTGGGAGACCGACCCCGAACCGGAGATTGTTCTGCCCGGGGTGATCTCCGAAGCCATCCCCATCCGTCAGGCGAGGGGATCCAAAGCCCCGGCCACTACCAATGCCGGTCCTTCATGCCCGGCGAAGAAGAAGAAGGAGAAAGGTCAATCAACTGCCCTTCTCATTTTTCATTTGAATTAATTTGTTCTCAACTGCATTCTTCTAACCGGTTCCTTTTTTGTTTCAGTGGTGAAGTTTCAGTCCAAGTTTGCCGTCCCCCAAATTGTGGTTGAGGAGCCCTCCTCCGCTCAGCCACTCACTCCTCCATCCAGCCAGCCACTCTTGCTGGATGAGCAGCCGGCCCAGTCTCACCAAGGGACCAGCCAGCCGATTCACTCGGGGGAGATCTACTTCAACGTAGACACCTTCGAGTTTGACAATCTGATGGGTGAGACTGGACATACGTCCCAGGCGGGGGTGGGAGACCGGCCCAATGAGGAAGGGGAAGCCAAGGAGGAGACTTCGGGGGGGTCCCTTCAACGGAAGAAGCGGAAGACTGAGGAAGTCAACCAGCCTTCCCATCAGGGGGCCCAGTCCTCCTACGCCGGCAAGGGGCCAATAGTGCCTCGTTCTCTGGCTTTAATGTCCAGGTCAAACGAGGAGCTCTTCCGAGCATTCCGTGCTGATCTGAATGAGGTAACCCCTTTTCCTCTCCTACCGCCTACTTACCGTTTTTATACTTTTCTGAGAAATTTTCGATGTCTTTAAAGCAGGTCGGCCGGATCGGGGAGGAGTACTTCGCCCGGCTGGTGAAGTCGATGGATGAGGAGAAGGCCCGGATGGAGGCCATGATGGTCGAATGCCGGAAGGAAGCCCAGGCTGCCCGGGCCAAGGCAGAGAAGATAGAGGCCAAATGGACAGAGCACTGTGCGGTTTACCGCCAGCTCTATGCCAAGCACGACGGTCTCCTCAAGGCTGCGAAAGAGGCCGATGAGCAGGCCCAGGCCAAGATCAATCAGCTGGAGGCCGAAAATGCCCGGTCAGCCGAGGAAATCGCTCGGCTGGAAGATGAGCTGCAGAAAGAGCAGTCGGAGCGTGCCGCCCTTGCTGCTCCCTGGGCTACTCAAGCACCTGAGGAGTTCGCTGCTAAGGCATTGCCTGACCGGGAGACTGCCATCCGCTTCTTCCAAGGCTTGTACAAGTACGAGGTCTCGGTCGGGATCGTCGACGAAATCGGAACGTACGGCTTTGAAAGCGGCCAGTACTCGGAGCGGAAGGCCCTCTACGGCATCCTTCAGCAGAGGATCCAAAGTTTTCAGCCAAAGGCTCTTTCTCTGCCCAAGCTGCACTGCGAGGCGCGTGAACCTCCCTTCCCGGGCATCTGATCCGTCCGGCCTTCCTTCCTCATCTGATTTTCTCTTTTTTTTTTATGATGTAATGGTCTGCCTCCGGGCACTTTTGTAAGACATTGAAATATTAATGAAAATATGCTTTATGTTATGTGCTGAGTGTCCCTTTTTTTATCTCATCATTTCTCTTCATCTTGAATTCTTTAACCGTTTAGATTAATAAATAACAGCCCGGCTGTATTTACCCGGCTTAGAATACAATTTTACCCAAGTCTTTTCGAAAGACTGGATAGTCAGCCGGGAAGACTTTAAGGCTGACCTGTTTCCACAATGGCTTAACGCCCCATGTGGATAGGCAAACCTTGAGTTTTCCTTCAAAACGTCTGGCTTAACTGGCCGGGATGCTCTCCCACTAGTAAAGCCAAATCGTTTTTAACTCCCGTGTCAGTACGGATGAGGTGTTAAATCGGTCAGACCGGTCTTCTTTTTTTTTTTTTGAGATGTCCAATTCGATTGGACATCTAACCGGGTAGATTGGTACGCGACGAATTACCGGTTAATATATGAGAACAATCTTTCTGAAAAGAGCGAACTTTTATTAATGGCCGGGAACCCGTTACACTTTATCTATAAAATTTACGTAAGTGGTGAGAGTTCCAGTGTCGCTCGACCCGGCTACCTTCCATAGTCTCCAACTGGTAAGTGCCCGGTCTGACAATTGTTTTTACACGATAGGGCCCTTCCCAGTTACGCGCCAGCTTGCCCCTCTCATTAGGCTTACTAGCATCCCTCCTGCGCAAGACTTCATCATGCACCTGGAAGTATCGCGGTCCTACCCGGCTGTCATAATACCGCTTTACTGACTGCTGATAACCGGCCATCTTAACAGCTGCTATGGTCCTTCGTTCTTCCACCAGATTTAACTCAGCTAGGTGGTCGACCTCGTTCTGACCGGGCTGGTACACGGTTTCTCTAAATGTTGGAATTTCCGCTTCAACTGGCAACCGGGCTTCACATCCGTAAGTGAGCACAAATGGAGTTTCTCCGGTTGCCCTTCTTGAAGTCACTCTATGCGCCCAGACCGTGTGAGGCAAAGCTTCCAACCATTTATGGCCTTCTTCACCCAACCTCTTCTTTAGGCCGTCCACTATCGTCCGGTTAGCATTTTCAACTTGGCCATTTCCCTGTGGATAAGCTACTGAGGCCTTGCTGTGCTTGATTCCAAAACTAGCCAAGTACTCAGTGAACCGGGGGTTATGAAACTGCGGATCATTGTCGGTAACAATCATCTTCGGGGCACCAAACCGGGTGATAATGTTTTTCCAAACAAATTTCTCACACTTCCGCACGGTTATGGTAGCCATTGCCTCGGCCTCGACCCATTTAGTGAAGTAATCAATAGCCACCATCACGAACTTCTTCCCGCCTTGGGCGACCGGGAAGGCTCCAATAATGTCAATCCCAAACCGGGCAAATGGTATGACATTAGACGTTGGTTGGTAGTATGTGGCCGGTCTGCCGGGATGTTTGTAAAAAATCTGGCACGTCCTACATCTCTGGACATACCGCTCACAATCCCCCACAATGGTCGGCCAGTAGTAGCCAAGCAATATTATCCTTTGAGCCAGGGTGCGAGACATTTGATGGGCCGCACAAACTCCCTCATGCACCTCAGCTATTACCCGTTCAGCCTCCGGGTTGGTAAGGCAACGTAGGAAAGGTCCACCAATGGCACGTTTGTACAAGTGACCATCGATTACCTGAAAACGGGGAGCCCGCAGGACCACCTTCTTGGCCCGTTCCTCGTCATCCGGTTTCTGACCGGTCTCCAAATATTCCATAAGATCGTACCTCCAGTCATCATCTACTCCGATTATCCCGGTAGCCGAATTCTGGCCCGGTTGGATAGCCGCGATTTCAAACCGGTCTGTACTCGGCGCGTCCAGGATCTCAATTTTCGCCAACTTCGACACATGCTCTGGGCAAGCTTGTGTCAATTTTGAAAGCATATCTGCATCAGCGTTTTCCGACCGGGGTATCCTAGTCAGACGAAACTCTTCTAATTCCCTTAGAAGCGCTTGGACCAGATCACTATACCGGGCCAGCCGATCCTCTTTTACTTCCATCTCACCATTGACCTGTCCAACCACTAGACTCGAATCGGAACGGATCTTCATCCTTTTTATTCCGAGTGTCCGGGCTAATCTGAGGCCACCGGCCAACGCCTCATACTCCGCCTCATTGTTGGTGAGTTTGAAGTTGAAGATCAAGGCATGGTAGATCTTGAATCCTTCCGGGGTAGTGAAGACTACACCGGCCCCGCATCCCTTCGGTCCAGAGGCTCCATCAACGGCCATATCCCACCACGGTTCGACCGTATGGGAGGGTCCGGCTTCGGGCTCTAGACCGGTCAGTTCAACGAGGAAGTCTGCCAAAGCTTGACCCTTAATTGCAGTCCTTGGTTTAGATTCTATTTTGAACTGAGTGAGCATCATCGCCCACTTGATCAACCTTCCCGAGGAGGTCGAATTTCGAAGGACCGGTCCAAGTGGCTGATCGGTCAGTACTTCCACGGTGTGAGCTTGGAAGTATGCGGTCAGTTTTTTGGCCGTGATGAAAAGCGCGTATGCCGTTTTCTCAATGGCAGTGTACCGGCTTTCAGCCCCATTTAATGCTTTGCTCACATAGTAAATAGGCCTCTGGCCGTCTTCATTTCTTATCAAAACAGAGCTTACAGCGTTTTGGGAAATGCCTAGGTACAAATACAAAGTCTCACCCGGTTTGGGTTTTGACAAAACAATATCAGAGACTAAGTACTCCTTCAGCTGCTGGAAAGCTTCCTCACACTCCCGGTCCCACTCGAATGTGTTGGCCTTCTTTAACACCTTGAAGAAAGGCAGAGCCCTTTCAGCAGACCGGGAGAGAAAATGGCTCAAGGCTGCTAGCCGCCCGGTAAGTCGTTGTACGTCCTTCAGCGAACTGGGCGACCTCATCTCAGTTATGGCCTTGATCTTCTCCGGATTAGGCTCAATACCACGCTTGGTCACCATAAACCCTAGAAACTTACCAGTCTTTACAGCAAAGACGCATTTCTTGGGATTGAGACGCAAGCTGTACTTAGCCATAATCTCGAAGCAAAGCCTCATGTCAGCCGGGTGATATGTCGCGCCCGGGCTTTTGATCAGCATATCGTCCACGTAGGCTTCCATGGATTTACCGAGGAGTGGCTTAAAAAGCCGGTTTACCATCCTTTGGTAAGTGGCGCCCGAATTCTTTAGTCCAAAGGCCATCACCCGGTAGCAATAAGTGCCTTCTGGTGTCAAGAAGGAAGTCTTCTCCTCGTCCTCCTCAGCCATGAAAATCTGATGGTAGCCTTTGAAAGCGTCCATGAAGCTGAGCAATTCACACCCGGCCGTCTCATCGACCATCTGATCGGGACTGGGCAGCGGGTATGAATCCATGGGGCATGCCTTGTTCAGATCCGTGTAATCCACGCACATGCGCCAGGTGTCGCCTTTTGGAGCCAAGACGACGTTAGCCAGCCAGGCCGGGTATTGTACTTCCCGTATGTGCCCGACCGCCAACAAGTCCTTGACTTCTTTCTTCACAAAGTCCCTACGGACGTTCGCCAAGTGCCTCTTCTTTTGTTTCACAGGCCGGCTCCCTTCCATCACAGCCAAACGATGGCATACGACATAACGGTCAATGCCCGGCATGTCCGCCACACTCCAAGCGAAAATATCTGCATATTCCCGAAGAATTGAGATGATTTCACCTCGAAGTCCTCTGGGCAGATCTCTTCCGATCCGTACCATTCTTTCTGGGAAGGCTTCTCGGAGAACAATCTGCTCGGTTTCATCACCCGGCTCTAGCTTCGACCGCTCTTCTTCCTGAGAGACCAAAGTGACTCTCTCAAATGCCTTGGTCATTTTCTTTACGGCCTCCAAGTAGCAATGCCGGGCCTTCTTTTGATCTCCTCTGACTTGTCCTATACCGCCCGGGGTATAGAATTTCATGCAGAGGTGGGCCATGGAGATGACTCCACGGACCTTGTTTATTCCAGGTCGGCCTAGGATGACGTTATGAACTCATTTGATGTTCACTACCACAAACCTCATTTGTTTCTGGACGACCTGGTCTCCTGTGCCCAACTCACAAGTAAGAAGGATTGACCCTTCAGCTTCAACAGAGTCCCCGGTGAACCCGGACAGGGGAGTCTTTAAGGGCTCAAGCCGTGTCCGACACAACTTGAGCTTTTCAAATGCATCCAAGTACAAAACGTTGACACTACTTCCCGTGTCAACGAGTACCCGGGAGACATCGACTCCACCCATGTCCATAGTTATAACCAGGGGGTCCTTGTGATCTTCTCCGGTGGCGGGGAGGTCCCGGTCAGTAAAAGTGATCGGTTCCCGTATTGCTTGTTTTGACCGGGGATTGAGGGCTACCGTCCCTACGTAGAGTTCTCGCCCCCACTTCTTCCTTTGGGAAGCAGAATCTCCCCCTTCCGGTCCACCGTAGATGACCTGTAAATGCTCTTTACCGGCTGTTTTCTTCTTTTTATTCTGCTCGGCCGGTTGTCCTTCTGGTCTGACCCATTGGTTCTTCTTTTGCTTAGCCTGGGCCAGATATTCAGGATCAATCTCACCGGCCTCAATCATCTGCTTTATTACTCCCTTCACACTGTTACACTCTGCAGTGTTATGGGAATCAGTTTTGTGAAAGGAGCAATACTTCTCCGTCCATTGTTTCTCGCCGGTCAGTTTCTTCTCTGTTTTGACCGGCTTTACCTCCATGACTTCTGCTTTTATCTTACCGGGCAATGTAATTTCCTTTTTCAAGGAAACTTTTCCCTTTGAGTGGCCCTGCTCGGCCTCCCTCTTGGATGACACCTGGGCTTCAGCGTCAGCATAGTCCCAGGCCGTGTTATAGGCCTCCTGATAGGACTGGGGAGGCCTCCTGCAGAATTCTTTGTATAGTTCTCCGGACCGGAGCCCGGATACAAGGAGGGACATTGCTGTCTTGTCGTCCATCTCCTCCACCTTGTCAACCTCATCCTTCCACCGGGTGAGGAATTTCGTCAGATCCTCGTGCTCTCGCTGCCCGGCTGTACTCAAGTAGGTAAACTTTTTCCTCTTGGTACACTTTTCTTTGAACTTTTCTTGAAACACCTCAGCCAGTTCATCGAAAGAATCGATTTCACCGGCCGGTAAGTTATGAAACCACTCGGCGGCGCGGCCGCGGAGGGTCTGAAAGAAAAGCAAACATTTCTCATCCCCGGAAAGACCCATCATCCGCCCACTTTGATGGAGGGTTTTGACGTGAATTTCCGGGTCCTCCTTCCCGGTGAACTTCAGGACTTCAAGTTTTGCCTTCTTTGGAAATGGGGTTTCATGAGCCCGGTCTGTGAACGGAGATTCGTTCAGCAGAATCTTCTTCTTTTCTTCTCGGTCTACCCGGCATTGTAGTTTCTCCAGACGTGCCTCGACCCGGCCCACACGATCCCGAGGTTGTTCAACATGAGAACGGGTCGTGTGCCTGGGGTGGCTTTCGGCTTCTTCCTCTCGCGGCGCCCGGCTGTGCTGGGGCTCATCGCGTGGGGATGGTTCCGTTCGCCTGGTCTGACCACGTCGTCCGGCTCCTCTCCCTGCACGATTAAAGGCACTAGCTGGGATGGTTTCTACCACAAGCCGCTCTTTTGCTGACCGGTTCTGATTTCGGCCATCATGGCCAAGTCTCTGAAAGGCCGACCTCCTAGATCCTTCTGGCTGAACTGCCTTTCCCTTCAACTTTTTGACCGCCTGGGGACGTCCCAATCCTCGTCTTTGCTGTGCACTGAACGCACATCCCCGTCCGAGGTCACCTTTGTCTGTGACCTACGGGACCGGCTCCTTCTAGACCGGGATGGACCAGCTTTATCCATCTCCCCGATCAGGTTTGTCGGAACGATCGGGCGAATGACGTTAGTTTGAGGCGAGGATTGTGGATACAATCCCGGATTGAAAAGTGAAAACCCTCCCGGTTGCTGGAACATGGACATGAAATGTCCAAAATTCTGAAGAGCCTGGCTGTACATTGGATCAAGGGGTCCGGGGAAATTTGAAGGAAAAACGGGAACAGGGTTCACGGGGGAAGTGAATGGGATAGGTGGTGGAATGGTGATGATGGGGGTAGGAACCTGGCTTAACGGTTGGGAACTTCCTCCCGGGAATGAAGTGACGTTCTCAGCGGGAGTAGAAATTTGTGAGATCACGGTTTCCTAATTACTGGCCATGACTTTTTTGTAATAGGTCCCACGGGTGGCGCCAATTTGATGGTGTAAATTACCACACAAATACTAAGTGTGAGTAATCGGAAGGGTTGTAGGTGGAAACACATGTAACCCGATTTGTTATTAATGATAATAGGAGTTATTACAAATACAAGCCGTGTCGGTTTATTAAAGCATGCCTCACAAATGAGGCTTTTAGGGGTATTTATAATAATCCTAAGCACGTCAAGCACGTCTCTGATTATCCAACCGGTCAGGCGGCTGACCGGCCCACCAGGTGCACTTTGAAAGTAGATCTTCGGGTATTGGCGTCTGGTCTCCCCATCCAACCGGTCAAATAACCCGGGCTGAAAAAGACGCGTGCTGTTCGGTGAACCAACCGGGTGGTATCCTTGGGTTATTACCCATCACCATCAGTGAAAGAAAGTGGTAAGTTGGAGTACTTTTCTGAAAGAAAAAAAAATTGGTATACCAAAGTAAAATAAACGTCAAAGTTGGTGTATCATACGTGAAATTTACCCCCATAACTCGTGTAACCCGAACCAAGGAGTTAACGAATCGGGTTGCTACTAAATTGGTAATCACAACACAACAATTTAGACAGTTTATTCAAAAATATTCAAACACCAAATTAAATACGAAAAGTCTGACGTAAAGTTCATCATGTGCGGAAGCATTAAAACAACATTCTACAAACAATGTTTAATTCAAATCATTAATAATGCAATAATTAAATGTCCATAATTAAAAATAGTGACGTTATCCGTTGCGTCACGTATCAACGTCCTCCGGGCTGACCCTCACGATCCATATCCCTACCTGCGTGCAATCAAGATAACAAGACTACACGCTCATCTGAAAGCTGAGTGAGAAAAATATCTAACGCTGGAATTAATTTCCCAGATAGTATCCCATTTATAGAATCAACAACATCAGTGAACAATCAACATTTATTTTCAGGTACAAGGATCCAACAGTTCCAATTCATTTATTTTCAAAGGCTATTTCTGCCCCTACAACACTAAGGCTAAATTCAACAGACTAGAGTTACGGACACTCGAGCGGATGCCTCGAGGCCGATGCTCGGACAAACCCAAAGAGAATCCTCAATGGGCGGGTTGGAGTCTCTACCAAGGAATCCCTTAGGTAGAACAGTGACTCCCGTACATACGTTTTGAACCCTGGACCACTAGATATGCAAACATGCTCCACAAGACTCGAAACCTAACAACAGTCCTATTGGTGATTAAACTATCCAATTCAGTTCAGATCCGCCTAGGTATACTAGGTGGCCAATTTTCAACAGAGTTCTCAAGTGATAACAATCACTTAAACATTTCCATAAACAGAACAACACACTCAGCGGCCTATCGGAAGAATCACTTCTCACCGATTACCGTCATGCTCAAACAAAAAGATTTAACCCAACAATATTAAAATAACTTACCTGTGTCGCGAACTCGGGACTAAGAATTTATCCTCAGGCCTGCTGCACCTGTCGGAACAGTATCAATTTCCACCGGATCAACCCGACAACCCGCCGGACCGACCTGACAAAACGACCCGCTGCCCCAATTGGGCAGCCCCTCACTGCTGGCCCAAACAGCCCGGTCAACCGGCCCGGGCAGCCCCACCAACCGGCCCGAACAGCCGGCTCGGGCAACCCTGCCAACCGGCCCGATAGCCCAAACACACTCGTTTTGTTAAACACACCCTACGCTATCTCCGTGGCACCTCCACTTACGGTATAACTCTGTCTCCCTCTGGCACAGATTCTCTCCAGGCCTATTCTGATGCTGATTGGGCTGGGTGCCCTGACACTAGGCGATCCACATCAGGCTACTATGTATTCCTTGGGGACAACCTCATCTCTTGGTCCTCCAAACGCCAGGCTACCATTTCCCGATCTAGTGCTGAAGCTGAATACCGAGCCGTTGCGAATGCTGTTGCCGAAACCAGCTGGATTCGAAATCTCCTCCTAGAGGTACAACAGCCCCTACGTCGTGCCACAGTCATCTTCTGCGACAACGTCAGCTCCGTTTACCTCTCCACCAATCCGGTTCAGCATCAGCGCACTAAGCATATTGAAGTTGACATTCACTTTGTTCGTGACAAGGTGGCCCTCGGCCAGATTAGAGTCCTTCATGTGCCATCCTCGTCACAATACGCCAACATATTCACAAAAGGCCTCCCGTCCATATTATTTCAAGATTTTCGGACTAGCCTCGAGATTCGCCCACCTCTGACGCCGACGTAGCCGGGAGCATGTTAAATATATTTTATATTTATGTTAAATATATATTCTATATTGATTGTACAAATATTGTTTCCTATTGTAGAATCCTACCATGATTAGGATTAGGAAAAGGTTGTATATATAAACCCATGTACTCCCACTTTATCATTCAAGGAAAATCATAATTCTTCACGTTTGTCCAAAGGGTCGTGCAACAAACCCAATTGACCCAATTCCGATCCAATTGAACAAGAACCAACCCATTTGGACCCGAATTGACCCAATTGAATCCAAATCGGACCAATTGGGTCCAAATTGGACCCACCGGAATTGTCCCGTGCGTCGGCCGCAACCACCGCCGTCCAGCCGCCGACGGGTCGCCGGAAAACAGTCCCCAATTAACCCCAAATCAGTCCCCAACAATTTCAACACACAAACAACACAAATTTCACAATCAAATGCAAAATTAATACAAACAAGAACGTAATCTACGAATTAACGCTAACGATAGGTATTTGGGCAACGATTCACACCTCGAAATTGGAAGAAACTTGAACCGGAGGTAGAAGGGGAAACCGTCGCTGCTTTCGTCGCGGCTCGCGCGTACGCCGGCGGGATAGGGGAAGGAGAGTTCGTCGCCGGTGCTGGTTCCCTGGGACGGCGTCGACGGTGGCTGTGCTGGAAGCTGACGCCGGACGGAGCGGAGGGCAACGACGGAACCGGCAGCGAAACGAACGGGAAAGGAGAACGCGTAGAGTAAGAGAGAAAGTCGTAACCCCCTAGTATTTCATACTTCCCCTCCCACAAAAAATTCTAATTTTAATGTAGTTTTGGTCAAACAGTTAGAGTGAGTCTATTTTCTTATGAGTGAATATGAACGTGTCCTCTCCTCCCCAAGAGGGAGGGGTATTTATACAATACTATACATTTGTCTTATACTCGTGTTTCCTAGCCATTGTCCAAGACAAGACTTGGTGGGGCGGGTCCACTAGAATTTTATCTTTGACTAATAATACAAGAGATGTAATGACTGTTGGACAATGTGCTATCATGAATATATAGATTTGCAATGTCCTTTGCCCATTGTCTTTTAGGTTTTGATAATGACAAAAGGGTGACAAAACATCATCATCATCATATTGTGCATCAAGGCTAAGAATCAAAGCTACAACAAGTTCATATCCATCCGTGAAGAAGGGACTTGAGCATCGGTGGAAGGAACGAGATCGAAGAGGTTGTTTCCTTAGTTGGGTGGTGTTTTAGGTCTTAGATTATGTGTTAAAGACTATGGCATCTCTAAGGTTCATTCCCTTATCATCCTACCGTTAAAACACATTTTTTTCAGCAAACTATTCGACTATATTGAAAACTATTCGAATAAATCCCTGAAATTCTATTCTGACTTAGTTGAATAAATCCAGAACTAGTTGAATAAGTCAGATTGCAGTTTCCCCAAAACTAGTCGACTAAGTCTTGATTTAGTCGAATAGTTCGACAGTTTCAACTACCAAACAACTAGTTTTTTGAATGCTTTTCATCCCTATCCACTCCCTAACTTCTATAATCTTTCGTGATTATCTTTATAAGAACACTTAGAACACTTTGAAGAACATATCCTTTGAATATCCAAAGAGATTCTACTCAATCCCCTTCTTATATCCAAGCAAGGCAATTGTTTTGATTGCTAAATCATTTCTTGCTTGAGTTTTTCCTCATTGCTTGAGTCTTTGAGAGATATTGCCATATTCTAAAGGACATAATTGTATTTGCAACAATCTACTCCGTGCTGGGAGAATTACTCGGTTGCGGTTTGTTTTCTTACTTTATTGTAAGGGATTTATATTCTTGGTGTTGGGATTACACCAAGTGGTAGAAATCCTAACAGTTTGTGAAATCAAACGTTAGGTGGAAGAAATCCCGAGTTTTGTGAAATCAAAACTTCGGTGGTAAGATAAGAGGCTTGTGAAATCAAGTTCTCGAGTTGTATTCGGATTGTCAAACTCCGTGAAGTTTGACGGGTTAGTGAAGGCCTGGGCACGATTGCTTCGGGGACTGGATGTAGGCATTTAGGCCGAACCAATATACATCGTGTGTTGTTCCTTCTCTTCTTCTTTGTCTTCTTGTGGTTGGCATAATTCTGCGAATTTTTTGGTTAGTCTTCCAAAAGTTTTGATTTTTGAAGAACACCTCTATTCACCCCCCCCTCTAGAGGTGCGTAAGTTGTTCAACAATGACAAATGGTATGGCTACAAATAATGTACAGACAAATAGTATTAGAGACGCTTTGGTGTGGGCCCGTTGAGTAGATAGGGCGTATAGGATCCCATGCCCGTGATAGGCCTACATTGCTTTATTGGTCCGGGCTGAGTGGAGGCGTGTGTCCGGGTGCGGTTGGCACATTGAGGCCTTATTTCCTTTTAAGTCTCGCTCAGCCAAGTGATGTTAGAAAAATGTCCCAACGCTAGAGGGGGGGTGAATAGCGTTTGAAACGAAAATGACGCAGGAATAAAAATTAAAAGCGTAAAGTAAAGAGCAAGGAAGAGGCACACCGTTTTTACCCTGATTCACCACAATGTGTGGCTAGTCCAGCCTCCCGAGAGACTCTCTCGAGCTACACTACTTCCGTTAAGCTTACGGGTGCTTAACAAACCGTTACAATGCGAGAACTCGAGTCCCACGAGCCTTAATACACTTGCTCGGAGATACCGCATTCGAAGACTTCAACCCGAAGGAATATGCCCTTCCTTCGTACAATCAAGGGAACAAACCTCCCTTAAAGTGTTCAAAACACTTAACCACTCAATAACAAAAACTCTCTTAAAGAGTAGAATATGAGTAAACTAATTTAGATTAAGAACGCACTCAATTCCTCAAGAAATGGCTCTAAAAAGCTATGTAAAACGTTTATGCAATGACACAATGTAAAGCTATGAGATGTGTGAGGAATGGTTGTGAAAAGTAGACCCAAGAGACCCCTTTTTATACCAAAAAACAAGGTGCAACGGTTGGGAGAAGATTGGGGTTGATTGGCTTGATTTGTGGAAATCAAATAAAAGTGGATCTACTGAAATCTGGCCTGACAGTGCTGTTCATATAGTGAACATTGCTATTTTGGCTTTGACTTTCCTTTAAAAATGGCGAGCGGTCATCAAAACATCGATGTCTAGAAGTCTATATCGATGTTGGGGTGTTTGACTTTCAAAAACAGAAAGATTTTGTCTTAAATAGCCCAATGGTCATCTGAAAACATCGCTGTTCAACAATGAACATCGCTGTTCAAAAACATACTGCCCACTACTTCTGAATGCCTACATCGCTGTAGGGAATTCCTACATGCATGTTGGGCTGGTTAGCCAGAACCATGGTTTGGCAGCCAATGCCGAAAACTGATGTCAAAAACCAAAGTTCTCCAAAGTGAAAACCAAGTGTTTGAAACTCTTATATAATGTATTTTAGGTAGAAACCAAGTATAAAAAATTAAAAACCACTTCATTAAGGTAAAAACCACGGCTAGCCAAGTTTATGCCGTTTCAGATGTTTTTCTCCAAAAGACCAAAAACAAAAGGTGGTTTTTGACAGGTTTTTGTTGGAGAACTATTTGGATATGAACAGAAGTAAAAACCAATCATAAAATATTAAAAACCACTTAATTGATTTGGATGCCAAAAATCAGCGCCGAATGCCGACAACCAACGCCGGAAAACAAAGGTTCGGGTTTTTGAAATCTAATTATTTGGAAAACTTTGAAATGTGTCCAGAAGGAAAAACCAAAGATAAGAACCCAAAAACCATTTGGCTAAAATCAATGCCAATAACCAATGCCGAAAACCGAACGCCGATAACCGATGGTTATGGTTTTAGTTGGGCAAGAACAAGGGATTTTAGAAACTTAAAACCATTTATGAAAACACTCATTTGATTCATGAAAAACATATTTTGTTTTGAGCCATGACTTAGAGAAATTGAATGAACTTGTTACAATAAAAACCTAAGTATTTAGACAACGTCTTCAAAACACCATTGTCGTCGTCTTTAGAAACATCAATGCCTTTCTTGTGCTTTTTGTTCCTTCAAAGAGCTTTTGCTATGAATTTGAATCATTTCATTTTGTCCCAAGTTCCCAAGGGTTTGTCAACATCAAAACCTAAACAGAAACAAGCATTGCCATTAACAAAACATCAATGTGAAAATGCTTTCTAACAATTTCTCCCTTTTTGATAATGAAAAACCAAGGCGCGGATATGCAGGCCAAGTTGGGTTTTCAAAGAAAGAATAATGGTAATTCCCCCTACGTCTTTGAAAACAAGATCCCCCCTCACTTGTTGCATACACCTAAACACTGAAATTCCAGCACTCACAAGCAAACAACCACAACAGCAAACAAACAATGGCAAAACAGTTATTGAAGGAAGTGTTGCAGCTTTATAATATGTAGGATGCTATAACACCTTCTTCAACAGTCACACACACAAACAGAATAATAAACACACCAAGACACAAAGATTTGTTTACGCAGTTCGGAGCAGTATCTCCTACATCTGCGAGGCCCACATCCGTGTAATAGCCTTTCCACTAGATCAACGTAAGGATTACACTATCAAACTTCAATAGAACCTTCTAATGAATATGATCTGTCTACTTACGAGATCTGACAGCAAACTAGGTTTGTGTCTTCACCAGGCCTATTACACCTTCTTCTTGCTCTGCACGAAGGATATGTTTCTGACCTTTGCTCAGCCCACCAGGTTGCAACAGCTGAACAATATCTAGAGAAGATCCATGACTGATCTTCTCATGCACTTCTCACACAGGTTTCTATTCTGATCGAAATTGTGGTGATCTCCCGCTCTCTCCTTGGATATTCTGAGTATATTTCCGCATGCCTCTTTCTTCACGGCTGACTTCCTTTTATAGGGTGTTCATAACCCTAGTGGAGATGATACGAAACTCTTCAGGTGATAAGCTTGAACACTAGACACTCCTAGCAAGTCAGGACTTCTTCCGCAGATTTGCATTGCTCCACGTGTCCAGGAATTAACCAAGTCTTGAAGTAGTTCCCCGTAGCCAATCTTGAAGGATGTGTTGCTCTTCACGCTGGTCACCTCACAAAACCTTCTTTATATAGAACACTCGATATACGCAGAGTCCATATTGTATAGAAACTCTACACCATGACTGATAGGATGCTACAGCCCTTATCGTAACATAGACACACTACCAGTTCTACAGAAGGGTTTTGTCAAAAAATAATGCCAACATAAACTATATATCAATGTTAACTAGTTGGAGCTAACAATCTCCCCCTTTGGCAATTTTTTGACAAAAAAATTCTATTCAGCCGTTTTTGAACCTCTTCTCCCCCTTTTTTGCATAAAAAATGCCAAAGATATTGTATTGAAAATCACCAAACTTGGGGGCAAAAAGTGAAGAGTAATATTCAATACGGTCAAGAATAGGTACATTAAGAGTATAGGAAAGAAAATTCTAAAGAGCTGTACCTTCATCAGTCATGCCAGAAAGAGCCAAGTACCCATGAGAAGGGGTAGGCTCGTGTGCTGTCGTTGCTTCACAATGTATGCAGGTAAAAGGAGAGCCAAAATAAGTCATAACCAGAGCTTATAAACCATCTTGTCACAGAACACAGATAAGTCTTTAACAAAAACCATGTAATGTCTTCAGCATCATAAAAATAGGGCAGAACAACCCTTTCACAAAAAATGTTTTTAGAGCAAAAGTATTGTCAATAAGGCAATGTTTACTCCTTTGAACTGGCATTTTCTGATGATTCTTGAGAGGCCCCTGCAGAGTCTGATGAAGAGATCTCTTCCGCACTGTCTTCTTGATCATCGTCATCTGTGTTTGAGTGTGCAGCAGCATTCTTGCGTTTAGCTAGTTTCTCCCCCTTACTCTGTGCATGCCTTGTTTGCCTCATGGTGTGTGCAATCTGAATGAGCACATTCATCCTTTCAGTGGATCTTTGAGCAATTTCATGATGATAGTCTGCATCCATTTGGAGGGATTTGATCTCCTTATCAAGAAAACTGAGCTGGTTGTCTACTGAGGCTGGATTTGGTATTGCTGCAGGGGATGCTCCAGCTGTAACCATGTCATTGAAATGCTTGCCTTCAAAGTGTCTGTTATCTGCTTGCAGCAAAGGTGGAACCTGTTCTTCTTCTTCACAGTCTTCTTTAGTGAATCCCTGACTTTTCAGGATATTGTAAATCAGCAGGGGATATGGGAGGCCATTTTGATTTGTCTTGAATTTTGTAGCTGCAAAGGTCATGACCTGATCAAACACTAATTTACCCAAGTCAAAAGGTTTACAGTGCTTAATCCTGTAGATGAGGGTTGCCATACAGAGAGGCACTGTGTTTGTGTGGGTAGTTGGAAGCCAGTGATAAGAAGCTATTTTGAGAAGGAGGGCATAAGAACTCTTGAGTACTGAGGAAGGAACTTTTAATTTTCCATGTTGTGAGTTTCTCACACCGTTTGTAAGATCATGCCATATGGTGTCTTCATCAATGGGGGAAACCACAGAACAAGAGGTTGTGCCCAGAAGTGTGTTGATGACAGTTGGAGAAAAATTATAGAATTTTCCTCTGACAAAGACTTTGTGAAATGAGGGGTCATCATCGGTCATACAAGCATCAGATAAGTTGCAGAAAAATTCTTGAATAACTTTCTTGACATAAGATCCAGGCAAGGTGACAGATTTGAACAAGTTGTTGGACTCAAGAACAGGCAGGAGGTTGGTTTTCTTTTTAAAATCACGTATATCCAAGTTCCTTTGAGGAATGATAAATTTCTTTGCAATATCAGTGAAATGAGATCTAGCAGAAATTGAGATGAAATTGTGCAAAGATGACTTTCCTGAGAGTGTAGCAGGTTCAGCAACCTTTGATGTAGAGGAGCTTCTTGTCTTTCTTGCTCCGCTTGTCTGTGCTTCTCCAGATGGTTTGGCCTTCTTGGTAGGCGTAGTAGCAGCATCCTGTCCTTTCCTTTTCTTTGCCTTTGTAGTGGACACATTCTTCTGTTCCTTCCTTTCTTCTTCAGACTTGTCATCAGGAACTGGTGAGTCTTTCATTTTCCGCAGTGACCATCGGCTTGGACCAGATAGGTTTTTCTTCCTCTCTTTTCTTCCTTTGCATTTTGAATCTGGATCTTGAAATGGAACGTTTGAACATGCAATTAGGGGTTCTTCTTCAAGTATTTCACCCACAAACTCAGGCTCAGACACCCCCTTTAGTGATTCTTCATCTTCCATAGACATCCCCCTTTTTGATTCTTGGCTAGGGTTCTGAGAACTCTCGTTGTCTGGTAGGGTTGATGGGATGTATTTCAAGAGAGGAACCTCTGTTGACTGAAGAATGGGGTTCTTCAGCACATCCTCTTCAGTAGGGAGTTCATCGGGTGCATGTTCCCTTTCTTCGTTGATGGGTGTATGAGTGCTTGATGATGTGCTAGGCATGGCGAAAAGCTTTGTCCAGGAGGGCTTTTTGAACATCTTCTTCTTCTTTTTTGGTGGACTTTTTCCGGTCCATCTCTGAGGTAGAGCAATCTTCGTTCTCACCATGTGTATCTGCTTGGGAGGGGAAGATGGATGGTTCAATTTTAAATTTCTGGACAATTCTAAGGCGGAGTGAAAGCTTTTGGAGTTTATTTGATCTGAGACGCAGCCTTTTGAGATCTTGCAGTGCCTCTTCATTTCTTGAGTTAATTTTAGACGCCACTCTTGTGCTCCGTGTCCATGCAGTGCATGCCCCCTTTTTGTGCCATATGTCATATTTTCAGCGGATAAGAAAGTTGAACACATTAGCTGACAATTTGTGTTCAAAGAAAAATATGTGACATATTAATAAGGTGCACACAGACCCAATTTGGATCTGAGTGTTTCAAATCTGCTTCCATCCAATGCCTTTGTGAAAATATCAGCCAGTTGCTCTTCTGTATCAACATGCTCCAGACTAACAATTTTTCCTTCCACTAATTCTCGTATAAAATGATGCTTAATGTCAATGTGCTTTGTTCGAGAATGTAGCACAGGATTTTTTGACATACTGATTGCACTTGTGTTGTCACAATACAATGGTATTGTCTTCTGTTGGATTCCATAGTCTGATAACACTGACTTCATCCATAACACTTGTGCACAACAACTTCCGGCTGCTATATATTCAGCTTCTGCTGTAGATAATGACACTGAGTTTTGTTTCTTACTTAGCCATGCAACCAAATTTCCTCCTAGAAAGAAACAACCCCCAGATGTACTTTTCCGATCATCTATATTTCCTGCCCAGTCTGCATCACTAAATGCTGCTAATTGTGCTGGACCACCCTTCTCGTACCATAATCCCAAGTTTTGTGTGCCTTTGACATATTTTAGTATTCTTTTGACAGCCTTGAGATGTGACTCCTTTGGACTTGCTTGGTATCTGGCACATACTCCCACACTATAACAGATGTCTGGTCTGCTGGCAGTAAGATATAGCAGGCTTCCAATGATGCTTCTGTAATGAGTCTCGTTTACTGATTTTCCACAATCATCTCTGCTGATTTTTTCATGTGTTGGACAAGGTGTTCTAGCACTTTTACAGTCACTCATATCAAACTTCTTCAGCATGTTCTGTATGTACTTAGCTTGTGAGATAAAGATGCCTTTCTCTGTTTGCTTTACTTGCAACCCCAAGAAGAAGGTTAGTTCTCCAATCATGCTCATCTCAAACTCCATCTCCATTGTTTTGACAAACTTATCAACATGCTGCTTTGAGGTGGATCCAAAAATGATATCATCAACATATATCTGAGCAATGAGGATGTCTGATCCGTACCTTTTATAGAACATAGTGCTGTCTGCTCCACCCCTTTCGTATCCTTCCTTGAGAAGATAAGTGGTCAGCCTCTCATACCATGCACGTGGAGCTTGTTTCAACCCGTAGAGTGCTTTCCTCAGTCTATAAACATGATCTGGATGTTTTGGATCTTCGAACCCTTTTGGCTGTGTGACATAGACTTCTTCTTTAAGATAGCCATTCAAAAATGCAGTCTTCACATCCATCTGATAGAGTTTCATGTCAAGGATGCATGCCATACTGATTAACATGCGAATGGATTCTAGTCTTGCAACTGGAGCAAATGTTTCTTCAAAATCGATTCCCTCAATTTGTGTATAACCCTGAGCTACCAGCCTTGCTTTATTTCTGACTACTTTCCCATCTTCATCTGTTTTGTTTCGAAAAATCCATTTTGTCCCAATAACATTAACACCTTCTGGTTTTGGAACTAGCTCCCATACATTGTTGCGTTTGAACTGTCCCAGCTCTTCTTGCATAGCATCTATCCATGGTTCTTCTTTAAGAGCTTCTTTTATGTTCTTTGGCTCAACTGAAGAGGTGTAGAAAGCATTTATCATTTGGACAAATTCTATCTTCTTTTTCCGAGTCTGAATGCCTTCTCTTGGATTCCCTATGATATTTTCCGGTGGATGATTTTTGTGCACATGTGTGGGTATTCCTGTTGACTTCTCTGGTGTTGTTGCTGACTCCTCTGAAACTGTAGGTTGATGCTCCTCATTGTTTGTTTGTTCTTCAGATTCTGTCTCTTCTTGTTCTAAAGCAGTCTCAGTTTGTGTTTCAGTGATTTCAGTGTCATCACTGCACCTTCTTGGTATTTGATCATCTACCACCACGTTTATTGATTCAATTATATTCCTGGTTCTTTTGAGCAATACTCTGTACGCCTTGCTGTTTGGTGAGTAGCCTACGAATATTGCTTCTTCACTCTTGGCCTCGAACTTTCCTTTCTGTTGTCTGTCTCGTAAGACATAACACCTTGCTCCAAAAATGTGGAAGTGTGCAAGGTTTGGAGTTCTTCCTTTCCACAACTCATATGGTGTAGCCTTTGTGCCACTCCTGATGTATACCCTGTTTATTGTATAGCAGGCTGTATGTACTGCCTCAGCCCATAGATTCTGAGCTAAGTTTTGGGTGTTTATCATTGTGCGGGCCATCTCTTGTACATGTCTGTTCTTTCTCTCAGCAATTCCATTCTGTTGTGGAGTTTTTGGAGCAGAAAACTCATGCTGAACTCCTTCCTTGTTGCAGTAATCACTAAAAGGCTGACTTTCAAATTCCCCACCATGGTCACTCCTAACACGAATGACTTTTTTAATCTTGAGCTGTTTCTCATTCTGCACTTTGTTGCACAGTATGACAAAGGCTTCTAGTGCATCATCTTTGTGTCTTAAGAAGCTTACCCAGGAATATCTTGTGTAATCATCCACCACTATGAGCACAAATCTTTTCCCTCCGATGCTTTCTATTTTCATTGGCCCAAAGAGATCAATATGTATTAACTCCAATGGTCTTGTGGTAGATTGATATACCTTCTTAGGATGGCTTGCTCGTGTTTGCTTCCCTTTCTAACATGGACCACATACTTCACCTTCCAGTCTCTTTATTTTAGGCAATCCTCGAACTGCATCAGAGTTTGAGAGGGTTGTGAGATCTTTAAAATTTAGATGACCAAGCCTGTAGTGCCATAGCCTTGCATCCTGTTTGCTTGCAGGAAAACACAGAACATTTGGAGTGACTTTGTAACAGTTGTCAGTTGTTCTGTCACCTTCTAATACCACCAGTTTGTTTTTGTCTTTCACGCGACACTTTTGCTGAGTAAATGTGACCTCCAGCCCTTGGTCACACATCTGGCTGATGCTCAGTAGATTTACCTGAAGTCCTTGTACAAGCCATACATTCTTGATTGGTGGAAGTCCTGAAACATTTAGTATTCCACACCCAATGATTTTGCCTTGTGCTCCACCACCAAATCTAACATTTCCTCCCTCAATTGAGTTGATGTTAGCAAGATTCTGTCTGACACCAGTCATATGATGAGAACATCCACTGTCTAGTAACCACTGATCAGGAGTGACTCTGAGACATGAATTTGCTACCATGACCCTTTTCTTTGGAACCCAAATCTGCTTGATCTTCTGAATTCTTGTTCTTTTATTTTTGAGCCTCTGGCATGTCCTCTTAATGTGCCCCCATCTTCTGCAGTAGTAACATCTGTAGTTTTGATAAGTCAAAGAGTTTCTTCTATGACGCTTGATATTGTAGCTCTTGATTGGTTTTACTGCTGGGTGATAGCTGTTTCTCATGTTCTTTGCTAATGTCACACTGTCCTTTTTGAGTGGATCATCTGTTTTGGTGTGGCTATCACATCCAATTCCTTGTCTATCTCCTGGTGCTTTGAACATCATCTCCTGTGCATCCAGTACTTCAGCTCCAGCTATCTTCATCCACTTAATGTAATCCTTGAGCTTTTGCAGTTCAAATTTTAGATCTGCATTATTTGTTTCTGCTTTCTCTAAATTTTGCTTCAAAACCTTTAGATCACATGCCAACTGATTCTTTTCTGCTATATTTCTTCCGTTAACCATAAGCAATTCAGTCCACTTTTCTTGAAGATCCATATGTTGTTCAACTAGATCATCTGACTCTGACTGTGAGATAAAAACTAAGTTGCTTTCCTCACAACCCTGATCTTCGTCAGTATCATCATCACTCCAGGTTATTGAAAATGCTTGTCTCTTCTTTTTAAGGTTGTTTGCACACTCAGTCTGAATGTGCCCATGACCACCACATTCAAAGCACAGCGGTCCTTTGTACTTGGAGCTGTTATCATAGGGCTTTCCTTCTTTGAACCGAGACTCCCTGAAGGTGGACGTCTTAGAAGGTCCTTCTTGAATTTGACTCTTTCCCTTCTTTTGAATCCACTTCTTTTTGAACTGCTTTGTGAATAGAGACAGCTGTTCTTGGAATTCTTCATCAAATGCTAAACCATCTTCACAATTATTCTCCACATCTGTTCCCAGAAAGGCAATTTGCTTCTCTGGTTTTCGTCTCTTGCTATCCTCCTTCATGTTTAATTCAATGGTTTCAAGATTACCCATTAAGGCATCAAGGGTCATCTTTTTAGCATCATGTGATTGAGAGATTGCTTTGACATCCATATCAAACCTCTCTGGTAGTGATCTCAGCACCTTTAGAACAAGTTTTGATTCTGGAAATGGCTCCTGTAATCTAGCTGCTTGATTTGCAAGGTCGCGGACTCTTCCATGGAATTTTACAATAGTTTCTTTCTCATCCATTCGCAGATTTTCATATTGTGTCATGAGAATCTGATACTTTGCAGTTTTGACCTTCTCATCACCTTCATGTGTGACTTCAAGAATATCCCATGCTTCCTTTGCGCTAACACAGTTTGAGATGAGACGATATTGTGTGGCATCAACTGCACCAAAAATAGCATTTAAAGCTTTGTCATTATTCTCAGCAGCAAGGACTTCAGTTCTGCTATAGTCTTCAAATTTCTTGACAGTTGTCGTAGACAGATCATCCGAGTGTTTGACTGGTTCTGTCCAACCAGTTTCCACAGTTCTCCATACTCCTCCTCCTTGTGATTTCAAGAATACCCTCATACGCCCTTTCCAGAAGTTGTAGTTGTGACCACGCAGCACGGGTGGCCTGGAAACACTGGCTCCTTCCTCCAGGTCTCCCATAATTTGTGATCGTTGAAAGCTAATAACTTAAGCTCAACAAGCTCTGATACCAATTGAAATTCCAGCACTCAAAAGCAAACAACCACAACAGCAAACAAACAATGGCAAAACAGTTATTGAAGGCAGTGTTGCAGCTTTAGAATACGCAGGATGCTACAACACCTTCTTCAACAGTCACATACACAAACAGAATAATAAACACACCAAGACACAAAGATTTGTTTACGCAGTTCGGAGCAGTATCTCCTACATCTGCGAGGCCCACATCCGTGTAATAGCCTTTCCACTAGATCAACGTAAGGATTACACTATCAAACTTCAATAGAACCTTCTAATGAATATGATCTGTCTACTTACGAGATTTGACAGCAAACTAGGTTTGTGTCTTCACCAGGCCTATTACACCTTCTTCTTGCTCTGCACGAAGGATGTGTTTCTGACCTTTGCTCAGCCCACCAGGTTGCAACAACTGAACAATATCTAGAGAAGATCCATGACTGATCTTCTCATGCACTTCTCACACAGGTTTCTATTCTGATCGGAATTGTGGTGATCTCCCGCTCTCTCCTTGGATATTCTGAGTGTATTTCTGCATGCCTCTTTCTTCACGGCTGACTTCCTTTTATAGGGTGTTCATAACCCTAGTGGAGATGATACGAAACTCTTCAGGTGATAAGCTTGAACACCAGACACTCCTAGCAAGTCAGGACTTCTTCCGCAGATTTGCATTGCTCCACGTGTCCAGGAATTAACCAAGTCTTGAAGTAGTTCCCCGTAGCCAATCTTGAAGGATGTGTTGCTCTTCACGCTGGTCACCTCACGAAACCTTCTTTATATAGAACACTCGATATACGCAGAGTCCATATTGTATAGAAACTCTACACCATGACTGATAGGATGCTACAGCCCTTATCGTAACATAGACACACTACCAGTTCTACAGAAGGGTTTTGTCAAAAAATAATGCCAACATAAACTATATATCAATGTTAACTAGTTGGAGCTAACAAACACTTCCCTCATTTGGCATTAGAAAAAAGCACTAAGTAAAGTTTAAAAAGTGTACTCCCTGAGCATTGATGTTTAATACAAAACATCATTGTTGTATGTTCCCTATGAAACTGATACCATGTTTATAGCAAAAACAATTCCCCCCAAACTCCCCTAAATGCAAATCATTAGGTTTCGTGCTTGGAGCATTCACTACAAAAATGTAGTCTTCAAACACACCTACATATGGTTATGGTTTTAGTTGGGCAAGAACAAGGGATTTTAGAAACTTAAAACCATTTATGAAAACACTCATTTGATTCATGAAAAACATATTTTGTTTTGAGCCATGACTTAGAGAAATTGAATGAACTTGTTACAATAAAAACCTAAGTATTTAGACAACGTCTTCAAAACACCATTGTCGTCGTCTTTAGAAACATCAATGCCTTTCTTGTGCTTTTTGTTCCTTCAAAGAGGTTTTGCTATGACTTTGAATCTTTTCATTTTGTCCCAAGTTCCCAAGGGTTTGTCAATATCAAAACCTAAACAGAAACAAGCATTGCCATTAACAAAACATCAATGTGAAAATGCTTTCTAACAATTTCTCCCTTTTTGATAATGAAAAACCAAGGCGGGGATATGCAGGCCAAGTTGGGTTTTCAAAGAAAGAATAATGGTAATTCCCCCTACGTCTTTGAAAACAAGATCCCCCCTCACTTGTTGCATACACCTAAACACTTCCCTCATTTGGCATTAGAAAAAAGCACTAAGTAAAGTTTAAAAAGTGTACTCCCTGAGCATTGATGTTTAATACAAAACATCATTGTTGTATGTTCCCTCTGAAACTGATACCATGTTTATATCAAAAACAATTCCCCCCAAACTCCCCTTAATGCAAATCATTAGGTTTCGTGCTTGGAGCATTCACTACAAAAATGTAGTCTTCAAACACACCTACATATGGTTATGGTTTTAGTTGGGCAAGAACAAGGGATTTTAGAAACTTAAAACCATTTATGAAAACACTCATTTGATTCATGAAAAACATATTTTGTTTTGAGCCATGACTTAGAGAAATTGAATGAACTTGTTACAATAAAAACCTAAGTATTTAGACAACGTCTTCAAAACGCCATTGTCATCGTCTTTAGAAACATCAATGCCTTTCTTGTGCTTTTTGTTCCTTCAAAGAGCTTTTGCTATGACTTTGAATCTTTTCATTTTGTCCCAAGTTCCCAAGGGTTTGTCAATATCAAAACCTAAACAGAAACAAGCATTGCCATTAATAAAACATCAATGTGAAAATGCTTTCTAACAATTTCTCCGTTTTTGATAATGAAAAACCAAGGCGGGGATATGCAGGCCAAGTTGGGTTTTCAAAGAAAGAATAATGGTAATTCTCCCTACGTCTTTGAAAACAAGATCCCCCCTCACTTGTTGCATACACCTAAACACTTCCCTCATTTGGCATTAGAAAAAAGCACTAAGTAAAGTTTAAAAAGTGTACTCCCTGAGCATTGATGTTTAATACAAAACATCATTGTTGTATGTTCCCTCTGAAACTGATACCATGTTTATATCAAAAACAATTCCCCCCAAACTCCCCTTAATGCAAATCATTAGGTTTCGTGCTTGGAGCATTCACTACAAAAATGTAGTCTTCAAACACACCTACATATGGTTATGGTTTTAGTTGGGCAAGAACAAGGGATTTTAGAAACTTAAAACCATTTATGAAAACACTCATTTGATTCATGAAAAACATATTTTGTTTTGAGCCATGACTTAGAGAAATTGAATGAACTTGTTACAATAAAAACCTAAGTATTTACACAACGTCTCCAAAACGCCATTGTCATCGTCTTTAGAAACATCAATGCCTTTCTTGTGCTTTTTGTTCCTTCAAAGAGCTTTTTCTATGACTTTGAATCTTTTCATTTTGTCCCAAGTTCCCAAGGGTTTGTCAATATCAAAACCTAAACAGAAACAAGCATTGCCATTAACAAAACATCAATGTGAAAATGCTTTCTAACAATTTCCCCCTTTTTGATAATGAAAAACCAAGGCGGGGATATGCAGGCCAAGTTGGGTTTTCAAAGAAAGAATAATGGTAATTCTCCCTACGTCTTTGAAAACAAGATCCCCCCTCACTTGTTGCATACACCTAAACACTTCCCTCATTTGGCATTAGAAAAAAGCACTAAGTAAAGTTTAAAAAGTGTACTCCCTGAGCATTGATGTTTAATACAAAACATCATTGTTGTATGTTCCCTCTGAAACTAATATTAGGTTTATAGCAAAAACAATTCCCCCCAAACTCCCCTTAATGCAAATCATTAGGTTTCGTGCTTGGAGCATTCACTACAAAAATGTAGTCTTCAAACACACCTACATATGCATCTAAAAATAATTTTTAGGTACCCAAAAAATTTTGGGTCCTTGAGGGTTAGGAAAATAATAATCATAGCTATAAAACAAATCTTTGTGTTTAGTAAAAGAAACGGGTGATATGTGTCCTAGCTTGGAGCAATAATGACAAACTACATTTGGATTATGCTTATGCCTAGGTTGAGCCAAAAAATTTCTAGGTGATCTAAAGTCATTATTCCTATAGTTATTAATTAAGTTCCTATACTCATTTCTAGGTTGTTTGAAATTATTTTTATCATTTATAAAAATCTTAGAGTCATTTTTAGGTTGTCTGAACTTATTATTTTTATTATTTCTAAAATTAATTTTGTTATTCCTAGGATTATTTGTTCTTCCAGGTTGTTTATCATTCTTAACTTTATCACCAAGTTTCTTAGGCTCTTCTACCTTAAGTTTTTCTATGGTGCTCTTAAGTTCTACATTCTCTACTTTTAAAGATTCACAAAAGGAACAAGTAGAACTTTGGTCAAAGGAAGAAGCTTCATTCATTTCCTTAATCTTATTTTTAAGGTCAAGATTATAATTTTCTAAAAATTTATTTTCATCTTCTAAAGCATGAAGTTTAGCCTTAGCCTCTTTGGTAATTTTTGAAGCTTTCTTGAATTCACCAAATAGTTCTTTAAAAGCTTCTTGTAATTCTTCGAAAGAATGAGAGTTAGAAGTACTTACCTCTTCTTCTTCATTGGCCATGAGACAAATATGGGTTACTTCTTTTTGTTAGACTTGGTTTGCTAAGCCTCATGTTTTGATGTTAACAAACAATATAAGAGCTTGACGTTTGTTTAAGTGTTTCAGGTACAACAAGAATCCATTAAGATTCGGTTCTCAAGAATGAAGTCGAAACACTAAACTAGCGCAGAATTTAGGTAGAAACCGATGTAAGGATATGATTTTATATACCTATATTCAAAAGCTCAAAAACACTCACAAAATATGTTTAAAACCCTTTTATAATCATTTTCAAACATTCAAAAGGTTTTAAACAAAATTGGAAATGATTTGGACAAAAATGAAAAAATTGTCAAAATGGTCATAAGGTACCTAGGTACCGTGAGGGGTACCGTAAGGGGTACTGTGAGTTAATCTGATACGGACCCCCTACCGTATGGACGGGACCCCCCTACCGTGTATAGGTACCGTGTATAGGTACCGCCAGAGAGTTTTGGCCTGAGAACAAAACCTAGCTACCGTGACAGGGTACCGTTACCGTTGGAACACTATTCCTGATTGCTGATTTTTGAATTAATTCAACTCTAATCACCTCCTAACGGCTAATTAACATCTTCCACTATAAATATAGGCCTAATACTTCATATTTTAACAAGAAACAAAGCTCTAAACATCCTCCCTTTATATTCTAAGTGTGTTCATTCTTTTATTAATTATTTTCAATATTTTGGCTATTTCAAGAGCCTTAAATTCCTGATTTTTATACAAACACTTTGAGCTTGTGTTTCTAGTTATATACTCTCATATTCATAAGTTTGAATTGTATTTTTGAGAGAGTATACTTTCCTTCTACACCGGCTAAGTTTTGTTCTTCATTTTTATATTCTAGCCGTTGTGTAGAATCATCTTTTGTGTTTTTCAAACACTTCTTTATACGGTCGAGAATAGCCGTTAAATTCTCATATTGTATCGGTCAAGGATAGCCGTATAAATCCTTGGGTAAAGGTTCAAGGATAGCCTTAGAAATCCTTGGGGGAACGGTAGAAGATAGCCGTTAAATCTTCATTGTAAACGGTTCGAGATAGCCGTTGTGAAATCTCGGAGTGAATCTTATTGGCAAGGGTTGTTTGCCAAAACTAGTGCCGTGATTTGACGGAGTTCAAGAGGCCGAGACTTAGTGGATTCGGAAATCCTTGAGGAGGAGCCTCGAGGTACTGGAGTAGGGGTTTCCCGAACCAGTATAAAATCGGTGTGCATTTTATTTACGCTTTTATTTCTGCGTTTTATATATTGCTTCCGCATTTGCCAACACCATTTTTATTAAACTCCGAAAAGATTTTAAAACGCCTTATTCACCCCCCCCCCTCTAAGGCGTGGGCACAACGACTAAACCAACTAACAATTGGTATCGGAGCGGTTTCGTAGTTGAAAGTGCTTAACCGCATCTACGACAAAGATCCACTTGTTGTGTCCTTTTTTAATTTGAATTTTTAAAATCTCAAAACTTAATTTTTCCCTAATTTTTTAAAAATTCAAATTTATTAAGAAATGGCCCAAATGGATTCCCAAAGCATCCACCGCCCTCCATTTTTTAATGCTCAAAACTATTCTTATTGGAAAATGCGGATGGAATACTTCATTCAATCAATTGATTTTGATTTATGGTTGAATGTACTTCACGGGCCATTTGTGCCGAGTATTGGTAATCTTGCAGGATTATCTCCGGAGGATAAAAGAAAGTTATCAATGAATGCAAAGGCAATCAACATCCTCCATTGCTCCCTCGGTCCCGATGAATTTGCAAGAGTGAGTACGTGCAAAACTGCCAAAGAAGTATGGGATCTATTAGAAGCCACTCACGAAGGGGATGTCTCGACAAATCAAACAATGATTGCCCTTGGGAACGCCGAATACGAATCCTTCAAGAAAGGACCATGTGAGATAATCCAAGATATGAACAAGAGGTTCAATGAGATTGTCAACAAATTGAGTAAGTTGGGTAAGACGTATACTACTTCCGTACTTCCGAGCTTAATACGAAAGTGAAGATTCTCCTCCTGAATCTTATTTGTGTTACAATTGCAGGAAGCCCGGCCACTGGAAGTCAGCGTGCCCGTACCCAACTTTCGTATTAAGCTCGGCCTAAAGAAGCCCGGCCACTGTGGCTTTGGTGTTAAGCCCGGCCACTGTGGCTTTGAGTAAGTTGGGTAAGACGTATACTACTTCCGTATACTACTTCCGTACTTCCGAGCTTAATACGAAAGCCCGGCCACTGTGGCTTTGGTGTACCACTCAATTGCAGGAAGCCCGGCCACTGAAAATGAATTTCTTCCTCCTGCTCTCTTTCTCCGTACTTCCGAGCTTAATACGAAAATTCTATTTTCTTTACCTAAAGAATGGCATAGTAGTATAGTGGATTTATTACCCAAATGTGATAAGGCCGAAACCGCCCACATTTGGTCTTCCTTATATTCTCATGAGCTTTTGTTGAGAAAGATCAAAGAGGAAGAAATGCATGAAAATCCCAAGCTTACCAACGTCTTCAAAGCTTCAAAAGACTCGTCTAGTGAAGAGTCAAGTAAATCAAGTGATGATTCAAGTGACTCAAGCTCTACGGAAGAGTCGGATGATGAAGAAGACGAAGAGAAGGAAATGAGAAAGAAGTATACGGATTTCCTCAAATGGAAGAAGTATGTGAAGTGGAAAGAAACGTATAAAAAGCCAAAGAAAGAGCGGAATAAGCCAAGATAAATTCTTATCACTTATTGGAATAAGATATTATTTTGTTTGGTTTTAATTATTTTTCAAAAATAAAACCTTATCCCAATGTGCTTTTATTTGTTTTAGCCTTGGTTTGCATGATTAAATATTTTTTAAATTCATCTTTAAATCATGCTTTTTAGAAAATGATCCCTAAAAATCCGTGAAAAATAAAGTTTTTAAACTCGCATCATTTTAGGGGGAGTTTTTATCTTTATGGGGAGTTTTGTTGTAAATGCACCTTTTGCCCAATGATTTCCAAACTATCATTTCTTAATTTATTTTGATAGGGGGAGGGTTTCAAGAAGTTATACATGGTTAAAATTTTCAAAATGCCCTTTTTGATTTTGACAAAAGGGGGAGATGATGTATACTTCAAAGTGGTGCATAGGCAACTTGATTTGAGTGCATTCTTGTGTAACTAATTGCATCTAACTTAAACTTTCATAAACACAAGAAAAAGTTCAAAGTGAGTATTTTCAATATGCATATTCTTAGGGGGGAGCTTGCTTGTTTCATTATTTTACTCCCGCCTAACTCACTTTGAAGTATATTGTTTGTCAACATCAAAAAGGGGGAGATTGTTAGCCTTGGTTTGCTAAGCCTCATGTTTTGATGTTAACAAACAATATAAGAGCTTGACGTTTGTTTAAGTGTTTCAGGTACAACAAGAATCCATTAAGATTCGGTTCTCAAGAATGAAGTCGAAACACTAAACTAGCGCAGAATTTAGGTAGAAACCGATGTAAGGATATGATTTTATATACCTATATTCAAAAGCTCAAAAACACTCACAAAATATGTTTAAAACCCTTTTATAATCATTTTCAAACATTCAAAAGGTTTTAAACAAAATTGGAAATGATTTGGACAAAAATGAAAAAATTGTCAAAATGGTCATAAGGTACCTAGGTACCGTGAGGGGTACCGTAAGGGGTACTGTGAGTTAATCTGATACGGACCCCCCTACCGTATGGACGGGACCCCCCTACCGTGTATAGGTACCGTGTATAGGTACCGCCAGAGAGTTTTGGCCTGAGAACAAAACCTAGCTACCGTGACAGGGTACCGTTACCGTTGGAACACTATTCCTGATTGCTGATTTTTGAATTAATTCAACTCTAATCACCTCCTAACGGCTAATTAACATCTTCCACTATAAATATAGGCCTAATACTTCATATTTTAACAAGAAACAAAGCTCTAAACATCCTCCCTTTATATTCTAAGTGTGTTCATTCTTTTATTAATTATTTTCAATATTTTGGCTATTTCAAGAGCCTTAAATTCCTGATTTTTATACAAACACTTTGAGCTTGTGTTTCTAGTTATATACTCTCATATTCATAAGTTTGAATTGTATTTTTGAGAGAGTATACTTTCCTTCTACACCGGCTAAGTTTTGTTCTTCATTTTTATATTCTAGCCGTTGTGTAGAATCCTCTTTTGTGTTTTTCAAACACTTCTTTATACGGTCGAGAATAGCCATTAAATTCTCATATTGTATCGGTCAAGGATAGCCGTATAAATCCTTGGGTAAAGGTTCAAGGATAGCCTTAGAAATCCTTGGGGGAACGGTAGAAGATAGCCGTTAAATCTTCATTGTAAACGGTTCGAGATAGCCGTTGTGAAATCTCGGAGTGAATCTTATTGGCAAGGGTTGTTTGCCAAAACTAGTGCCGTGATTTGACGGAGTTCAAGAGGCCGAGACTTAGTGGATTCGGAAATCCTCTAGGAGGAGCCTCGAGGTACTGGAGTAGGGGTTTCCCGAACCAGTATAAAATCGGTGTGCATTTTATTTACGCTTTTATTTCTGCGTTTTATATATTGCTTCTGCATTTGCCAACACCGTTTTTATTAAACTCCGAAAAGATTTTAAAACGCCTTATTCACCCCCCCCCCTCTAAGGCGTGGGCACAACGACTAAACCAACTAACACTTTTTCTCCTTGTAGAGTTTCGTATTTCTCACGCATGCCATCCCATAGATTCTTAGCCGTTTGATATCCGGAGAACTTTTGAATTTCTTGCGCGTGAATTGCACAAAGTAGAAGGTTAAGAGCTTTTTCATCTTGTTCCACCTTCTTGATATCTTCCTCATTGTATTCCTCCTCGAGTTTCTTTACTCTTTTCTTGCCCTCCTTCTTCGTTGGGAGAAAAACTCTATTTTTGATTGCCATCCATAGTGTGTAATCAACGGATTGAATGAAGATTCTCATTCTATCTTTCCAATATGAGTAATTTACTCCATAAAAGAGTGGTGGCCTTGTTAAAAGAGTGTCCTTTGCTAAAAGATCCTGCGCTCAACATTCTCAAAAGAAATATAGATCGTTCTCTCAACCTATTAAGGCTTTTAGAGAGTTAGGCTCTAATACCAATTGTTAGAAAAACGTCCCAACGCTAGAGGGGGGGGGGTGAATAGCGTTTGAAATGAAAATGACGGAGGAATAAAAATTAAAAGCGTAAAGTAAAGACCAAGGAAGAGGCACACCGTTTTTACCCTGGTTCACCACAACGTGTGGCTAGTCCAGCCTCCCGAGAGACTCTCTCGAGCTACACTACTTCCGTTAAGCTTACTGTTGGGAAAAATATTATAGATTTTGATGATGATTTATGTAATAGGGACTTTAGGTCTCCCCCAATATTCAATGTAATTTTTCTTTTTAGAAATATTGTTAAAACCAAGTTCTTGAGTTTTCCAATAAAACTGTGATATTTCTTTAAGCGTTTTGATGCCTGAAGACTTGATCAAATTCAGTGATATGAAAATTGGATATCTTGATCGGAAGTGTCAGAAACAAGTAAGGATTTCTCAATCAGATAAAAATCCTCAGATCCAGAAAGACTACATAAGAACCGGATGTCTCGCTACAACCCGCTGAAGGCTAAGTCATTCAAATCGGAAGACTAGCGCGGATCTCCTTCTCACCCGGAAGTAAGACTCATCCGGATTTGTCAGCTAAGAATCGGAAGACTCACCAAAGACCGGAATTCTCAGAAAGCGGACAAGTGAGAAAAGGCTTAGAAAATCATCTAAGTCCTGAATGAAGAAATTCTACCCGTGGCAAGGAAAAATCAATCTCTTGATTTTCAACGGCTAGAATGAAGATAATTAGGCTGATTCAAGAACAAATTACTCGAAGACAAAGTGTGGGTCTCTAAAATTAAAGAGCCTGCCCGGAATTCCTAAACAAGCACTAGAAGACAAACAGAGTAAAGTGCTACAGTCTTGAATTCTTGAACAAAAGCTAGAAGACGGATTTTGTGGAAAAAGGAATCCTTTCTCAACAATTGGGTAAATCCAAACACCCACTTCAACGAAGAATCTTCAAATCACAATCTTCATTCAAAATTGAAGCCAACAAATGCAACGGATAGTCCATTATGATTCAACGGATAGATTATCCAATCCAGCTATAAATAGCATCCTTGGAAGACTGAAGAGAATATGATGAGATACGTTGATACAACAACACAACGAAGCAATCACTAAAGCTATCTCATTCACAGTTAGCCCAAAAAGCTTGATAAAGAGAGATTTCTAAACTCCTTATCCAGAAGCAAACTTCTCCTCCTTCCAAAAAGCTATAGTGTAAACACTTGAAGGTTTCCTTGCCTCAAGCACCACACCACGTTGAAGGATATTACTTTTGATCAAACTTATTGATTAAAAGGGGTAGGTCAACTCTCTTACAAGTTGATCTTGCAAGTCCTATTGTTCGGATCTTGCAGTTGTTGAAGAAGCTTGACCTTCGAAGGAACAACAAAGCCAGCACGAGTGCAGTAGCAACATTGGTCTTGTGAAGATATACTGTGCAGAAATTCACACAAGTGTAACTGTTGGTTCATTATTCAACAACCAACTACATAGTGGATTTTGAGGACGTAGAAGGATTACCCCACCTTCGAACCTCGTTAAAGTTTGCGTGTCTCTCTCTCTTATCTTTATTCTTACTTGCAATTATATTAACTGTGAAAACTAACCTATCCATATTAATTACTGCTCACTCCACCCACCAAATTCCGCACACAATCTAAAGTTCACAAGGACTCTAGATTAACACTCATTTTCTCATTTTCAAAAGAAACGAAAAAGATTTTAAACTTGTAACAAAGTCTATTCACCCCCCCTCTAGACTTTGTATTTCACCACTTTGGGACCACCAATTGGTATCGGAGCAGTCTTCTCACTATCTACATTTAGATTAACGAGAAGCGATCAAAATGGTGAACAATATGGATCACGGTTTGCCCAAGTTTTCTCTTCTAGGTTATGATGATTGGAAGATCATGATGGAAGCACACCTTTACGCTCTACAGGATTGCATGTGGATGGTGCTTGAGGATGGACCCTTGAAAATCCAAATGGAGAATCCTGAGAGGAATCCAGCAACTCCAGACGTAGTCCAGTACATTCCAAAGCCCAAGGAAAAATGGGATGATAGAGATTGCAAAAAGCACAATCTGGATAACGTCGCCAAAGCAGCCATCTTCAAGACACTTGACCCCATCACCTTCTCCAAAATTAAGCACCTCAAGACTGCCATGGAGATATGGCAAGGTCTTGGGAAGCTATGTGAGGGTTTAGAGGACTTGAGAAAGGAGAAGATAGAAGTCCTGCTTGAGAAGTTCAAAAGCTTCAAAATGCTTCCCGGAGAATCATTTGATATGCTGGATGAAAGATTCCACAAAATCTTGAATGATCTTGCATCACTTAACCACGTTCTTTCTCCCAAAGAAAAGAATGTAAGGTTGCTGAGATCTCTTCCAACTGAGTGGTACACCAAAGCCACAGCCATGGAAGAAGGAAGAAATCTGGAGAACTACACTGTTCAAGGTCTTCTTGATGAGCTCAGAACCTATGAGCACGAGCTGAAGAAGAAGAAGGAAGAACAAGTCACTCCCTTCCCCACGGCACTGATGACAACTCCAAGAGTCCCATCAAGTGAAGGGACATGCCCAAGGAACTGTGACACACCCTCCTCCAGCCAGCCGTCAAGTTCAAAAATGGAGAACTACGATGAGGAATTTGCCATGATGGTCAAGCAATTCCGGAAGTTCAAAAAGTTCTTCAAGAAAGCTGACTCAGTCAGAAGGCCATCCAAGGGAAAGCCACAGGTAAGTGACTCTCCTCCTGAATCTTATTTGTGTTACAATTGCAGGAAGCCCGGCCACTGGAAGTCAGCGTGCCCGTACCCAAAAGTGGAGAAGTACGGAGAAAGAGAAAGGAACGAGAAGAAAAAGAAGGCAATGGTTGCTGCTGAAAGTGACGAGTCATCCAGCTCAAGCTCGGATGAAGAAGCTCTCGTCTGCATGGAGCGCAGAGCTGAAAAGTCCAACCATGAGGATAGGTGGACCATGTCAGAAGATGACACTCTCTGCCTAATGGCCAAAGATGATGCTGATCAAGAGGTAACCTCACAAACCTCCTGCTCATCTTCTTATGAAAGCATACCAACTTCTGAAAATCTTTTTGACCAGTTCAAAAAGATGATGAAAGACTTTGAGGAGATAAATCTCAAACATTCTTCCTTAACAGAGGAGAACAAACTATTGAGTGAAGAGAATCTCAAGTTGACTGAAGGTCGGAAAAGTCAACTGAATGAGATCACTCAACTCAAGACTGAAAATGAATCTCTCTCTGAAAAGGTGAAATCCCTTAACAAAGAACTAGGGACTCTTAAGTCAAAAGAGGCAGTGGATAAGCTTCTTGAAACGACCAAACATAAGGGTCGTGAAGGACTTGGGTTTAACTCCTCTAGCTCTAAAAGGAAAGGGAAAACAACTTTCATCCCTCCTAAACCTACTGCTAAACCAAATAAGCAGAAAGGGAAGGAAAAGGAAAAACCAACAGAAGTTTCCAAAAAGGTATTCCCTCCTAAGAACTATAGGAAGCTGGACAAACCTCAAAAAGGAAATAATTTTAGAAGAAAACCTTCTAACCCCCATTATACACGAGGCTATACCCATTATGGGGGAGACAGGAGTTTTCCAAGAAATTCTGAGTGGAGAACTATGCCAAGATATAGTCACCCTCCACCTCAGAAGCTATTTGTGCCACCTAAGTATGCTTATAACCGACACAGGACACACTATGCACTACCTAGACAAAATCATAGGTCTTATCAACCTAGGTTTACTAGGAGGAAACAGGAAATAACACCTCCTGCACGTAGGAAGTTTTATGCCTACAACTATGATTACAATCCCAACAAGTTTAGAGCTGCAAGGAAGATTCCCTGCAACTTCAAACTTGATGTAGGGACACACACCATTAACTACTCCGGACCCAAACTTAATTGGGTACCAAAATCTTCCTCCTCCTAATGCAGGAAGCCACTAAGTACCCAGGTGTCTGGTACTTAGACAGTGGCTGTTCAAGACACATGACGGGTGATGCGAGCCTTTTGAGCAATCTAATTCCCTATGATGGTCCAAGAGTTACTTTTGGAGGAAGCAATGATTTCGGCCTTACTAAAGGGCTAGGAAATCTGGTGTACAAGGGACTAACCATCCAAGCTGTATCTTATGTTGAAGGGCTCAATTACAACCTTCTTAGCATAAGTCAGTTTTGTGATAAAGGTTACTCCTTGGAATTCTGCAAGGACATGGCATCTCTTAAGAACATATCCACTAATGAAGTCATTCTCACTGGGAAGAGAATCAGGAACATCTATGAAGTAATGTGGGATAATGTCAAGGAAGCATGTCTAATCAGCAAAGGTGACACTAACCTTCTATGGCTTTGGCATAAGAGGTTGAGTCATCTCAACTTCAAAACTCTCAACAAGTTGTCCAAAGAAGGGTTAGTAGAAGGTCTTCCCAAAGCTGCATTCAGAAAGGAAAGTATTTGTGATGCTTGCCAAAAAGGAAAGCAAGTCAAGTCCACCTTCAAGGCAAAATCGGCACCCTCAACTACAAGGATATTAAGTCTTATTCACATGGACTTATTTGGCCCTGTTACACCAATAAGTCTAAGTGGAAAGAAATATGTCCTTGTGGTAGTTGATGATTACTCAAGATACACGTGGACAATCTTCCTCAACGGCAAGAAGGAGACTCAAGGGAAACTCACCAACTGCATGAAGCTAATTCAAAACCAAGCAAGTCAGACCATTCAGAAGATCAGATCTGGCAAAGGCACAGAATTCCTGAATGAAATCATCATTCACTACTGCGAAGAAAACGGAATTCTTCATCAGACATCTGCAGCAAGAACACCTCAACAGAATGGTGTAGCTGAAAGAAGGAACAGAACTCTGAAGGAAGCAGTGAGAACCATGCTAGCAGAAGCTTCCTTACCAAAGAGGTTCTGGGCTGAAGCAGTTAACACAGCCTGCTACACTCAAAATAGGAGTATGATTTATAAAAGGCACAACAAAACTCCCTATGAACTGTGGAATGGGAGAAAGCCTAATATATCATATTTCCATATTTTTGGGAGCAAGTGCTTTGTGTTAAACAACGGGAAGAATCATCTGAACACTTTTGATGAGAAATCAGATGAGGCCATCTTCCTAGGATATTCCATGGTAAGCAAGGCGTTCAGAGTCTTCAACAAAAGAACCATGATCACTGAAGAGTCAATACATGTCATTTTTGATGAAAAACATGTGATTGACAAACCATCAAAACATGATCATGAGGTTCTGGATTTATCAGACCAGGATGAAGAAGTCAATAAAGAAGATAGAATGAAGCCCACAGAATTCATTCCATTCAGAAGTCTGCCTCTGAAGATTTCACAGAGAAATCCGGATTCAGACGGTGCTGAGCCCTCCGAAAATTTTGGCCAGCCTTCCAATATTCCGGATATCTCAAACGGCAACAATTCCGGAAATGGCGACCCAGTGCCAATCCATCCGGAAACACCAACAACTTCTGTTCTTCAACCAGAAGCTGAACTAGATCAACCAGTCAATCCCAATAAACACAATCTTCGTTGGTTAAGGGATCATCCTTCTCAACAGATCATTGGAGATATTCAATCTGGTGTTCGCACAAGAAGTGCCCAACAGAATCTAGAAGCTATGCTTGCTTGTTTCATCTCACAAGTGGAACCAAAGAATATTAAAGAAGCTCTAGCTGATTCTGATTGGATCAATGCAATGCAAGAACTCAACCAATTTTCCAGAAATGATGTCTGGAAACTTGTTCCCAGACCTACTCATCAACATGTCATTGGGACAAAGTGGGTCTTCCGGAACAAGATGGATGAAAACGGCGTTGTTGTCAGAAACAAGGCCCGGTTAGTTGCTAAAGGATATTGTCAAGAAGAAGGTATAGGTTTTGATGAAACCTTCGCTCCAGTTGCTAGACTTGAAGCTATAAGGCTGTTTCTAGCCTTTGCTACTCACAAGGACTTCAAAGTCTATCAAATGGATGTCAAAAGCGCATTTCTCAACGGAAACCTAGAGGAAGAAGTGTATGTAGAACAGCCTCCAGGATTTGAGTTACACACTAAGGGAGATCAGGTGTATAGACTCAAGAAGGCGCTATATGGACTCAAACAAGCACCAAGAGCTTGGTATGATACATTGTCTCAATTTCTTATAGACAATGGATTCACCAAAGGAGTAATTGACAAGACATTATTCAAGCTACAAGATGGAGAAGATTTCCTATTAGTTCAGATCTATGTGGACGATATCATATTTGGCTCAACGAAGAAAGATCTATGCACCAAGTTTTCAACCCTCATGCAAGGAAAATTTGAAATGAGCATGATGGGGGAACTCAACTACTTCCTTGGCCTTCAAATCAAACAGAGAAGTGAAGGCACTCTTATCAATCAAGCAAAATATACAAGGGATCTTATCAAGAAGTTCAAAGTTGATCACAAGTCATCCGTTTCTGTCCCCATGAGCACATCCACCAAACTTGATATGGATGTAGATGGAAAGGATGTAGATCAAACTCTCTACAGAGGGATTGTCGGATCTCTACTCTACCTTACTGCAAGCCGTCCGGATATCTCATATGCAGTAGGTGTTTATGCCAGATTCCAGTCAAAGCCAAAGGAAAGCCATCTGATAGCAGCTAAAAGGATTCTCAGATACCTCAAAGGAACTCAGAACATGGGTTTGTGGTATGGTAAGAGCAATTCATTTGAGTTAGTGGGATACTCAGATTCTGACTTTGCCGGATGCAAAGTTGACCGGAAAAGTACATCTGGTACTTGTCAATTCATTGGTGGAAATCTTGTTTCTTGGTTCAGTAAGAAACAAAACTCCATTTCTACATCTACAGCAGAAGGAGAGTACATTGCAGCTGGCAGTTGTTGTGCTCAAGTTTTGTGGCTAAAGCAACAACTACTGGACTATGGAGTCAAAACAAAGGAAGTGACAATCTTTTGTGACAATCAAAGTGCCATAGCCATCTCTCAAAACCCAGTGCATCATTCTCGCACTAAGCACATTGATGTCAAGCATCACTTCATCAGAGATCATGTGGAAAAGAAAGATATCAAAATTGAGTATATCTCAACTGAAGAATAACTGGCGGATATCTTCACCAAACCACTAAGTGAAGCCAAGTTTTCCGATTTGCTTCACAAAATTGGTCTAATTCAATTAGACTGAATGTAGTGCACGTGGCAGTTCACTTTCCACGTCTGTCAAAATGATGGGTGGGAACGTGGCCTTGGGAACAGTATCGCCACTAGCCGCATAAATCGCCCACATTAAATCCCAATCGCCACTATTCAGATCTCAACCGCCCACTCAAAAATTCTTCGTCATCTTCTTCGCGAAAAATTCTCAAAAATCTGCAAGAACCCTAAGCCTTTATTTCTCAAATTTTCACCCAAATTTCTGAGAAAATGAAGGTTGTCGGTGCAAATGTCCACTTTCAGAAGTTAGAAGCCAAGTGCTCATCTCCAACATTCTTCCAAAACTATCTGCAGATGATAGCCGCTCAAGAACTCTCCGAATTTCTTCAAATGGAGATTCGCCTCAAATTCGAGGAAGAAGTTCTTGAATTCTACAGAAATGGAGAAATCAAATCTACTCAGTCAAAGAAAAATCCACAGAGCACATTTCCAGTCATCAAGTCCACTGTTGGAGGCTCAAAGGTGAAGCTTTCGCAGAAGAAATTGGGAAGAAAGCTTCGCCTTCCCAATTCTGGAGTTGAAGTTGGGAAATTTCCAGTCAAAAATCTGAACTGGAACATCTTTGGAATTTCTGGGCGAACTTTTTTCTGGCCCAGCAAAGAAAGCAGATCTGAACAACGATTACAAGTTGATTTTGGAACTGGTCATCGCCTGCCTCGAATGTGGGAGTGGAGGTCATGCCGATGACATCACCCAGGAGAGAGCCTTCATCATCAACGCTCTCATTACCAAAACTAAGGTAAACTGGGCTGCACACTTTTTCAATTCCATCTCAAAGCATTTGGGAAAGCCCAACCAGAAATATCTTTGTCAAGGACTATACCTTGGACATATCTTGGAGTCTATGGGTATTGCCTCTAAAGGAAAGAAGTATGGAGAAAGATACTGGCTATACTACTTATCCTCCAAAGGAGAAAACAGAGCCAGTGCTAGTACCACTGCAGAAGATAGCTCATCAGATAATGTCCTACTCATCCATATGGCAAAGACTGCCAAAAGAAAGCAAGTGGTGTCCCCCTCTCCCTCCATTGAAGCACCACAGAATCTTGCCTTGGTATGTTTGGAAGAAGAAGAAGAAGTCTCTGACCATGGAGAACTTTAAAGGAAGAAGAGAAAGATCAACTCTTCATCAACATCCAAAGATGTCGATTCGGATGAGTTGAAGGAGAAGGAAACTGCTGAGGAAACCTCTATTCAAAACCAGAGCCCTCAACAATTTGAAGAAGAAATCCCTCCAGTCCAAAGCCTTCCAACCTCATCTCAGCCTCATACAGATGATGCTGACAACAAATTCTGGCAGCTCTACTATAATTGGAGAGCTTGGAAAGTTGGAAATTCAGAAGAGCAACTGTTGGATTGGGACCAACAGCTGAAGAATGAAAAGATTATCAAGAAATGCCTAGGACTACCAGTCAACCACTGCTGTGAAGACATCTTGGATGACTACTGGGTATGGCAAAGGAACAATGAGGATCTGCATCTGGAACACTTGGCCACTACACCAGTTTCAGACTTTGAAGCAGATGATGAAGATACTGCAGTCTACAAGCCAGTCTTCTCAAAAGCCACAGAAGATCAAATGGCTCCCACTTCTGAAGAAATAGCTGTTTTGGAAACAACAGCTGAGGATTTCCCTATCTTTACGGAAACCTCACCTGCGTTCGAAATGGTTCTGACTGAAACTGTTCAAGAGAAGGCAGCCTCTCCCCCACAAGAGCAGAACCAGGAAGCAACTGAAGAAGAAGAATTTCAGCGACTGATCCAATCTCAAGTGCTCGAGATCCTCACAACTCCTTGTGAGATCTCCAATCAGACACAACCTTGAGATTCTGGAAAAGTCAGCAGAAATTCCGGAACAGTCAGCTATTCTAGAAATTATGGAGAAAGAAGTAGAAGTCCAAAGGCACTCTGGAAAAGCTGAGAAGGAATCTCAGATGGCAGAAGAGGAGGTCTCTCAAACTCCAATAGCCATTTTTGAAGAACCAAATGAAGCTGAAGATAGTGACTCACTCTCAAGATACATATCAAATTTTGCACTTGATGAAGCAGAAGGAGAATCTGAGAGGACACTAAAGATCACTGATGAAGAAGATGTGCAAGAAGATGCTGAATCTCTTCCTTTGCAAGTCTTTCAAAGGACATCATCTCCTCATCAGGTAACCAATTTTCACTTCCATAGCTCTTCCACTCCTACTCTTCCGGATGAGATACCGGAAACCTGGACAAAGAAGGTCCAAGGGCTGATTGAGTCAGCCCTAGCATCTCAACATGCCTCCTTTAGGCAAGAGATAGAGCTAATGGAAGCCAAACACACTGAGCTAATAGAGAAATCTGAAAAGAAACACAGCGCTGATCTCAAGGAGATAAGTAAATCAGTAGAAAAGACTCTAGAGATCATCTCTCTATTGAGTAAAACTGTGAGCAATACGATGGAAATATACACCTCTGACAGTCAACTGCAATTCAATGAATTCAACAAAGTCAAGGAGCAAATAGCAAATGTCACAATTGGTCTGCAAAAACAGATGTCCCTTCTCCAAATGGACATCAGATCAGCCCTAGCTATAGCTTCAGCAAATCAAGTAGTAACCAAAGACTACTTGAAGGTGATCATTGACAATCAAAAGGAAGCATACAAGCTGTTCAGACTTATTGGTGCACATTCTGGGAACCGCAAGATGGAAGTAATTCTCCAACAACACAGTCCATCTCCAATACCACAGCTCCCTATTGCAGTCAACGAAGGAGAAGCATCTTATGTCCCTTCTCATCTGCACATGACTAATCTGATCCTTGAAGCACAGCAAAGAAATCCGGAAAACTCAGCACAGCACCTATCCAGCTCAGGACTGGATGGAACAGAATTTATAGGTGCAGTTGCTGACCACTTCTCAGATGCTGCTCAAACAGAGGAAAGGCGTGAAAACTTAAGGCGCATCAAAGAACTGTGTGGGAACATGCAGGGCATCAGTGAAGTTGCCGGATCTTCAAAACGCAAAAGGAACTGAAGGTTCTTTTCATCAAACCAGGGGGAAAGTATGTGAAAACATTTGTTTTGATGAAAACACCTTCTTGTTTAAACATTGCTTGATTGGTTTAAACATTGCTTAAGTATGCCTTAATTGCGCTTATTATGCTTGATTATGCTTATCTCAAGTATGATTTTGTCTTAATTATTTTTCTGAAGCGCATACATTCAGGGGGAACTTACCTAGTTTTGGCTAACAATTATTTTTGGCAATGAATTATTGATAAGCTCAAAGCAATGGAAGACGGATATCTCAGTTTTGGTACTAAAATTGGAAATCTCCGATTCAGGTACCTTACAAAATCTGGCTTCTTAAACTAAGCTTTAGTCCTTAATTCATTTCCAACCAGCTCTAAAAGTACTGGTCCCTAGGATGTTTAAAAATGTACAGGACTTTGGAAAAATAGTACCTCTTTTCTTTTAAATATTTATATTTGTTTTGGTACTACCTCGTCCTAAGTAGAAATTAGAAATATAGGGAATGAAAAATGATAGTCTTATTTTTTTTGGGCCTTGAGAACCCAATAGGAATAATTTCCCTCTAGTACATAGCTTTCTTTTCTTTTTGGGCCACTCTTTTGGGCTTAGCCAAACCAGAACAGTTACGTTTCTCAAACCAATCGAAACTGATTTTCTAATTAAAACAGTTTCAATTCCTTGGTAACTGATAAAAGATTCCTTCTACTTTTCAACTTCTTGGAAGTTGAAACTCCTTTACTCTCACCGTTCCAACTACCCACTTAATGGAACCCGTGAAACTCCTCCTCCCCTATTTAAATCAAGGTATCTCAATCCACTTTCATCACAAACAACTCTCCCAATATGAAAAGTCTTCAAACTCACTGTCTAAGGAATACACCAAGAAAAATATCCTCAATGGAGAAACTTTTCTTTCTCACCCTCATAGACGGCAATGGAAGAAGCCTATTGAGAAGTAAAGACTTTTAAGGTCTATGGTGAGAATCTCGGCAGTAGAGAAGGTCTATGGTGGAAATCTCGTATTTTTCAGTATTAGACCATACACCTTCTCTAGAACAACACTCTCTCTATCTTTTTTGAGAGATGTGTTGCTTCCAAGATCTTGAATATCCACTTTGGATATTAAAGATCTATCAAACGCAACGCCAACTGCTCAGCCAAGCAGAATCTGCTGAAGCTGAAAACAGTCAAGGCGGAAGAAATCACAAAATCTCAAGACAAAAACTTGGTTTAGGAATTATTGTAATTTGAATTGTATTTGTTTAAGAGTTTTTGTTAACAAGCTGTATGTTATGAGAAACTAAAAGAAAGTTACAAAATTAGTTCTCAGTACAGCGACCGGAACTCTTAAACACTTGTTTGTCATCATCAAAAAGGGGGAAATTGTTGGGAAAATATTATAGATTTTGATGATGATTTATGTAATAGGGACTTTAGGTCTCCCCCAATATTCAATGTAATTTTTCTTTTTAGAAATATTGTTAAAACCAAGTTCTTGAGTTTTCCAATAAAACTGTGATATTTCTTTAAGCGTTTTGATGCCTGAAGACTTGATCAAATTCAGTGATATGAAAATTGGATATCTTGATCGGAAGTGTCAGAAACAAGTAAGGATTTCTCAATCAGATAAAAATCCTCAGATCCGGAAAGACTACATAAGAACCGGATGTCTCGCTACAACCCGCTGAAGGCTAAGTCATTCAAATCGGAAGACTAGCGCGGATCTCCTTCTCACCCGGAAGTAAGACTCATCCGGATTTGTCAGCTAAGAATCGGAAGACTCACCAAAGACCGGAATTCTCAGAAAGCGGACAAGTGAGAAAAGGCTTAGAAAATCATCTAAGTCCTGAATGAAGAAATTCTACCCGTGGCAAGGAAAAATCAATCTCTTGATTTTCAACGGCTAGAATGAAGATAATTAGGCTGATTCAAGAACAAATTACTCGAAGACAAAGTCTGGGTCTCTAAAATTAAAGAGCCTGCCCGGAATTCCTAAACAAGCACTAGAAGACAAACAGAGTAAAGTGCTACAGTCTTGAATTCTTGAACAAAAGCTAGAAGACGGATTTTGTGGAAAAAGGAATCCTTTCTCAACAATTGGGTAAATCCAAACACCCACTTCAACGAAGAATCTTCAAATCACAATCTTCATTCAAAATTGAAGCCAGCAAATGCAACGGATAGTCGATTATGATTCAACGGATAGATTATCCAATCCAGCTATAAATAGCATCCTTTGAAGAATGAAGAGAATATGATGAGATACGTTGATACAACAACACAACGAAGCAATCACTAAAGCTATCTCATTCACAGTTAGCCCAAAAAGCTTGATAAAGAGAGATTTCTAAACTCCTTATCCAGAAGCAAACTTCTCCTCCTTCCAAAAAGCTATAGTGTAAACACTTGAAGGTTTCCTTGCCTCAAGCACCACACCACGTTGAAGGATATTACTTTTGATCAAACTTATTGATTAAAAGGGGGTAGGTCAACTCTCTTACAAGTTGATCTTGCAAGTCCTATTGTTCGGATCTTGTAGTTGTTGAAGAAGCTTGACCTTCGAAGGAACAACAAAGCCAGCACGAGTGCAGTAGCAACATTGGTCTTGTGAAGATATACCGTGCAGAAATTCACACAAGTGTAACTGTTGGTTCATTATTCAACAACCAACTACATAGTGGATTTTGAGGACGTAGAAGGATTACCCCACCTTCGAACCTCGTTAAAGTTTGCGTGTCTCTCTCTCTTATCTTTATTCTTACTTGCATTTATATTAACTGTGAAAACTAACCTATCCATATTAATTACTGCTCACTCCACCCACCAAATTCCGCACACAATCTAAAGTTCACAAGGACTCTAGATTAACACTCATTTTCTCATTTTCAAAAGAAACGAAAAAGATTTTAAACTTGTAACAAAGTCTATTCACCCCCCCTCTAGACTTTGTATTTCACCACTTTGGGACCACCACTTACGGGTGCTTAACAAACCGTTACAATGTGAGAACTCAAGTCCCACGAGCCTCAATACACTTGCTCGGAGATACCGCACTCCAAGACTTCAACCCGAAGAAATATGTCCTTCCTTTGTACAACCAAGGGAACAAACCTCCCTTAAAGTGTTCGAAACACTTAACCACTCAAGAACAAAAACTCTCTTAAAGAGTAGAATATGAGTAAACTAATTTAGATCAAGAACACACTCAATTCGTCAAGAAATGGCTCTAAAAAGCTATGTAAAACGTTTATGGAATGACACAATGTAAAGCTATGAGATGTGTGAGGAATGGTTGTGAAAAGTAGACCCAAGAGACCCCTTTTTATACCCAAAAACAAGGTGCAACGATTGGGAGAAGATTGGAGTTGATAGGCTTGATTTGTGGAAATCAATTAAAAGTGGATCTACTGAAATCTGGCGTGACAGTGGTGTTCATATAGTGAACATTGCTATTTTGTCTTTGACTTTCCTTTAAAAATGGCTAACGGTCACCAAAACATCGATGTCTAGAAGTCTACATCGATGTTGGGGTGTTTGACGTTCAAAAATGGAAAGATTTTGTCTTAAATAGCCCAACGGTCATCTAAAAACATTGCTGTTCAAGAATGAACATCGCTGTTCAAAAACCTACTGCCCAGGACTTCTGAATGCCTACATCGCTGTAGGGAATTCCTACATGCATGTTGGGCTGGTTCGCCAGAACCATGGTTTGGTAGCCAATGCCGAAAACTGATGTCAAAAACCAAAGTTCTCCAAAGTTAAAACCAAGTGTTTGAAACTCTTATATAATGTATTTTAGGTAGAAACCAAGTATAAAAAATTAAAAACCACTTCATTAAGGTAAAAACCATGGCTAGCCATGTTTATAGCGTTTCACATGGTTTTCTCCAAAAGACCAAAAACAAAAGGTAGTTTTTGACAGATTTTTGTTGGAGAACTATTTGGATATGCCCAGAAGTAAAAACCAATCATAAAATATTAAAAACCACTTGATTGATTTGGATCCCAAAAACCAACGTCGGTAACCAACGCCGAATGCCGATAACCAACGCCGGAAAACAAAGGTTCGGGTTTTTGAAATCTAATCATTTGGAAAACTTTGAAATATGTCCAGAAGCGAAAACCAAAGATAAGAACCCAAAAACCATTTGGCTAAAATCAATGCCAATAACCAATGCCGAAAACCGAACGCCGATAACCGATGGTTATGGTTTTGGTTGGGCAAGAACCCGGGATTTTAGAAACTTAAAACCATTTATGAAAACACTCATTTGATTCATGAAAAACATATTTTGTTTTGAGCCATGACTTAGAGAAATTGAATGAACTTGTTACAATAAAAACCTAAGTATTTAGACAACGTCTTCAAAACGCCATTGTCGTCGTCTTTAGAAACATCAATGCCTTTCTTGTGCTTTTTGTTCCTTCAAAGAGCTTTTTCTATGACTTTGAATCTTTTCATTTTGTCCCAAGTTCCCAAGGGTTTGTCAATATCCAAACCTAAACAGAAACAAGCATTGCCATTAACAAAACATCAATGTCAAAATGCTAACAATTTCCCCCTTTTTGATAATGAAAAACCAAGGCGGGGATATGCAGGCCAAGTTGGGTTTTCAAAGAAAGAATAATGGTAATTCCCCCTACGTCTTTGAAAACAAGATCCCCCCTCACTTGTTGCATACACCTAAACACTTCCCTCATTTGGCATTAGAAAAAAGCACTAAGTAAAGTTGAAAAAGTGTACTCCCTAAGCATTGATGTTTAATACAAAACATCATTGTTGTATGTTCCCTCTGAAACTGATACCATGTTTATATCAAAAACAATTCCCCCCAAACTCCCCTTAATGCAAATCATTAGGTTTCGTGCTTGGAGCATTCACTACAAAAATGTGGTCTTCAAACACACCTACATATGCATCTAAAAATAATTTTTAGGTACCGAAAAAATTTTGGGTCCTTGAGGGTTAGGAAAATAATAATCATAGCTATAAAACAAATCTTTGTGTTTAGTAAAAGAAACGGGTGATATGTGTCCTATCTTGGAGCAATAATGACAAACTACATTTGGATTATGCATATGCCTAGGTTGAGCCAAAAAATTTCTAGGTGATCTAAAGTCATTATTCCTATAGTTATTAATTAAGTTCCTATACTCATTTCTTGGTTGTTTGAAATTATTTTTATCATTTATAAAAATCTTAGAGTCATTTCTAGGTTGTCTGAACTTATTATTTTTATTATTTCTAAAATTAATTTTGTTATTCCTAGGATTATTTGTTCTTCTAGGTGGTTTATCATTGTTAACTTCTTCACCAAGTTTCTTAGGCTCTTCTACCTTAAGTTTTTCTATGGTGCTCTTAAGTTCTACATTCTCTATTTTTAAAGATTCACAAAAGGAACAAGTAGAACTTTGGTCAAAGGAAGAAGCTTCATTCATTGCCTTAATCTTATTTTTAAGGTCAAGATTATCATTTTCTATAAATTTATTTTCTTCTTCTAAAGCATGAAGTTTAGCCTTTGCATCTTGTTCCACTTTCTTGCGGAGAACTTTTGAATTTCTTGCGCGTGAATTGCACAAAGTAGAAGGTTAAGAGCTTTTGCATCTTGTTCCACTTTCTTGTGCGTCAATTGCACAAAGTGAAAACCAAGTGTTGGAAACTCTTATATAATGTATTTTAGGTAGAAACCAAGTATAAAAAATTAAAAACCACTTCATTAAGGTAAAAACCACGGCTAGCCAAGTTTATGCCGTTTCACATGGTTTTCTCCAAAAGACTAAAAACGAAAGGTGGTTTTTGACAGGTTTTTGTTGGAGAACTATTTGGATATGCCCAAAAGTAAAACCTATCATAAAATATTAAAAACCACTTGATTGATTTGGATGCCAAAAACCAACGCCGGTAACCAACGCCGAATGGCGATAACCAACACCGGAAAACAAAGGTTTGGGTTTTTGAAATCTAATTATTTGGAAAACTTTTAAATGTGTCCAGAAGCAAAAACTAAAGATAAGAATCCAAAAACCATTTGGCTAAAATCAATGCCAATAACCAATGCCGAAAACCAAACGCTGATAACCGATGGTTATGGTTTTGGTTGGGCCAGAACCAGGGGTTTTAGAAACTTAAAACCATTTGGTGCATGAAAAACATATTTTTTTGAGCCATGACTTAGAGAAATTGAATGAATTTGTTACAATAAAAACCTAAGTATTTAGACTACGTCTTCAAAACGCCATCGTCGTCATCTTTAGAAACATCAATGCCTTTCTTGTGCTTTTTGTTCCTTCAAAGAGCTTTTGCTATGACTTTGATTCTTTTCATTTTGTCCCAAGTTCCCTAGGGTTTGTCAATATCAAAACCTAAACAGAAACAAGCATTGCCGTTAACAAAACATCAATGTGAAAATGCTTTCTAACAAGTGAGGCACTTTTTGTCGAGCGCGTTTGATTCTTGCGACTAGATGGGCCTTGTGTGTTGAATATAAGTGAGCCCTAGAAGCCAACTTATGATTCCATATCTATATTATATCAAGAACAATAGGCCCTAAAGATTGCTTAAGCAGAATGGGGGAGTGATCACTGTTACCACGAGGCAGGTGTTGGGAATTAATATGAAGGTTGAGGTCTTGAATAGTTGAATTGTAGAAAATTCTGTCTAATCTTCTCCAAACTTTTCCAAGGCTTCTATTTCCCAACCAAGTGTAAGGTGACCCAGAGTAAGGGGGGTCAATCAGCCCATTTGAGTTTATACAGTGGTCAAACTCACTAATGCTAGCTAGGCAGGGAGAGCTTTTGCCTTTGTGGTGGTTTATAGAGCTGATGGCATTAAAATCACCTCCCATGGTCCAGGGGGAATGAGTGGACTCTGCTAGGTTGGTGATAAGTCATTTTTGGGTTAGTTCTTTTTATTCTTTTTTAGGCATTTTTAATATTTTTAGTGTTTAATTTTTTGTTCTTTAGTTTAGTTTTATTTTAATTCTCATTTTTACAATCTTTTATTTTTCTTTCATAAATAGTATTTTTTAATCATTTTTTACATTCTTTTATTTTTATTTTTATTTTTCCTAACCCAAATTATCAGATATCTTATTTTTTGGAGAAAAATGTAACAAAAGACCAAAGTGCAGTTCAAGTTTGGAAAGAAGATATTGAATTTGGGCTAGAGCCCAAACCCATCATCAAATAAACAAGTTAAGCAGCCCATTGCATCCCTTACTTTCCTGATTCGCACAAGAAAGAGAAAAGAAGAGAAGTACGCGACTTCTTCTTCACCGCTTCACCGCAGAGAGAATCGAACCAATTTCTTCAACGCTCCAACGTTCCTCCGTAAAATTCGCAGCAATTAATCGCCAACGGGAAGATATCAACGGAAGAATGCTTGCTCTATAAATTGGAGTGGCTACCACTATCAACACGGGGGGAACATCGACAAGAATAAAGCAGCGGCTTGGCCGCTGCTATGGTGGCCGGCGTTCGACGATGGCAGTGGCGGCAGTAGCTCCGGCGACGGCAGTGGTCGAGGGTGGGCAGTCTTCTTCAAGCTCCAATTTCTTCAATTTCATCTTCTTCTTCATCAATTCGTAATGTAACACCCTAATCCGTCCAGGTCTGCAGCCCCTTTTGGACTAAAGTATTAACTTGGAAATTTTAAAAATTTAAAACTTTTCAAACACTTTTATTTATCACAATAATATTTTTCATAACATATACAGTACGGAGTATTCAACAATATTGCGGAAGCGAATTAAAAGTTGACATATCATAATTCATTTCAAAACTTGTCACATCCATCCCGACAATCTCGCCTGATCTGCCACCAGGATCACATTATTCTTTCTGTTTACCTGCGTGTAGCAAATAAAACATACTACACGCTCAGCGGTAAAGTTGAGTAAGCATATCTAATGCGTCGAACATCCATATAAACTGAATCTAAATTCATAATCAAATTATTTGATATCATGAACACAATGTTCACTTCAGACATTCACAGTTTTGATATTATTCAGTTCTTATCAACGTATTTTATTCAATTTAGTTATTATTTCGATAGTGCTCTTAAATCGTTCTTAATCTAAGGCCAAATCATAACAACGCTCTTAGCTATTCTTAGTCTAAGGCTAGAGCATAACAACGCTCTTAGCTATTCTTAGTCTAAGGCCAGATCATAACAACGCTCTTAGCTATTTTTAGTCTATGGCTAGATCATAATTTCATTCTCAGACGCTTAAACTATAATTAGTTTAAGGCAAACATTTCTCAGACGCTTAAACTTTAATTAGTTTAAGGCAAACAATACTCAGACGCTTAAACTATAATTAGTTTAAGGCAACAATAAGACAATAATTAATCATCATTGAGTCGAAGTATTTCCAAACGAGTGATCCTCTAGCTTAGTCTACGAATCCCGTTTATACATTTTTATCTAATTCATCGAATATTCATGTTTCAAAAATCCACACTAATATGAGATCTATTCTAGAGGTCTTCTAGATAGCCTTAACATCAATTTTCTAAATGTGTATACCTTAGAGTTCTTCTAGATACCCTTAACACTACAAATCATTTCATAATTATAAATGTATTCATTTTATTCATGATTCAATCATAAATACTTATTTTAATCAGTAGGTTCAATACTCATAATCATCCATAATATTCATTTATCATAATCATCAATTAACACAACAATTGATAATAAATAGCGGCCTAGCTTCGAGTGTTAACACCCGAACTTACCGTCATGCAACACATAACATTTTTTAGTTGTTAAAAACATCATTTTTATTATGGTAAAGCATTTTTATAATGGTCATAATCCATTGGTATCAAAAATAGGATTTTAGAGCTCAAAATAGCAATTTCAGGCAAATTTTCAGATCAGAACTTCGGGGGATCGTTCCAGCCCTCTGGATCGATCCAAACTATGAAAAATAACTCCCAGGGGATCGATCCAAGCCCCTGGATCGATTCAGACAGTGGTGTTTCAGCCACTGTTCATCTTCTTCTTCGTTCGGGTCCAATTTCGGAAATACCGTTTTTAGTTATCGAACTTCAACGAAACTATATAGATATGTTCTCCAAGATTCATAGATCATTTTGGCATCATTATTTCATAGTTTTAACATCAATTTCATGGTTTATGATTCTTGGTTCTTCAAACATGTCAAACACAAAACTCAACCAAACGACCGTTTATGAACGTAGAAACGATCTATACGACATTCTAGTCACTAGATATATCTACGGGCTTACCTCGAAGCTTATTGAAGATTTTGAGAATTTTCTGGCGAAACTTCCAGCGAGGTTTGTGGCTAGCTCCGGCGACTTCACCCCAAATTGACAGCACCACTTTGTTCTCTACACTCGCAGCTTCTTCTCGGAGTTTATTTAAAGGAATTTGATGAAGAAATGGATGAGATTGGGTTCCTTTTATAGGAGAAGAAGTGAAGAAGAAGACATGGGTGTGACTCAGGATTCCATTTCTTCGTTGGTGATCGATTTAGTGCGCAGGACGGCGGATTTGTGGGATTTTACACGCCACTCCCTGATTGGGACAAATTTGGTTCCAGTCGGGGTACACTTTTTGGTCCAACTTTCTCCGAATTGAATTCCATTTGCACCGTTGCGATTGGACAGTTAAACTCTATCCAACGATATAATTTTTATATTTGTTGGTTATACTTTTTCTAACATCATATTTTTGAGTAAAAATTGATTTAGTTGATCTTTATTCAAAAAGGTTTCTCACATTTAATTCATATCATTTGTTCTAATGATTTATTTCAACAAATCATTTCAATATTCACATTCTAAACAAATTCTTTATTTACTCTTGATTTGGGTCTGTACTCAGGTTCCCAATCAAGACCACACAAAATAGTCCACATATTGGATTTATCTCTATGAGACTTATCCAGATTTTGATATTAGATGTCAAAACAAATTTCATATCGGCCCAAAGCCCAACAATAATTTATTTTAATCAAAACAATTGTGATTAATTGATTATTTATTCATTAATAATTCTAGGGTATGTTTTGGGGCGTTACAGGTAACTCTATATTTGTCAAATTTTTTTCTTCTCCAATTTCTTTGTAAAAGTGTTGTTTCAATTCAAATTTACACTTTTTTTCCTTGTGTGAATTTCAAAAATTCCAAAATGGTTGGTGTTCTTTTATGGGTTTTTTAATGTTATATTAAATCCCTTATGAATGAAAATTGATTCTTACTAGTTTCTTCAATTTTTGCGCAAATTGATGTTAAATTGGTTGAATTGTAAATTTGAATTCATAAGTAGGTTGGTATGTCGAATTCGGTTATCATTGAAACTAATTTAGCTACTAATTTGAATTCATAAGTAGGTTGGTTTGTGACTTGTGTTTTGTAAAATTTTAAGGTAAATGAACGTTTTTCTTAAGATTGAATGTTTTTCTTAAGATTCGTTATAGAGTGATTGTTTATGTCTTGGTGTTCTTGTTTTTTATTTTCATAAAAATTGTGATTGTTTAAGCGCAATAAACAACTCTTGATTTAATGAAAATGTGTCATGTTTTTTTATGTGAATAGATTACAATTCTTATGCTTGAGTTGTTCAAGGAGACCTGCAAAATATTTTCATCATTAGACGTTAAAGTTTATTAAAGTGTATCAAATGTTTTTCATGAATACTTTGTGCATGGGAGTTAGAATGAAAGAAAGATTCACTCTTTTATAAACTTTTTCATCTTTTGGAATCATTGTTTGAGCGCTTGAGGTGAGTGGGGGTTCAAAGTGATCCAAAAGGCCTTTGAATCTTTGACTCCGGGCCTTATAGAGAGTTGACGATCCTCTATATGTGGTCAAGGATATGAATCAACTCGAGCCTTTGAATTCTTTTCTATTTTTAAGTACATAAGTTACGTAATATATTGTCTAAGTGGCTATTATACGTGTAATGTTCAATTTGTGTTTGTTCTCTTTTTCATTTTGTTTTGGGTTCTTGGTGGTGTTTCTTGGGTTACCTTAATTGGAGAAGTTGATTATCTTTTGAGCTTGTTTTCCCCCATTTAATCAAAAAACCAAAAAATAAGAAAATATAAAAAACCAAAAAATATTTACTTTTTATTCAATCCCCCCCCCCTTTGTGTTGTGTTTCAGTTATATTATAAGTTCTTTGTTTATATAAGTTATAGTTATAAGTTTTGTTATAAGTGTTATACGTCTTATCATATGTGTAGTAGTTTTTTTATTTTATTTAGTGACAACGTGTTTGCATACTATATTGGTTTTAAAAAGTACAAACTTTCTCTGTGGGATCGACCCTTACTTGCCCTAGCTATAGTTTTTATTTGATTATATTGGGGGTTAGCTAAGGATATTTTATAAATTTTTAATTTGTTTTGGACCGCACGACGGGTCTTCAACAAATTTTGGCGCCGTTGCCGGGGAAAGTTTTGTATGAAATCACTTTAGTATGCCATTGTAATTTTTTTTGTTAGTAAGAATGTCGTAGTACCTCTTTTCTTGAGTTTTAAATTTTTTTTCATGCCTATTCGTAGAATTGAGCTTAAGCGTGTTAGAAGTACCATAATCAGCTTGTTCAAATTATCTTTGTGCTCCATTGTCAGTTTTTGTGAGATTTTTGGCCAATTTTTTATAAAAACTGCATTTTGAGACTTTCTTTGGCATATCTACTTGCTGGTTTTGTTTCTTTCAACCATATACGCTTACTTTGAATGAACATGGTGCTATTTTTCAGAAATTGTGGTTTGTCAATACGGTTTTTTTGACAAATTGCACTCTTTTGCTCGTCTAGATGTTGTATTGTGTTCCTGGAAATGCTAATATACCTGCAATTTGAACTCTTGTTGAAATAATCTGCATTTTGAACTTTATTTGGTCTTTTAGTTGCTGATTTTTGTTGGTGCAGGTTATGAATGTTGAGTTTGAATGAATTAGTGTTGTTTTCTGAAAGAAAAAATGATTTTACTTGCTGTTTTTTTATAAATCTGCACTTTTTTACTTAGCATATATGCTGATTTTGTCCATTGGAGTGCTCCTTTGCTTCAAATATGAACTATAATTGATATATCTTCCTTGGGGATAATATTTTGAAGCATGCCATGATATTTTTATGCTGATTTTAGGGGCTGAATTTTTGATAAAAATTGATCTAAAGTGCTGTTTTTTTTTAAAAAAATCTGCATTCTTTTCCTATGTGCAAGCTGATTTTTGTGTTCCAAGATGCATATATGCTAAATTTTGAAGTTCCATTCTTAAAAACATGCTTGGGAACTTATGTGGGAGCATTTAGCACGAGTTTTTTTTGATCCTTATATATACTCCTTGCTCTCAAAGTGAAAAAAAAAGGTTCAAAATTTGATTTAAGAATCTGATCTCAAGCTTTAAGTTGCACCTTTGAACCTGATCTTTTTTTCTTCTCAATTGACTACAATGTACTACTTCTTGAGTAAAAAGTGAAATCAAATTTGAATTTTGAAGCTATCTTGTTTTTACTCTTTTTTTTAGTGTTTTAAAGAAACACATTTATTTTACTACTTGATGGTTTATTTGAATATGTTTTTGGCAAGTAGTAAGCTTTGTCTTTTTTTTTTAAAGTGTAAATTTGAATTGAAACAACACTTTTACAAAGAAATTGGAGAAGAATTTTTTTTGACAAATATAGAGTTACCAATTGATGAAGAAGAAGATGAAATTGAAGAAATTGGAGCTTGAAGAAGACTGCCCACCCTCGACCACAGCCGTCGCTGGAGCTACTGCCGCCGCTGCCATCGTCGAACGCCGGCCACCATAGCAGCGGCCAAGCCGCTGCTTTATTCCCGTCGATGTTCCCCCCCGTGTTGATAGTGGTAGCCACTCCAATTTATAGAGCAAGCATTCTTCGTTGATATCTTCCCGTTGGCGATTAATTGTTGCGAATTTTACGGAGGAACGTTGGAGCGTTGAAGAAATTGGTTCGATTCTCTCTGCGGTGAAGCGGTGAAGAAGAAGTCGCGTACTTCTCTTCTTTTCTCTTTCTTGTGCGAATCAGGAAAGTAAGGGATGCAATGGGCTGCTTAACTTGTTTATTTGATGATGGGTTTGGGCTCTAGCCCAAATTCAATATCTTCTTTCCAAACTTGAACTGCACTTTGGTCTTTTGTTACATTTTTCTCCAAAAAATAAGATATCATAATTTGGGTTAGGAAAAATAAAATAAAAATAAAAGAATGTAAAAAATGATTAAAGAAACTACTATTTATGAAAGAAAAATAAAAGATTGTAAAAATCAGAATTAAAATAAAACTAAACTAAAGAACTAAAAATTAAACACTAAAAATATTAAAAATGCCTAAAAAAGAATAAAAAGAACTAACCCAAAAACGACTTATCAGTTGGTGATGGTGGTCCAGAGCTCTCTTCTTTCTTCTTTGGTGTGGAGGCCATAAACAACTGAGAGGATGCAGGGGGAGTTGAGGGGAGAGGATGAGAAGTGGAGGATTCCAATTTGGGGGGAAGATGTAATAGGGACAATGGGGGCTAGGGTGAAGAAGTCTGATTTCTAGAAAGTCCATACTTTGTTGTTGCATAAGGACTTAGAGGAATCAAACCCCAGTTTAATATGGTAAGTAGCAATATTGTTGAGGCTGCTTTTAGGTTCAATAATGGCTAGAAAGTTTATGTTTAAGTGTTTGAGGAGAAAAGATAACCTTGGGAGGTTTTTAGCTATACCTCTGATATTCCAAAAAAGCAAATTCATTGTGACAGTAAGCTGAAAGAATTGTGTGTAGAGGATTTCTCTTGTAATCTTGTTGACCTTCTAACTCTTGGGTTTTCTCTTTTGTTATGTGCAGGGGTGAATGAAGTCTCTTCATTAGAGTAGTAGGACAGTTCCTGCCTTGGGTTCTTTTTTATGAGAAGGTCATCCAAAGCTAAGGGGGCTTCACTGGATTTCATTTCCTTGAGTATGTGTTCATCTCTTCCTTCAACCAGGAGGCAAAA